>CM019149.1:74767204-75221109 GCA_009733165.1 Naja naja
AACTCCTGGCCAAACCTTTTCATCCCATAACCTCCCAGGATGACCTCATGTAACATTTCCAAACCTCCCTTGCAGTTTTTGCAGGAATAACCACCCTGTTACCCCACAAAATACATCCTCTTAATACAGATAATTCAGTTTGCCTGGACTTAAAAAGTTGGGCAAGGTGAGGTAGATCTTGAAGAGGCCAACCTTTCTTAATCCAGCCCATAACAGGTGCTAATACAGCATCTTGGTGTTTCTCTGGCAATCTCAGCAGCATGGACTGGAAGCTTAGCAACGGTCTCCAGGAAAAAGGTGTGAGTTTCAGTTCAAAGTCCTCCCAGGCAAGGTAGTGGGCACCCACTCAGCATCAGCATGTCCAATGTCCTTGCCAGGCCTGTGAATCAGTTTGTATGAATAGGCTGCAAGAAATTAAGTCCATCTCAGCATTCTTGTGACAGGATATGTAGTCTCCGCCACAATGCCAATAAAGGTTTGTGATCTGTAACAATGGTGAATGACCTGCCATAACAGATATTCATGAAATTTCTTAACAGCTGCTACTGCTGTGCCTCCTTGTCCAATTGGCTATAATTCTCTCTCTGCTTTGGACAGAGTGCGAGAGTAAAATGCAATTGGGCTTCCTTCCATTGGAAGCCTGTGACTCAAACCCACCACTCCTCCAAGGGGATGCATCACAAGTCAGAACAACAGGCAAATTCTCAGAGAATTGTATCAACACAGCATCAGACGTGAGTCTCTTAATACTGTTAAATGCTGACTGTTCCTTCCGCCCCAGATCCAAACAGCTTTCTTCAAGCAGGCGATGTAAGGGCTCAGCAATAGATGCTTTGTGAGGTAGAAACATGTGGTAAAGTTAATAAGTCCAAGGAAGGCTTGCAAATCTGCCTTGCATCGAGGTTTAGGGGCTTCCTTGATGGCTTTAACCTTGGCATCAGTAGGATGGATGCCATGCTTGTCAATCATATACCCAGGAACTCAACTCTGTCTGTTTTGAGTGTACATTTGTCTTCCTTGACTTTTAAACCCCTTTTCTGAATCTGGTAAGGACTTCTCTGAGTCTTTCTTGAAGCTGAGTGTCATTTTCAGCAGAGATTAATCATCATAATAAGGCACTACCCCTGGCAGTCCTTGCAACATTCTTTCCATAAGGCTTTGAAAATGCCAGGTGCCACGCTTACTCCAAATTGTAGTCTTTTACATTTGAAGGCACCTCTATGAGTCACAATTGTTTGTGCCTCTGCAGTGGCATCATCAACTGTTAATTGTTGATATGCCTGAGCTAAGTCCAGTTTAGCAAATACTGTACCCTGCCAAGGGATGGAGCAGATGATGCACAACTGGTACAGGATATGCCTGTTGCAGCGCATGGTTATGTCCCCTTGTAGTCACCACAGATTCTCACTGACCCATCAGCCTTAACTGGTGTGACTATGGGTGTTTCCATCTGGAGTGGTCAGTAGGCTCTAAAACCCCTTGAGCAATGAGCTTATCTAATTGTGCATCAATTTTTTCCTTTAAAGCAAATGGGACCCTCCTGGGCTTTAAACGAATTGGGGCACCTTGGGGTCTAGGCTGAAAGCAATAGGGGTCCCCATATACTTGCCCAGTCCTTCGCTGAAGACCTCTGGAAACTCAGACTTCAAGGACTCTTCCCAGTCAGAACTGCTCACGTGATGGATGCCAGCCTCGATGCCAAGTGGTTGAAGTCCCAGCAAACTTGTCCACGATGGTCAGGGGCAACGTTTGGTGTGGCCTTAAACTGCACGTTGAAATCTCTCGCCCAACTACTGGAATCTTGTTCCTTGGTAGTCTTTGAGAGTCAGTGCTTGCTTCTGGAAATGCTTTTTCTGAATTTTGGGAAAGAGTCTGTGGATAGTGTCCCATGACACCATAGATAAATAAGAGCCTGAGTCCACTTCCATTTGGCAAGGCCTTCAATAAACACCTTCACGTGTACTTTTCTGCTATTTAAGGGTGAAGAATGACCAATAGTGATTGTTTGGTGAGTTTCATTCTTGCCATTTGCTTTTAAATTTGCCCCATTTTTTCTGAAATTGTTGGGCTTAAAGTCTCTATCAGGAAATTTCTTCCTAACTGGTGGAGTTCTGGATGATTTGCAGACTCTGGCTATGTGACTCACAACGAGGCAAATGGAGTCAAAGAATTCAGCATTCAGTGCTGGGTGGCCCCCCCACAGCCTCTGCATAGAACCCTTGCCTGTTTTCCCAGAGTCTTTTTTTTTTCTCCATTCTGAGTTTAAAAATCCCTCCTCTGTCTCACTGCCATCAGAATCAGAGTCTTTGTTGCAATGAGCTGTTGTGGATTTTTCCCCATCAGAATGGCTTGAGGCCTGGCTTGAGGCCTTTTCATTTTCGCGCAGCTGAGGACTTGGTGGCTTCCGCTGAAACAGCTTCTTCAATGGCCTCAAACGTGATCTTAGGTTCATTAAAAGTTTGCTTTGTAAGACCTTATCTTTAAGGCCTAAAACAAACCGATCACGCATGGCCTCTTCTAAGTTGGTAAAGTCACAAGCACCCCCAATGTCCCTTAAACTTGCCAACGGTCATTAACATTCTCGCTATCCCCTTGATCCCAACGGTAAAATTCGGTTCTTAATGAGGCACGCATACTTGTGGGGCATAATGGGCTTTAAAAGTTTTCAACCGGCCATTCCATTACTTTCAGCTCTGCTGCTCCTTCGCCAACGCTTTCATTTGAAGACTGCCGGATCAAGGCGTGAGAAAGACCGCCCTTCCGTCTTCGAGCCAGATCGTTCTCCAGGAATGTGGAAACGATCCGCATAATGATCTCCAGTCTTCTCCGGATCAACGGTGCTGGGGTGACCCAGCCATCTCGCCAGTTGTTCGGCCGCTCTCTTCAGGAGAATCCCATCTCGCCGCCAGCAAGTTAAGTTTGCATGAAGAGTCAGACGCAGGAGTTCCAGCAAAGAAGTTTATTAGTGACTACAGCTCAAAAGAACCCATCCTGGCTTGCTAATGGCTGCTTCTTATACTGCATCAGAAGCTGCCAGCCCAATGGAGTGAGGGTTTCTTCCGACTATTAAACCAATACCATTTGACATTTTACAAGAACAGTTCAAATAAACCAATAACATTCAAACCTACATACATAACACTATCCCACTCCAGGGAAAGAATGCTGTAAAATCTACATTCCCACCCCACTCCAGGGGAAGGATACTGTAAAATCTCCATTCCCACCAGAGATGGGATTCAGTTTTTTTTAACAACTGGTTCTGTGGGTGTGGCTTAGTTGATGGGTGTGGCTTGGTGGTCATGTGACTGGGTGGGCGTGGCCAACTCAACATCACTCATGTCAGGGGTTCTCTCATGACAGTGGGGATGCTGCAATGGTCATAAGTGTGAAAAATGGTCATAAGTCACTTTTTTCAGTGCCATTGTAACTTTGAATGGTCACTAAATGAACTGTTGTAAGTCAAGGATTACCTGTACAAAAATACAAAAAGCTTCTTTGCTTGCAAAAAGCTGCCCTAAATACCAATCATTAGATTAAAAATACCTGCAAGCCAGAGTTACAAATCAGGCAGGGTGCCAGAGCACCTTGAGGAATGAAAATAGTTAAAATGTAGTGATAACTATCAAGCAGCCAACTCTTGCTCATAAAGTGAAACCCTTTAGCAGAGAGGTCATTTAAGTTCTCCAGAAAGAGCACACCAAGAAAAGCAATCCTTAGATCCATTTGCACCACTTAAAAATACCAGCTGGTCTCACTCACCTCACAAGATATCCTAAGGAAACCATCCAGATTTAAGGAAAGGTCACATGCTCCCCAGAAAGGCAGTAAAAAAAATCAGTGCCAAGCTTGCATCCTGCCTCTTGGAAGTATACCCCAAAAGGACAGTGCCAGATAGTACTAAAGCAGTGAGAAGACCCCTCCAGATAGAAAAAGAAACCAGGAGGCAAGAAAAAATTCAAACACAATACAAATAATTAAATCACAACAGTAGCTTGTTGAAGCTGAATAGGGAAAATTATCCCATCAATAAACACAGGATTAAACTTCACCAAGCACAGAATTAACCTTCACCAGAAACCAGTTTTAGACCAAAACTCAGAAAGAGTATGTAAACTCATGTTTGAATGTCAATCTTTCTAGCTAGCCAAGTAGCCTTGCTGAACGTTACTCATCTTGGTTCCCTGTCACTAAAAGCTTTGCTTCATTATTCAATTATTTCTTCAAAGTGCTGATTGTCCAGGGAAGTATTTCCTCCCAACAGCAGTGTAAAAATCTTAAAACAACCCTTCCCCTTTAAGAAAGCCAAGCCCCAAAAGCTCCGGAGACAGTAAGTCTAGGCTGTCTGCCAAGAATGTAATAAGGATGGAAAAAAACAAAAGGAATTTCTTCTAACTACTGATTCTCCGAACTGCTTAGAAAGTTAACAAGGGGTTCTATAGAACCGGACAGAACTGGTAGAATCCTACCCCTGACTCCCACCCCACTCCAGGGGAAGGATACTGCAAAATCCCATTCCCTCCACACCCCACTAACCTGATTTCCAGCTCCATTCTCTTGCGTAGTGCAACAAAAGAAGACCCAGCCAATCAGTTGGGACTTGGGAGGAAGGGAATAGATGAGGGTGGGGCCAGTTAGAGGTAGTATTTGCCGGTTCTCTGAACTACTCAAAATTTCCACTACCAGTTCTCCAGAACTGGTCAGAACCTGCTGAATACCACCTCTGACTTAGAACTACATTTCATTGAAAGTAACAATAGGGTCACATGGTTAGCAATATACATGACATCTTCACATACTGCCTTATCAATGGGCTAGATTTTGAAGGTCTGAATTTTGTGTACAGGTGTTTTGATTGCAAATATTGCAGAGCCCTTTGGCTGGAGATGGTCAGGAAGACTTGGGTTTGAAAATCAGTTTATGAAGAAGTTACACATGCAACTATTGAACCAGATATATATCTGGGGAGGAGCAAAATTATGCTGTGAAGCATGGAAGACTCCAATTATTAGTTTTACTTCAAAGCTGTCAGGGGGGTTCATATGCTTCATTTCACTGACTGCTTATAAATAGAAAGACAGCAAGATGCATTGCAGATTCTAATTGACACAATACCATTAAATTTAAGACTCACATACCTTACTATGCATACTCACATACTTTACTATGAAAGTGTATGAACATTGTTTTACATTTAACTAATATTTGTGAACACAGGAAATGTGAGTTTCTTGTATTTTCTCCTCAATGACTTCTAAAGCCTCTCTTCTTACTCCCCCTTATGCTGGGAATAATTTCTGCAAGGTCACCAACTATTGGTGTCTGGAATTGCCTCCCTGAGATTGAATGAGCTTGACTCACTTATACAAATAAAGTGGAAGTTTGATACAGAAATGTAATGGTTCTGATTTTTTGCCCCAGCAATAAACCTCCTTGCAATAAATTCCCCAGCAATAAATGACTTTATTCAAGTCTTCCTTTTTTTTACAGAATATGCTTTATCTACATGCTGAGAATCACCTGGTTATAACCCAAAGGTGCTTTTCCCCTCCCAAAAGGCAATTGGACTTTCTTGGTTTTTGTTTGAAAAAGTTTTGCTTCTTATCCAAGAAGCTTCTTCAGTTTAACAAAAAAGCACAAATGAGAGTCCAGTTGGCTTTTAGAAAAAAAGCACCTTTGGAACAACCATGACCTGAATGTGATTGAAAATCACCATACACATTCACCTGGCTACAACATCCAAGGATGAATGGGGTCATGGTCACATCTAGGGCAAGGACTCCTTGGGGTCCTGTTGGCTGGCCAATGCCGGCTGGCGGTTCCCTGACGACGAGCCTATTCTATAGCGGCCCCAGACCTCTGGAACCAACTTCCCCTGGAGCTTCGTCTGGCCCCTGACCTCCGCACCTTCCGCCATGACCTGAAGACCTGGTTGTTTAACCAATCCGGGTTGTGATTTTCTGGGAGGGGATGGTTTTTTATGGGATAGTTTTATGGGATAGTTTTTTATGGGATGAATTTGTAATTGTAATGGGGCTTATTTAGTTTAATCTGTTTTTAATTATTTATTGTTGCTGTTGTTTTTATTTGTGAGCCGCCCCAAGTCTTCGGAGATGGGGCGGCATATAAGTCCCATTAATAAATAAATAAATAATAAATAGGGATACTCAATGTGAGGGGGGTGTAGTCAAAACGGGGCTGTGACAGCCATAAAAAGGAATGGGGCTTTGATTGCTTTGGTGCAGCCTCCAAACTGGAGATGTGGTCAAAATCTTGTAGTCCATTTCTTGTCTCCAGGCACCAAATGTTCTATTTACAGCTGCTCTTACAATAGCTTTTGGAGAATGTGCATTCTGAGATTGCAACTGTGTACCCCTAGAAATGTTGCCAAATGTGCAGAACTTGGCTTTCTTTATCGGCAGCAATCAGTTACAGGTAAACCTGAACAAAAGCTGCTTATCTCATTGCAGAGCAACAGAATATCTTGTTCCTAGTGTAGACAATAGAAACCAGTACTTTAAAAAAATTTTTTGGCGGATTGGACATGCTGTGTGTGGAAATAAAATGAAGTCAGGTATTTCTTTGTTATGTGGAAAAATTACACAATAGTTTCTTAAGCTTCAATTGATTACAACATAATTGGGATAAACTTGTTATGAGTTATAGCAAAATAAATGTATGTACTTGGGTTATGAGAAATGCAGTGCCAAATTATACAAGATAAATAACCTGCCCAACCTATCAAAATATAGATTTCTACCCCATATTTAGTAACACCATTATACTTGAGAAGATTGGGATTTAAATATGAAATAGTATGTTGATATCGCCAACTCTTGGCAATACAATTCTAGGCATAGTAAGGGAGAAATGGAGAAGTTTGCTGCACTCATGTCTTCCTTAGTTTTTCAAAATATATTTTGAGTTTATGCCTGTACCTGCTGATTATATTTTTCCTTTCCCAAATAGACTGACTAATCTATCTTATCATCAACAATCACAACCAAAACTTCTGATAGAGGTTCTGTCCAGCCCTAATTGGATTCTTAGGCACTGAAAATACTACTACTATTAACACTACCAATTATAGGGACATTTCTGGTTCTTATCTTCTCAATGGGACAGAAAATAAATCTACAGTTCTTTCAGGACTGCATTTTTTTAGAGTAAAATGGGAAATCATTTCTCTGAAAATCCATAGTTATATCTATAGCTTAATGGATTCTTTTTCCCCCTACAACTTCGCTATGTCTTCTGAAGGATTAGGAGACTAGGAATTAAAAATTCATAGAAGATGAGCTTGGGGAAGAATCGGAGAACAAGACAGAAGAGAAATGGATGCCATTTTGGATTGCAGTAGATGACTAATGACATAGAAAATGGCTATGGGAAAAGATGAATGTTGAGATATTCAATGTGAGATTCCAGTCTTGCACATAAAAAGGGCAGGGCTTTTAATACATGGCCACAGCTGCCATCTTGAGTTTTTACCCCTCTTTCAATATGCCTGTCTGCAACTTACCAAACCAAACCTCTATTTTCTTGAGATTTGCATAGTAGCAGCAGCAGCAGCAGAAGCTGTGTGATCCAAACAGAAAAACAGCTATTTTAAGACTAGCAGTCAAGAAACCCAGGAACCTTCCCACATACTTGGACATTCTTTCCTGCCTTTGAATCCAAAGTGCTGCACAACTGCATGGAATATTTGTCTTGAGAGTAGTCTTTATGTGCTTTTAATTAAAGTATGTATGAATGTATGTGATGGCAGAGTGTATGTTTGCGTGTGTGTGCAGTTCTTCTAGCTCTACTAGTTTTTAAAGTTTGGCTGTTAGACCACTGAAAGATCAGATGTGATTCTCTGCCCAGAAAAAAATTCCTGCCCATACCTGTTCTATATAGCTGACCGTCTGACTCTCGCACAATTAAGAACATGAGTAGTATAATAGTGTAAATATCAGGCAGTTACATGAAATTGAGCAAACTATTTGTGGGAAATAATATGTAACTTAACGGTGTACTATTCAAATAATTTCTAACAGGATATTAAATATGTTCTTTTTAATTAACTAATCTAAAGGGATAACTTAACAAATACACAAAGTTCCAAATTCCATTTACCAACAGCAGCATTTTGGAGCCTTGTTTAATTGTTGCTTGTTTAGTCTGGTCACCCCACTTTTTGCAATATTTTGGTGTTGGTTCTAAACAACTTTAATATCAGACCACAAAATGTACCAATACTATGTGCAATACCAGCATTGGCATTTGTTTGATAAAAATAGTTGGAGACGTGTTGCATTGCAATTCTGTTGCTGATTTAGTTTTCACATATGCATGTCTCAAACAGAAATTGCTCATGAGATTTTTCACTTAAATTATAAAATTATGTCTCTTAAATTACATTTTGCTTGGAACAAAATAAATGATTAAGGGTTGTTTCTAGCCCAACCTCTGTTGAGCTTCAAAAGGCCCTTATTTCAGGAGGCATTTCTGAAGGGAGAAACCTTTCCTTCCTCCCATAAGCTTCTTTGTACCAGTTCCCCCACGTTTTCAAAGAATCCATAGTAAGTAGGAGGTTGTAGAACACTGTGAATCTCCATTCTTTGATTTATAGATACATCTTCTGAATAAAAGAATCTTCCAGGAGCAGAAGATTGGATTTGGTCTTTAATTTCACAGGTTCAATGTTCTAGTTACATACTTGAATCCCAAACTGGAGAAAAACCAAAACCCAAATGTTTTCTTTGGCAATGCCTAAACAATGAACACCCTTCTGTTGATGTTGTTTGGCTCTCTTAATTTCTTTTCTTCATATGATCAGTTGATTGTTTTATTCTTCAGCTGGGGTCTGACGCAATGGAATACCTTAGGATGATTCCTACTGTAAATGTAAACATATATAGCTTCATTATTACCAGAGAAGAAGTAAGGTGTTGCCACTTGAAAAGAGGAATTCTATGTCTTCTGGTGAGTCCAGTTTAAAGTAGAGTAAATGCAAGCTACAATGACATATTTGATAGCATGAATTAACTTTAAATGACACAAAATATAGCTACCAAATTTGGCATTAGCAAAAGCCACTGTTCTGTATGATAGTTTATGAATTACTTTGGTGGGCAGTGGATTTCCAGGTTATTTTTGATTTCCTGATACTTATTATTTTATGTCTTTTATATCTCAGGCTGAAATATTTGAAAATGTGCTCATTCCTATGTGCATCTTTCAGTGTTCTGTGGTTTTCTTTTTTTCATAACTATAGGTCCACCTAGCCTTGTATCAAACTGCCTCATCCACTAACTTCACTTCTAGTGACCATGGAAAGCTGCACCCTTGCAGGGAGCACCAGAAGCCAATCAGATGTTCCTCCAGTCAACCAAAAGAAGACTGCAACAACAACAATCAATCAATCAATCAATCAATCAATCAGTGAATGGCTACAATGACAAAAACCCCATGATATGCCCCCTTCAATTCTACACAAAAAAGGGAAGGACACATTTCTACATCCCACACCATGTGTTTTTTGTGTGTGTATTTGTTTAGGAAAAAAGCTGAATTTTTTGGTATAGGAAAGCTGCTTGGCTGCCTATCTTACATTAAACTCTGGGAGGTTCCCAATCAACAACCTCCCTCTCTTTCTCTGTCTCTGTCTCCGTCTCTGTCTCCGTGTCTTCTATCTGTCTGTTGTGTGTGTGTCTCTCTCTCCTTAATAAATATATAACATCCTTAACCAAGAGTTAAGTCCACCCCTTGCTAATTCTTCTCATCCACCACATCTCATCCACTTGGGGGAAAAGTAAGGTCTGAAGTGCTTTTCAGAAGACTAGGAGGGTTGAGGCCTGCCGAACTTCATGGAGAAGGATGTTCCAAAATGCAGGGGCTGCCATGGAAAAAGCACACTTCTTACATCTCATAACATGGCACTGACTGCTTAAGGGAAAGAGGAGCACATCCATTCTATTTGATTTGGTAGGATGGGTAGATGTTATAAATTCCTACTGACAATGGCAGGACTTCATAGATTTACATGCCGGCACTTTTCCAAAATGCAGCTTTGGCAGTTCTGTGTTTGTGCCTGAATAGGTTGGGAGGCAAAGCAAAAAGAGTTGTCATAATCCTCCTGGACCTGCAGGATAACATATAGCAAAGCAGAAGTTTTGTAATATAAGATTTATTATGAGTGTATTGAAAGAAAATCAGCCTGGCTGTGTTGCTGTATGGTCAAGGTGCAGGCCATATAGATCTGTGGGGAATCTAATTTTAGACAGTAGGAATTATGTCAGAGAAGGCATACTTCCTGCATCTCATCAGATAATTCTGTTCAATCAATGGGACCAAGAATGACTTGAAATGTTCAGATCACATAGAATGAAAATGGACAAAACAATGGCAGACAGTCCCTCAAATAACCAAGCTTTGTGCCATGAAGGCTTTATAGGTGATAACCAGAAGCTTGAATTCCCCTGGAAGTCTACTGTATAAGCAGTGTAGCATGTTTGGCAGAAGTGGTTACATGGGCATCTCTCAGCACGCCCATCACTGCCATGCTGCTGCATTCTGGACCAACTGCATTCCATTCCAGAGTGCATCACAATAGTACAAACAAGAGGTGATCAAAACATGAGCGACTGCCTTAAAGACTTTCCAGTCCAGGTATGGATGCAATTGCCTGCTGGATGAAATTATAGGTAGGCTTTGCTGACACCTGCTCCTCAAGGAAAAACTGCAAGTCCAAGAAGCACAACCTCATCCAGGACAAAAGATGAAGCATCTCCAAATCTGGACGGCCCAAATACCCACAGCCACTCGGTTTTGTCAGTGTTAAGTTTGGTCCTGTTCCTCCCCATCCAAAATGACATAGCCTGCATGCACTGGGATAAGACCTTGGCTACATCATTTGGGCGGTCTGGGACGGAGATGTACTATTGTTCTATCCATAGAAGGATACAATGTTAATGTGAGAGCAGCATCAAATTACTATATGAGATGGTCTCTTTTTGACAAGCAACTTACTGTAAAATGAGCAACAATAGTCAAGCACAACAGATTTGATTGATTATTTAAATTATATTTGATTATTGTAAAAGTTGTGAATTAGACTATAGGACACAGAGTCAAAGTGTCAACTAAAAAAAATACTCCTTTGATCTTTTTAGCTGCCAGAAAAAGGGAGTGGGGGAAAACAAGGCATTCTTAAAATGCCTAGATAATCACCCCGGCAGTCCAAAGTTATTGGAGCATAAGAAGGTTATTGGAGAACATGATGGATGACTCTTGGAGATGGATGTGTCCCATTGGAGAAGTCACATCCAGGGGGTGGGGGGAAGATCAGGGTCAAGGGGGAAATGTATGATGTAATTTAGTATCAGCTGCATCCAGCTTACACCAACATGGCAACTCCTAATAAATCAATTTACTTTTCTCTGAGATGTGGCTAGAGACTTTTGATTTGAATGAGGGTGGATTTGTTGGAGTCCTGACACCAAGCAGGGTTGGATATGGTGAAATTGGGCCTGGGATGAAAGACCACTAGGAAGTCCCAAGGGTCTAAGCTAAAGTAAGTAGCTAAAAAACATCCCAGAAGATGGCAGTGACAATCCACTGCATTGTTGCTAACCTGGATGTAGCCATGTGGTTATCAGGAGTGAAGGTAAAGTCATGTGAATCTTTGATATATTACACTCTGAATTATACCATCCTGCAAGTATATTATTGATATACAATTACCAATTTAGTTAGGATAGTGATTTCCCAATGAGAATGTGTTGTGCCTCGGTGGCGCAGTGGCTAGAGTGCGGTACTGCAGGCCACTTTTGCTGACTATCGACTGCCTGCAATTTGACAGTTCAAATCGCATTAGGCTCAAGGTTGACTCAGCCTTCCATCCTTTTGAGGTGGGTAAAATGAGGACCCAGATTGCTGGGGGCAATAGGCTGACTCTGTAAAACCACTTAGAGAGGGTTATAAAGCAGTATACTAAGTGCTATTACTATTGTTGGTAAAATTGAATTGAATTGGTGACTCAAAGTAAAATCCCTATTGATAAAAGACACCAAGTTTAAAACAGTCATGTCTCTCTCAAGCCAGGATATATTGAATGAATAAATATTTTGCAGGACCCATGTGGGTTCTAACCAAAATGATGGTTCTTCCTTTTCTTGACAAACACTGGAAAGCCCTGGTTTTCACTCTACTTATAATTACATGCTTTTTCTAGCCTTGGCTTCAGGTTTTAAAAATCTTATGTTGGTTTAGCCTGCTTTTTTGCAACAATTCTGTAAGGTCAAGGGGATCTAAATGTCAAGCTGAAATGAGAGCAAATCATGGTGCCAGAGCAGTTCATCTGAAGGGCAGGTATGCCCCAGATTGCTAGGCTGGGTAGGCTTTTGGCCTGCTGGGTAGGCCAGAAGCAGTGGTTTCTCTGGGGAAGGGGAGGATGAGAGAAGGCGTGTGGGTGGTGCAGTGGAATTCACTTTGGTTGGCTGACAGCTGAGCTCTCAGGAAAAATATGCTGACTTATTTCTTGATTGTTGCGTTTTAAGAACAGCAGTGATTTCTTAAGCCAGCATGTTTTGCTAGCACAGTGACAGTGACTTATAGTAGTGTTTCTCAACCATAGCAACTTGAAGATGTGTGGATTTCAACTCCCAGAATTCCCTAGCAGCAATTCTGGGAGTTGAAGTTCACATACCCTCAAGTTGCTAAGGTTGAGAAACACTGACTTACAGATTTAACTACTGCAGAAATCCCAGGTTTTGTGGTCCCCTTGGAATCAACAGCTTACCTTTCAAAAATGTTTGGCCTGGAGGAGTCGTCTCATTGCTGAAGTATGGAACCGAGTCCTCCTCAGTTGCCTGCCCACTGGATAAGGTGGAAAAAAGCTCCCAATTAGTAGCTGTCTGGAAATTACAGAAGCTATAATGCAACATATCAGAAGATACCATGTTTTGGAAGAAACATTCAGTTAACAGAATGATGTTGAAGCTGTTGCATAAATACAAATACCTTAAGGCAGTGGTCCCTAAACTTTCCGGCTCCGTGGACTGGTAGGGGTGGCAGTAAGGGAGGGGATGGCTTTGCACACATTCATGCCACATAGAATAGAACAGAGCAGAACAGAATAGAATAGCTTGGTGTACTTGTCCACCACTTGCATGGTGCCACAGACCAGAAGTTGGGGAACCCTGCCTTAATGGACACCAATGTTCTCTAACCAGAAGTTGTAAATGCTCCAACACTGGAAGTTTTTAAGAAGACATTGGACAACTATTTGTCTGAAATGGTATAGGGCAGGGGTGTCAAACTCAAGGCCTGCAGGCTGGATCTGGCCCGTGATGTGGTTGGATCCAGCCCATGGGGCTATCCTGGTCTATCCAATGTGAAGAGGAAAGATCAGGCCAACATAGCTTTGGCCCAGTGTACCCAATGTGAAGAGGAAACATGCCAGCAGTTTGGGGAGTGGTGTCAAGCTGGTCACACCCACCCAGTCAGGCCCCCTAAGTCTACCACAGTCCCGATGTGGCCGTCAGTGAAATTGAGTTTTACACCACTGGGATGGGGTTTCCTGCCTGAGCATGGGGTGGACTAGAAGATCTCCAAGGTCCCTTCCAACTCTGTCCTGTCCTGTTCTGTTCTGTTTACTAAGCTAAAGTGTGTGAGGATTACAGCTCTTGGAAACTCCAATCAGAGTGGGCCATGTGGTTGAAAATTCTGGGAACTAAAATCCCCAAACACTGGGATGGCATCCAGTCAAGTAAAAGAAACAGGATGTTTAGGTGTCAAATTTGCAGTGTCACGTGACATTTTGCAAAACATTTTTTTCCTTCATGGAGCTGGGGTAGGCATGGCCTGCGCAACACACATCCGGCTCACGGGCCACCTTTTTGACACTCCTGCATAGGTTATTGATGAATCTTCACAAGTAAGAAAAGCAATTCTGCATTAAACTTTTAGAAAGCTAAATCAAAGCTTCTTTTGGTGGCCTACTGTAAGCTCTGGGGAGACTCGAAATATTGTGCGTATAACTGATGTATGCTAATGAGAAACAATCCAATTCCTTTTTCATCCAACTAAAATTAAGTGCATACATAACATTGGTACATGGAACTGACTACCTAATTTTGAATGGGCCTGGTGCCCATAAGAATTTCCTTGTAAGGATTTTGCAGTTGTAAAACAAAAACCAGCTCTGGACTTCTGTGTCTCCATGAAGTCTGCATTATGGGAGACTATGATTGATTTATTTGAGGCTCAGCTGTGGGTTTAGTTGGAACTGCTGCCAAACTAATTAAATTGGTTCACTTTTAGGTGATGTAGCTTTATTTTCCCTCTCCTTGTCCTGATTCCAGAGCTGTGGGCCCCATAACGGCAAGATCTTAAATAATAGCTCTTTTTGGCTTTGCAGCTCTTTTTAGGAACAAGTAGGAATGAAAGAAACTTTGTTGGTTTTCCTCTTCTCTAGATAATGAATCAGCTGATATGGAAAGCACTGAATACTGTGTTTTTCTTGCATCCCCCCCCCCATTCCACAGTGAGTGGGGATGAGCAGATTTTTATTGCTTCAAGACTTGCAGTAGCTCAGGGTGGGGCCATGATTTTTGCTCTTTGCTCTCAGCTTTTCTGAGCTGGCACAAATGAATATAATCACTTTAAACTGCTTCTAAGGGTTTGGTGGATCAAATCAAAGGCAGTTTAGAAAGGCATAATTTTTTTTACTACCTACAGGTGTGTTTGTGTGCATGTGCGCATGCACCACACAAGTGCGTGAGTCATGTACAACAGATTTTCTTTATTGGAGATGTAAAAAAAAAAGAGGGTTCATTGACCCATGTGATATGATCTTGTGAACATTTAACACTTTTTAGAGTGGTAATTTTATATTAAAAGATGTAACAGTGATTTATATATCAAAGCTTTGGAGTTTATCTGTCTGTTAGGAGTTAAAGCCTGAGTGATAGCTAAGAAAATGATATTGAGAAATTGGAAAAGTGATATTATTCTAGATGTTAAGGAATGGCTTTTGGAAATGTGTAACTTACCCGTCTTGGAAAAGGCAATATTTTCCACTAATCTGGAAAATGATGATGAAGCAATATGTTCTTCTTAGGCAAATATTTTATGATATTTTAACAATAATTGTTAAATGATGGGAACAGCAACCCCTAAGGTGAAAGCATAGGAGTTGCTGGTGTGAATGTAGGAGGGGATGTTTAGCATCCTCACCTCTGGGTGAGAGTCAGGATAGGGTGACTTCTCTGTGTATGCTTGCAGCTCCCCTCACCCCCTGCTGGCCAATGAGACAGACCAGTCCTGGGGTGGGGTAGACTGGGTGTGAAAAGGGATGGGGATAAGGAAAGCTCCTTCTGGCACTGAGAGCTAACACTGAAGTGCTGCAGGAGCTTCTGCCTTCACATTCCTCTAACCGGGTGATTGAGTTGCAGTGGAGAGTTGAAAGATGGTTGAATGGATGGTTAAAAGGAAGGGCAGGGCCTCTGCCTCAGAGGAGAGGGATGCCTTGGGCTCAATCACTCAATTCTCTGGTTATCTCCTGCTTGGAGTATTGCAACATAGTCTACATGGGGCTACTTGTGAAGAATATTTGGAAGCTACAATTGGTCCAAAATGCAGCAGCATGGACAGTTTTGGAGGGTTGGCACACATGACAGCACTGTTACAAAAGCTTTTGTAAACCATACTTTCATTAAATGCTTATAACAAACAATAGGCCATTAACAAATGATAACACAGCAGAAACTATGGCATCATTTCCATTTTCCCCAGATACATATTGAAACTTGCATATTCATTATGAATGATTGTTGATATACACAGCTCTTTCATTATTCCAGATAACACAGCAGTATTTGGACCTTATCACCTTCTCTTTGACTTTTTCCATTTAAAAAAAATGTTGTTTTTTAAAAAAACATAAAGACATGCTACACTTCTTAGAAAGAAGCTTATGGCCAGGTAGGTGGCTATTGGGTTGCAGCCTAAAATACTATAAAAGGCCTTCTATTTTTTTACCCACTCTGGATTTTTCCTTTCTAGTTCTTTACATGAACCATCTTCCCCTCTCAAACTGCCCAAATAAAGAAGAAAGAATCTCTGGCTACATTTTTAAAAATTCGTTTATATAAAGTATAAAGTACAGAAATACAAAGAAAAAATAGAATAAAGGGGAAAAACAAGGAAGATTAAAAAATGTAGAATAAAGGAAAAGAAAGAGTAGCATTGACTTCTGACTCTTTTTGGTGCAGTTGAATAAGGTTCAGGTAGTTCTTGACTTACAACAGTTGTTATTATTATTATTATTATTATTATTATTATTATTATTATTATTATGATTTATATGCCGCCCTATCTCCCGAAGGACTCAGGGCGGCTCACAACAGTAAAAAACATACAATAAAAAAATTTAAAATTTAAAAAATATTAAATAGAAATCCCAAAAACATTAATTAAAACCAGCAACAGTTGATATACACTAATAAAACCAATTAAAAAAAACCCCTCAGTCCAGGTCGGCCTGTTGAAATAGCCATGTCTTCAGGTCGCGATGGAAGGATCGAAGGTCAGGGGCCATCTGCAGCTCCAAGGGCAGCTGATTCCACAGGGTGGGCGCTCCCACAGAGAGGGCTCTTCCCGGAGGTCACCAGCCAACACTGTCTGGCCGACGTCACCCTGAGGAGGCCCTGTCTGTGGGAGCGCACAGGGCGATAGGCAGTTGTTGCTGGCAGTAGGTGCTCCTGCAAATATCCTGGCCCTAAGCTTTATAGGCTTTATAGGCGATTACCAGCATCTTGAATCTCACCCAGAGGGCAACCAGCAACCAATGCAGCTCACGCAGGAGGAATGTAATATGGGAGTATTGGGATACTCCCATCACAACCCGCACGGCTGCATTCTGCACCAGTTGAAGCCTCTGAGTGGTCCGCAAGGGCAGCCCCATGTAGAGAGCATTGCAGTAGTCTACATGGGAGGTAACGAGTGCATGAGTAACCATACGTAAGGCATCTCGGTCCAGATAGGGGCGTCATTCAAAGTTAAAACGGCACTGAAAAAAGTGACTTACAACCATTTTTCATACTTATGACCGTTGCAGCATCCCCCTGGTCACGTGATTTGCATTCGGATGTTTGACCACTGACTCACATTTATGATGGTTGCAGTGTCCTGGGGTCATGTGATCGCCTTCTGCAATCTTCTGACAAGCAAAGTGAATGGGGAAGCCAGATTCATTTAACAACTGTGTTACTAATTTAACAACTGCAGTGATTCACCTAACAAATGTGGCAAGAAAAACCATAAAATGGGGCAAAACTCATTTTCTCACTCAAAATTCCTCACTTAGTGCATAAATTTTGGGCTCAATTGTGGTCCTACATTGAGAACAAGTTGTAATAACATACAATCAGGGGTGGGATTCTACCAGTTCACACCTATTCGCTAGAACCGGTTGTTAACATTCTAAGCAGTTCAGAGAACCGGTTGTTAGAAGAAATTACTGGCCTAATCCTGTGAGGAAGGCAGGAAGGAAACATTCTGGTGTTGCTTACAGAAACTGCCCCTCAATTAACCCTTATTACATTCTTGGCAGGACTAGACTTCCTGTCTCAGGAACTTCTCTGGAGTTTTTTTCCCCTCCTTTGCTGGTACTTTGCTTGTGTGGAGTGACCATTTAAAGTTACAATGGCACTAACAAAAGTGACTTATGACCATTTTTCACACTTACGACTGTTGCAGCATCCCCACAGTCATGAGAGGCCAGGCGAGGAGATGTGTGCCTCGATGTGAGTGATGTTGAGTTGGCCATGCCCAGCCAATAACATGACCACCAAGCCACACCCACCACCTAAGCCATGCCCACATAACCAGTTGTTAAAAATTTTGAATCCCACCCCTGCATACAACCTCTATTTTTTATTTTTACATAATAATATATTGTATACTAGCCATTTCAAGGGCCTTGGTGGCTCAGGCTGTTAATTGCCTGCACTTAAGTTCCAGCTGCCTACAACTGCTGTAGGCTCGAATCCCACCAGGCTCAAGGTTGACTCAGCCTTCCATCCTCTCGGGGTAGGTAAAGTGAGGACCCAAGATTGTTGGGGGCAATTAGCTGACCTTGTAAAAATGCTGCTTAGTAATAAGCAGGCATATACAATGGAATGAAGGCTATTGCTGAGCACACTGGGTTGTATCCCAAAATTGTAAGCCGCCCTGAGTCTCCGGAGAAGGGCGGCATATAAATGTAATTAAAAATAATAATAATAAAAAAAATTCTATAACAACAAACCTATCTGATCAGCAAAACCTCAAATCAAAGTTCCATTTTTTTCCAACTCAAGCGCAAAGTCCAGAAGCAATTTCCAAACAACAACAAAATTAATTGTATTCTTTAATCAAAACAGTCAAGTTTCCCATCCTGCTAACGCCATCAATTTTTGTAGCCATTTGTCCATTGTGAGAATCAAAGTATCCTTCCATTTTTGTGCATAGAATATTCTTGTTGCTGTCAGCATATGTAACAGCAAAGTTCCAATTTGTTTTTTCAATTTCTCTGTCCAGTAAGCCTAAAAGAAAAGTGAGCCTCTGTGGTACAGTGGTTAGAGTGCAGTATTGCCAGCTACTTCTGCAGTCAGCTGCCTACAATTTGGCAGGTCAAATCCCACCAAGCTCAAGGTTGACTCAGCCTTCCATCCTTCCGAGGTGGGTAAAATGAGGACCCAAATAGTTGGGGGCAATATGCTGACTCTGTAAATTGCTTAGAGAGGGCTGTAAAGCACTGTAAAGTGGCATATAAGTCTAAGTGCTATTGCTATTAGAGTATCTGAATAACAGAAATACTGTTAGCCAGCAAGCACCTACAACAACAACTCTGTGAGGGTAATGGGCAGTTTTAAAAAAAAGTACCTGGCTTTATTTTGATATTCACTTTAAGAATCTTCTGTATTAAGATGTGAACCCTACTCCAGTTTTTTTTTGCAAGTCCACCATAAATGGCAAAAAATTCCTTCTTTACATTTATATTTCCAACATGAGTTTGAACCTTAGACATTTTACATGACTTACATTACAATTTACCCAGTGTTAGATACCAACGATAAATCATTTTATTTAAAAAAAATCTTTTAAATTATAGTTTAATGTAAATTTTAAGGAAGAAAGAATCTCTGGCATTTAAAAACTAACAGGGAGAAGCTGTAGAGAAAAACATGAAATGTTCTCCAAAACTAGTGTGCAGGTTCAAAAGTCATCCATGAAGTCAGAGGTTAAAAAATGATGATTATATTCAATAGTATACCTTAAAATTAAAATAAATTTGCTATTTTAAAATGTGGATGAATATAAAATGTATGCATCTTTTTGTGATGTTTTGATTCTAATAAAGATGCTATCTAGCTTTGAGTGTTGGATATTTTTTCCCCACAAGGATTAACAAAACTATGATTTTTTTTAAAGAAATTAAATCTCAAGCATGTAAAAATATTTGCAGCACTACATCTACTTAATTTTGTCACTTTTCGCTCATGTCCATTTAATTGTTGGGGGTTTTGTGGATTAGGTCAAAAACATAAAACTAGTGACTATCCCATCTGATCCAAGCCCTGGCCCTTTCTATGTGGATCACAAAGTAAGGGTGTATGTGTGTTCTTGGTGCTGAGCTTGCTTATTTTCTTGTTTTCATTACTCCAATGAAGTAACATCATCAGTGCTAAAAAAATGGCAAAAGAATTTTTTTTAAATGGCCAGATTACATGATTGTGGATATATATATATATATATATATATATATATATATATATAGGTCTTGGTGTATTCGGTCTTGTCCTGTAAGATTGAGAATACCTTGCAACGCTGATGAAATCTCATCCGTCATCTTCAGGCTGGTGTCTTCAGCTTCGTTCTCCTGGGAGAAGTGTGTGATCGTGGCTGTTTTTCCCTTTTAAACTCTAGAGTTGGCTGTGTTGTTACTTCTTGATTGGTTTGTGGAGTTGATGTATGCAGATTGGATGGCTTTTTCCTGACACCCTGTGTGGCTGAGGTGCTGGCTGTGTGTCTCTCAGCCTTTTGTGTTGTAACGACCTGGGTAATGAACACTTCAACAAGAGAATAATTAGGGAAGCCATCGAAATAGAGAAACACCCCCATAACATGAATAAACGGGATGATACTTCCCACCTACCAGACATCTGGAAACTAGCCCTATCAACAAACAAGTCCCAGCCACGAAAAACAACACCGGACCCAAAATAACACATGATGCCACCACCAATCTCCTTCACCAGACTCAAACCCAAGCCCACGCCACAGATGAAAGGCAACCACCATCCAGAAACCAGACCATGGCTGCAACACCAGCTGCTACACCCTCCTCCGACCCCCAAACTAAGCAAACTGACACACGCTATAAACACATAGCCAGACCTCAAACTCGGAGCCAAACCAAGGCCCAGAATGTCACATCACAGCCTTCTACCCAGGATACTACATCACAGAACTCAGGAGATCACAACACAAAACATCAGGAGGTTGCCACACAGACAACAACCCAGGAGACTACAGCACCACACCCAGGATGTCACAACAATAGAACTCAGAAGGTCATCACACAGCCCATTACCCAGGTCGTTACAACACAAAAGGCTGAGAGACACACAGCCAGCACCTCAGCCACACAGGGTGTCAGGAAAAAGCCATCCAATCTGCATACATCAACACCACACACCAATCAAGAAGTAACAACACAGCCAACTCTAGAGTTTAAAAGGGAAAACAGCCACAATCACACACTTCTCCCAGAAGAACGCTGAAGACACCAGCCTGAAGATGACGGATGAGATTTCGAAAACGTTGCCAAGGTATTCTCAATCTTACACGGGACAAGACCGAATACACAAGACCCATATATATATATATATATATATATATATATATATATATATATATATGTTTCAGATTTTCACACCAAGACCTATATATATATATATACACACACACACACAGACACACACACACATACATACATACATAGTGATGAAAATGTTACCTGATTGGGTAACCATGAACCTAGCTCAGAGAGGACCAAGGACTCCACAGTTCATCCCTCAGCTACACATAGTCTCTTTTATTTTTATTTATTTGATTTGTCAATTGCTTACAAGATAATAGGTATAAACATGAGTAAGAATACAGGAAATAGGTACAAATAAATGGGGACAATAGGATAGGGACAGTAGGCACAATTGTGCACTTATGCATGCCCCTTACAGACCTCTTAGGAATGGGGTGAGGTCAATAGTTTAAGGTTAAAGGAGTTAGGGTTAGAGGATGTAACAGCACAGTCAGGTAGTGCATTCCAGGCATTGACCACTCTGTTGCTGAAGTCATACTTTCTGCAATCAAGTTTGGAGCAGTTTACATTGAGTTTGTATCTGCTGTGTGCTCTTGTATTGTTATGGTTGAAGCTGAAGTAGACATTGACTGGTAGGACATTGTAGCAGACAATTTTGCGTACTAAGCTTAGGTCAGACTGTAGGCAGCATAGTTCTAGGTTGTCCAAGCCCAAAATTTCAAGCCTGGTGATACAGGGTATTCTGTTGTGAGCAGAGGAGTGTAGTACTGTTCTCATGAAATACTTCTGGCCTCTATCAATTGTATTAATATCCGATATACAGTGTGGATTCCAGACAGATGAGTTGTATTGGAGTATTGGTCTAGCAAAGGTTTTGTATGCCCTAGTTAGCAATTCAATATTTTCGGAGGAGAAGCTTCGTAAGATTAGATTTAAAACTCTTAATGCCTTTTTGGCAATGCTGTTACAGTGAGCTTTTGCACTTAGGTCGTTTGATATGAGAACTCCAAGGTCCTTGACAGAGTGAGGGACATCAATAATTTTATTGATTAGTTTTATTTTAAAAGGTAAAGATTTCTCCATCAGTCAAGTCTGACTCTAAGACGTGGGGCTCTTCTCCTTTTTTTAACCAGCATTATTCGAGGACATTCCCATAGCCATGTGGCTGGCATGACTATGTGCACAGAATGTTGTTAGCTTCCCAGAGAAGTAGTACCTATTTACTACTCACATTTGCATGCTTTCAAATTGCTAGGTGGACAGGAGTTGGGGTGAGTTAACTTCTATCATGCAGAGCCTGGGTCTCGAACCTGTGCTGTCAACTTCCCATCTGACAAATCTCAGTGTCTTTAATTGCCGAGCTATTGTGTCCCTTAGTTTTATTTTAAGCTCACATTAGTCCATTTTAGCACAGATTGGCAAAGATTTATTCAGAATGAAATACTTCTAGAATTCAGATTATTTTAACATCATATCAGAGAGAAATGACATTTAGAGGACGCACAGTGCAAGTTCATTCATATGATTGCTGCTAAAATATTGAGTGTCATCACTATTATAGTTGAAACATTTCCAGATCATAGGAATGATTCCACAGGAAAGCCAGGTTTCTCTTCCTTACTATGGTCTCATGTCTCCCACAAGCCATTCTTGCACTCTGTGAGGGGGGTGCAGCACTGGGGCTGGTTGAGGGTTTTGCTTGAATTCAGAGCAGCTGCCTTCTGATTATCCATTGGAGGAAGTAACCTCTTGAAAGCTCTCTTGCCAATTAGCAACAAGAAAACTAACCAATGATGGAGACCCATACTTGAAAGCATAAAGCCATTGCATTTCCTTCTCTAAGTGAAAGTAGTTAGGTATAGTGGATTTTAATTTTCTCACTGTCAACAACAGAAGACTGGGTAAATGCAACATTAAAGAAAAAGCATATGATTCCTTCCCTCAGTTTTAACCCACCAAAATGGACAAAATGCTCTGCTAGTATAATATCACCAGGCAGGTATTTGGCAATTCCAGGCAAGTAGCACAAATAGAAAAGTCATAGAGGTTCTGTACCTTATATGGCTGGTCTACAGTACTCAGTCTGGAATGTCAACAATTGGGCAGGGTGGACTTTAAAAATCCATACCTGAATAATTATTATACATTGACATGTTTATTTAACCAAAGCAACTTGAATATGAAACTTAATATCAAACCTGACATTGTTCAGATAGAAAGATGCAAGGATTTACTGCAAATGTGTTGTGATATTTTCTAGGCCTTGTCTCCCAAATTTTTGTCCAACATTCAGCTTTTTCAGTTAACATTTTTGGTAAGTGAACTTCGTTATCTGGTATGTATACTACGGATATCCGGTGTACTGTTCTTGCAAAGCAACGTTATTGGTAATAGCTAACTGTACCTGCCTTGCAGGATTTTTTGTCAAGAAACTTAACATTTACTGGCAATAGCAGGTTGAAATATGTCCCAATAGCTCAGGAAACAGAGATTCTAGTGACAATGCTTGTTTTTCAGATTCTATTTATATGCTGAAAGTCTTCTGCAGTGTCTCATGTGGCCAACGGCGTTGATAATAATCTCTCTGGTATGAAGAAGAGAAAACTTGCTCAGCAGATAGAAAACTTGAAAAGGCCAACTTTACAAGATATCATAAAGTCAAGCCCAATCATATCCATAGGCCTTTTTGGATTGATGGAGTGGGCTAACTTCTGCTGTGATGGGGATCTTGGAGTCCTAATGGACAATCACTTAAAATATGAGTCAGCAATATGCAACGGAGTCAAAAAAAGCCAACACAATCCTAAATTGCATTAACAAAGGGATAGAATCAAGATCACATGAAGTACCAGTTTGTAAAGCCTTAGTAAGACCACACTTAGAATACTGCATCCAGTTTTGGTCACCATATTATAAAAAAGATGTAGAGACTCTGGAAAGAGTGCAGAAAAGAGCACTAAAGATGATTAGAGGGCTGGAGGATAAAACATATGAAGGATAACACATTTCAGGAACTGTGTTTGTGTAATCTAGTGAAAAGAAGGACTAGGGGTGACATGACAGGGGTTGCCACAAAGAAGTGGGGTTCAACCTATTTAGCAATGCATCAGAAGGAAAGACAAGAAACAATGTAAAATAATCAAGGAAAGAAGAAACATAGAACTAAGGAGAAATTTCCTAACAGTGAGAACAATTAATCTTAACCAGTGGAATGGCTTGCCTTCAGAAGTTGTTGGTGCTCTCACTGGAGGCTTTTAAGAAGAGACTGGATAGCCACTTGTCTGGAATGGTAGTCTCCTGGTTGAGACTCTACAAAAATGCAACCAGGATGATTAAGGGACTGGAGACTAAGGCATATGAGGAACGGTTACAGGAACTGGGCTTGGCTAGTCTAGTGAAGAGAAGGACCAGGGGAGACATGATAGCAGTCTTCCAATATTTGAGGGGTTGCCACAGAGAGGAAGGGGTCAAGCTATTTTCTAAAGCTCCTGTAGGCCAGACAAGGAATAATGGATGGAAACTGAACAAGGAGAGATTTAACCTGGAAATAAGGAGAAACTTTCTGACAGTGAGAACAATCAACCAATGGAACAGCTTGTCCTCAGAAGTTGTGAGAGCACCATCACTTGAGGACCCAAGATTGTTGGGGGCCATTAAGCTGACCTTGTAAAAATGCTGCTTAGTAATAAGCAGGCATATACAATGGAATGAAGGCTATTGCTGAGCACACTGGGTTGCATCCCAAAAATTGTAAGCCGCCCTGAGTCTCCGGAGAAGGGTATATAAATGTAATTTTAAAAACTTGAGACTTTCAAGAAGAGATTGGACTGCCATTTGTCAGAAATGGTGTAGGGTCTCCCGCTTGGGCATGGGGTTGGACTAGATGACCTATAAGGTCCCTTCTAATGCTGATTATCTGTTAAGGCTGTTAAGCAGTGGATTGGATTAGAAGACCTCCAAGATCCCTTCCAACTTTCTTATTCTGTTGTGTTCTGCTTGTGTAACTCTGGCCCTGCTCTCAGTCACAAGTGTACCCAAATGCACATGCTGGCTTTGAAACTTGTTGTAGTGTCAACTCATCTGAAAGGCTCTAAATTGGGAAACCTACAGATTATAAGGTAAAATTATACTGTCTTGCAATGGAAAATGTATAAATGTATGCATCTGTAAAACTTGCTTTTGTATGGGAAGACCCTCTATCCTCATATTTGTCTGGAGGCTGTGTGAATAGATATTTTATCTATGTTAAAGATCTTATTTCAGTTAATTGAATGATTGTTTTTCTGCTGAAGCTGGCCATGCATTTCAGATCCCAACTTATTCAGAGATCCTGATAGCTTTCTTTGCCAGCAAACTTCAATTGGGCTCTTGCTCCTTGGACAATTTACCCAGAACCAAACATTATCCTTGTTTCATTGGGACTGGAGCTACCCTTCCCCTCTGGTGGCCATACCCACCTTGCATAGTGTATGACAATGTGGGAAGCCACTGGAATCCAGAATCCACTGGAGTTGGGCGGCTAATAAATAATAAATAAATAAATAATAAACAGACAAACCAGGATGGAAATCCTTGCATCATTCTGGAGCATCTGGTTGATCTGGTTAACTGGCTCTACTGGAAACAGGGTGCACTGCTTCTAATTGTATGCTCTTAACCATTTAGCCAGAGGGAAACAACATTTTCAATGGTCTAGGTGCTAAAAACAGGTAATGTCATCACTGGTTATATCCTGTTTCTAGTGAGGGAAAGCTATGCTTGGCCTGGTATGAGAAATACAAAACATACATAAGAGACTACACTTTAGTTCAGGAGAACAGCTGTAGTGCCTTGGCGTAATGTTTTATTACTGGTCTGTGACAACAGTTTCATTAAATAACGAAGTCAGAGGCTTTTCAAACATCTCTCTGTATTTAAGGGAAAGGGAGAAAAGAGGCCAAAAGAAACACTATGAAGCAAGAGGATGTAGAATATAAAGCCTGGATTTATTTTGATTTTGGTTTGAGCTGATGTCATGTTTCAAGGATGCTTGAATGTGATGGAACCATTTATAAATTAAATGTGAATTCCCCCATGTTCAAGCTGTCCCAGGAAAAAATGTATTTTTGGTTCACTTTATAATACATATGTACTTTATATTTTTCATGTAGTGTACAATTGGATGCTTATTTAATTTTAATTTTAAAAAATGACATTGCACAAACCCACAAGGAAATGAATAGAAACATTATAGCTATGCAAATCATTCAGTGAGGTTTTCTTAAATCTGCTTTAGTTGTAGTGACTTCAGCTAAAGGGCCTCATGACTTCAGATCAAATGTACAGGCCTTCAAAAGCTGCAGTTATTGGAAATGTATCCAGATAATTATTTTGCTCATAAGGAACGTTTGCCATCACATAGCTTTCACAGCTTTAATAATTAGAGCTTTAGAATACTTTTCTTTTCTCCTGATAGTAAGCTTATCAGGAGAAAAATCTTTGTATCGGCCAGAGTCACTGAGAGTAATTGGCAACCATATAAATTTTCTTTAAAAAATAAAAAAATAACCTACAAGATCACCTAAAAACAGTGACCAGTTTTCATTTGAGTATTGATGAATTGAGTCTTTCTTACACGATGCCCAATTATAGAATAGGTTAGATGTGATGATGATTTAGTGATTTAGTTAGATGTATTTTAAAAAATAAGCAATTAATAGTGGATGCTCTGATAATATTTAGTTAAGATAGCTGTATAGATTTACTTGTTTCAAGGCATGTTTGAACTTTTGGAAACTCCTAACTGGGCTACAAAACACGTATAATAATAGTCTTCAAAAAATGGCCCTGTTGCAGAGGTGGTATTTAGCAGGTTCTGAACAGTTCTGGAGAACCAGTAGCGGAAATTTTGAGTAGTTTGGAGAACCGGCAAATACTACCTCTGACTGGAGATTTTACAGTATCCTTCCCCTGCCACACCCATCAAGCCACGCCCACAGAACCGGTAGTAAAAAAAATTGAATCCCACCACTGCCCTGTTGCCTTAGGATTTACTTCTGATTGCTTTGTATCATTGGAAAGCTATCTGAGTTTTCTACAAGCACTCTCTAGAATTTTTTGCACTGACATAAGGAATGAAAAGAGGATGGGAGAAATTGCAGTCCAAAGGCTAAATTGGCATTGCTTACTGCACTTTGCCTCCATCTGAACTACCCATAGGGAGGAAGGGGAGATTTCACATTCTGATTGGCCAGTAGAGTGATCAAGGTTAGGTGGAGTTGATTAAAAAGGACATTTCCCTAAGTAATTAAAATTATGCAAAGCAAAGAAGCTGCTTAACTTATGGAAGCACAGAACACCCATCAGCATTTAAACATTTTCATAAATAGGATGCACTGTGCAAAGTATTGTGCTACCCATTAACTCACCTGTTGCCAAATTTATTTATTCTTTTATACTTATTTATTCACAGACCTGCACTGCATAATGAGTTGGATCTTATTTTAAAGAATAAAAGAGTGACATCTTTCCTTCTAGTTTGTTTGATCATCAGCTTAGGTTGCTTAGGTTGCACCATTTTGGGCTACAAGTAGAAGGGTGCTAAAATTCAAATGGTGCCTTTCAATTTCCAAGCATTTCAGCAAATTATGGACTCATGTCAATTTCGCCTGGTCCTGAACATAATCATTTTCTACTCTAAGAACCAGGGTTATAACACAGGCATGGCTTCACCAAAGCTTAAAGTGGGTATTGTCAAGAGCAAGATATTTGCACAGCTGAGGAAATCAAAATTCCACATAGGCCAGGGCTGTCAAACTCACAGCCCATTGGCTGGATGCATCACATGTTGGACATGCCCATGCCTGGGTTAGTTAAGGGGGAAAAAGTCACAATACGTCACGTGACGACGACGTGATGACATGAGTTTAACACCCCTGACATAGACCAAAATACAGACATCTACAGAAAGGAAAACAAATGGAGCAGAAGACATGTTGGAAGAGGGCAACTGCATGCTTTAACAATCATCTACAAATTACATTTGTAATTGTATGGAACAGAAACTTCTACCAAGAAGTTTCTGTTCTACATCAATTTTATAATTCAGCATGTAATTTTTTAACAAAATACTTTTTACACAATAAACAACAAGAAAGAGATAACATTTTAAGACTGTTTTCTCAAGTTTGGGAAAGAAGAACTTGGTGACTGATGGCAGTTTTAAAATAGATTTTAGGACTACAGTTATCAGGCAAGCAGGTAAACCTGAATCTTCTTGAGAATTGGGACTACAGTTCCAGACAGGCAGATAATCACTTCCCAGACAGGCAGATCAACAAAGATTATTTTGAATATTCAAATGATCTACTATATGACAAATAATGATTGTTGTAAATGCAGTGAGATTTGCACATCGTTATGGGGAATATAGTTGAGTTCCGGTAACTTACATTCATTGGAGAAAGCATAAAATATTAGTACTCACTAGTGCATCTAATTTTTTAAAACAACTTCCAAGGAATCTCCATATTCAAGGTTTATCTATAAATCAAAACTTATATGTTAGACTCCTTGTGTTTTTAGCACAGAATGATGTTGGGTTTGCTGGAAAGCTTCCTTTTGTATAGATCCAGTTTTGTTTATTTTTTAAATTTAAGTAAGACGCCCTTGCAAAATGGCCTCTGGGAATTGCCTATTCTCAAAAAGCTGCTATGGTCTTCAACTACTCAGAAAGCACTGCCTTCCCTATGAGCCACATTGGCTCAGTGGTTAGAGTGCAGTACTTCGGGCTGCTTCTGTTGACTGTCGGTTGCCTGCAATTTGGCAGTTCAAATGTAATCAGGCTCAAGGTTGACTCAGCCTTCCATTCTTACGAGGTGGGTAAAATGAGGACCCAGATTGTTGGGGGCAATATGCTGACTCTGTAAACTGCTTAGAGGGGGCTGTAAAGCACTGTGAAGTGGTATATAAGTCTAAGTGCTATTGCTATTCCCAGACAGCCAACCCCTCGCTCACTCATCCCCCAGCATTTCACTTGCTGTTTCTTCAACACTTCAACACCACTACTCACTTCAACAGTTTCTCTGATGGAAACCGGAGGCATCTTTGGAAGTGGAGGCAATGGTACATTTGTGTTAGGCTAAGTTCCATATTTTTAACAAATAAATTATGTTAAAAATATATTAAATCCAATGGTCAGATGGAGCAGGGAGCTTGGTGAGCACAAAAGCAAGTATGTGTGGGCAGGTGAGCTCCTTTAGTTGCTTCTTAGCTCTAGACTGCTCAAGACCGTGTCATGATAATGCTTTTGAAGATTTTAGTCCTAACTCTTCTTGCAGATGTCAAACAATAAAACCCTTAACAATATATTGCATTCTAATAATCTGCTATTTGTCAACCTGGGAGTAAATTTTTAAGTAACTATTACACTTTTAAAGCAGACTCCATCCCAGTGATGCCTCTAAAATGAAAAGAGGGCATTTTATTTTGCATTGCCAATGAAAAGCAAACTAGCACAACCATGGAGGTTTTCTCAGATTCAGTTAGGTCATGATGGACAGATGCTGACTCCAATGGAATTAGTTGTGGGATAAATTCCCTCAGGTTTAAGGTACTGAAGTCCAGCACAGAATTACCACCACACACCACTTCATGCAGATAGAATCAAACCTAGTAAAGTTTCATTGTAATCCTGCACATTCCTAAATGTACTAATATGAATCAGAATCATTTGATATCCTGACCTGCTAAAAATAGCTACTCTTTCACGGTATGGGGAAATGTTTAATCATTCTGTACCAGTAAAGTACAAGAAGTGAAATTGATTTCAGAAATGCTGAATCATGCTGATGCCGTCAGCAAATAAATTATGCAATGCCTTCACTATCGCAGGAGTGGTTGATGGGAGTTGTACAGTAGACACACCTTTAGTTTCAATAATGCACCATTGACACCTCCAGCTGGTCTGAGATCATCATTAGAACAGCTTTATAAATGAGAATTTTGAAAAAGTGCAAAGAAGCGTCTTGGGATTCCATGCCATACAAGACATATACAAAAAGAGGAGAAAGTCAAAGAACATGAATGGCAGACCCAGAAGAAGATGGAGAGACATCAAAGACACATTACAGCAGTATCAAATAACAATGATTGAGGCCACTTTGTATCTCCCTCAACATCTGAAGTGGTAAAAGAGGAAGAAAAGAAGAAGCAGGCAATGAAATTAAACCAGCTTGTTAGTGCTTTAAACTATGTTATGGGAATGAAATTGATTTGTAGAAAGCAGTTTTCACTACTTTGAGGTCTTATGTGAGTATTGTGACTCATTTTCAGAGAGGAGGTTCATCATTTGCATAAAAACTGGAAGCTACTTCGGTACTTCTTTTCCTTGAGACATGGAAACAAGGCCACAATTCAGTTTTTTAAAAAATTACATTTATATACTGCCCTTCTCCAAAGACTTGGGCGGCTTACAATTTTTGGGATACAACCCAATGCGCTCAGCAATAGCCTTCATTCCATTGTATATGCCTGCTTACTACTAAGCGGCATTTTTACAAAGTCAGCTTATTGCCCCCAACAATCTTGGGTCCTCAATTTACCTACCCCGAGAGGATGGAAGGCTGAGTCAACCTTGAGCCTGGTGGGATTCGAGCCTGCACTAATTGCAGGCAGCTGGAACTTAAGTGCTAGGCATTTAACAGCCTGCACCATCAAGGCTCAGATCCATCCATGTATGGTTGGATGCTCTAAAAGTATATCTTCATGGTATAGCCTTTATTGAGAGGCAGTCTGTGGTAGTGGTTAAGACATCAGACTAAAAACTGGGAGATTGTGACTTCTAGTTCCTCCTAAGGAATGAAACCAGCTGGGTAACCTTGAGCCAGTCACTCTCTCTCAGACCTAGGAAGGAGGCAATGGCCAATGACTTCCAAAATCTTGCCAAGAAAGTGGCAGAGAATTGTCCATGGAATTGCCAGGAGTCAGGACTGACATGAACACACACACATATGCACATACACCTTTTAATCACTTCATAGATATCACTTCTTATGGTTTATCTCTACTATTTTGGCTGGCACAGGGGCAGTGCTGGAGAACCACATATAATTAAAATACTTTGAAATATCCTTCTTTAATATTTATCTAATAATTACTTTGGCAAAATCTGGGCAGTACAGATCTCCAGCCAACAATTAAACTATAAATTGGTAAGTGATTTGTCAATTCAGGAATCAGAATGCCATCAGTTCTGTTGGTTAATGGCTTGGCTTTTTTTCAATGAGTTAGATGAGTCAATGTGTTTGTGACCTTAGGCATTACAGTTGTTTTTAAATTGCTTTAAACCTGTATATGCTGCCCAGAGTCACTTTAATCAGACTGGCAACTATATAATTTTTTAAAATAAATAAATAAACATGTTTCTCTTGTTCCTGCCTTAATTCAAGAAACAGTAAAAATCCACAACTATGGCCAGAAGAATTAAGGACTACAGGTATAGTCACAAGTTGGAAAGCATAATCTTGAATCTTACTTCGTTTTCCATTACTCTCTAATTTCATGAACTAGTTATATATAGCTTTATCCAACCTGTGCTATATATAGCTAGTTCTCTTAACAATTAAGCTGGCTGGGGATATATTTCTGTAGGTTGATTGATTATGTGCCATCAAGTTGTTTTTGACTCCTAGCAACCACATGGTTAGATTTTTTTCCCTGTAACAATTTCCCCTAATCTCATCTTGCGGGGGTTCCCATTGCCATAGAGGTCCCAGGATGTTCTTTGCTTGTTACTGAAAATTCTGGGAGTTGAATTCCATCCATCTGTGGACAGCACCGGAATTGAGAAAAGGCTGGGTTAGAAGATACATCCTAGATACAGAAGCAGGAAGTAGTTGCTGTTTTTAAAATATAGAACAAACTTTCTGGTTTTTAAACCACTTCAAACCTGGAGATCCTATTTAATAGATAGAGAGATTATGTACCTACCTACCTACCTACCTACCTACCTATCCATACACATACACAAGGATGGAAGGACTGCATAACATTATCTTAGAATATTGTTACTTTAGAACACACACATGTGTCTGTATGTGTGTGTGTGTATGTATATATATATTTATTTATTTATTTAATTTGGCTTGTATGCCGCCCCCTCTCCAAAAAGGACTCGGGGTGGCTCACAACTAAAAACAGCACAATAAGTTACTTAACTAAAATAAGATTAAATTAAACAAGCCAAATTCAACTAAAAACCCATTACTAATTTAAAATATAAAAACCAACCCCCGAGAGGTCAGCACAGCCTGGCCTGTTCAAACAACCAGCTTTTTAAATCATGGCGGAAGGTGCGGAGGTCGGGGGCCAAATGGAGCCCCAGGGGTAGTTGATTCCATAAAGTGGGAGCCACTACAGAGTAGGCCCTCCCCTGGGACACTGCCAAATGACACTGAGTCGCAGACGGCACCTCAAGGAGTCCCTGCCTGTGCGCTCGTACAGGGCGGTTGGCATTGGATGCCGGCAGGAGACGCTCCTGTAAATAACCCGGACCCATGTCTCGTAGGACTTTGAATGTTAATACCAAAACCTTGGATCTTGAATCTATATAGATAGATAGATACACAAACACTTATCTCTCTATCTGACTATCTCTCTATCTCTCTATCTCTCTCTCTCTATCCATTCATCCATCTAGATACATAGATATATACATCATACACACACACACACACACGTGTATGTGTGTATGTGTATTTCTTGACTTATGACCACAATTGAACCCAACATTTTGGTTGCTAGGCAAGACAGTTGTTAACTGAGTTTTGTCCCATTTAAAATCGTACTTGCCATAGTTGTTAAGTGAATCACTGTAGTTGATAAGTTAGCAAACTCAGTTGTTAAATGAATATGGCTTCCCTATTGACTTTGCTTGCCATAAGTTTGTAAAAGGTGATCACATGACCCTAGAAATTTGTTACAAACCGTTACAAATTTATGCCTGTTGCCAAGCCTCCAAATTTTGTTCACATGACCAAGGGGATGCTGCGATAGTCGTAAGTCTGAAAAATAATCATGTCACTTTTTTCAATGCTGTTGTAACTTTGAATGATTATTAAATGAATGATTGTAGGTTGAGGGCTACCTGTAGTTTAACACTTCTTTCTAAAATTACATAATGACTCTTTCCTGTCTAATCATCAAAACCATAAATCATGTTTCTTTTTCTTTCTTAAGCAAAAAGTCCATAAGAAGTTCCAGTCACCAATAAATGTAGATCTTGCCTTTTATGTAATCAAACAAATCAGCTGACACATCTTAGTAAATTCCTTCATCTTCACCAAGCATTCCTCAGTTGTAGGCATTGCCAAATCTTTTCATCTTTAATATTGCTGCAGTTATCATGTATAAAAAGAGTGTTGCAATGTCTCTTTTCTGTTTACCCGTAAGTCCCAAGCTGAAAATTTCTGCTTTCAGCTGAATGTTGATCTATGGAGCATCTGTTACATATATTTGAACCCAAAATATTCTAGCTTTCCACCACACATGATAAAATCCTTCTTGTTGTTCATGTTTCCAACATAAATTTGAAGTACTTTCATACATTCTACATATTTTTTCTGGTGTCATGTACCAATGATACATCACATTATAAAAATTCACTTTGAGGTTGTAATATAATGTAAATTTCAATCCTTCACTCACATATTTTTCCATTGTTCCACTTTTAGCATGCATTCTTTGATCTATATTTGTTTCAAATTTCAGTAAAAGTTTATACATTATATATTAACAATTCCGTTTCAAGTTCTTTCTTACATTGTTCAATACCACGATTTTCTGATTTACTTTACAGTCAATGACTGTAAATAAAGAAACCATTGAAAACTGACTCTCTGTTATCAGTTGTTCTCTTGATTTTATTTTATATTCCTATTGATAAAATTCCAGTATCTCACAATATGTTAACCATTATCTTTGTTATATCTCATCTATAACATGCTTCTTGTGATGAGAGTCATAAAGGTGTTTTTGAGCACAGCTTGGATTCATACCTATTGCAAATTCTCAATTTGGAATATTTATCCAATTTATTGTACCACAAGAATCCCTGCCACCTAAAACTCAGGTCATGTTCTTCTAATTCTAAATTCTTCTTACTTCACAGTAATACCCATTCTTCCAACTAAACCAAACAACAACTAGAACAGTGTTTTTCAGCAGAGTTGTTGGGGTACTCAGGGCCTTGGTGGCTCAGGCTGTTAAATGCCTGCACTTAAGATCCAGCTGCCTACAATTATTGTAGGCTCAAATCCCACCAGGCTCAAGGTTGACTCAGCCTTCCATCCTCTCGGGGTAGGTAAATTGAGGACCCAAGATTGTTGGGGGCAATAGGCTGACTTTGTAAAAATGCCGCTTAGTAATAAGCAGGCATATACAATGGAATGAAGGCTATTGCTGAGCACACTGGGTTGTATCCCAAAATTGTAAGCCCCTGAGTCTTCAGAGAAGGGCGGCATATAAATGTAATTAAAATAAAATAATAAATAAATAAATAAATAAATAAATAAATACTCCATGTGTTGAAGTAGCTGAGGTTGAGAAACACTGCTTAGATCAAATTTCCTAGGGTTTATTTTGAAGGATAGCAACAACTATCCTTGCTAGTAAGTTTGCAGTATATCATACTATGTTGGACATTTCTCTAACTGAAAATCAGGTTGATTCAAACTTGTGTGGATCCTCACTGGCTGGCTATTCTCAAAGTTGTAAATCTAAGATAAGTGAAGGGAATGAGTGAAAATACACTACTCAGCAACAGGCACTAATAAAAGAATAATTAAATATTAGTAACATAAAGAGTTCCTTATTATTTCCTTACAATTTTTGTGAGTCAATTTCTAAGGCACACGAAGTTGGCTAATAACTTGCTCATTTAAAATTTACCAGCCATATTTCAGCTGGTGTCAGTAATAAGGCTGATTTCTCTCTCTCCATTTTTCTTCTACTAATATGACATGCTCAAGGATGGGACCCGACCGATGTAACTACTGGTTCGGTGATTTACGTTTTATGGTTTTATGGTTCTATGTCTGCTGCTCTTCAGAGTTACCGGTTCTACAGAGCCGGACAGAACCAGTAGAATCCCACCCCTGGATATGCTGATTTTGATTTAGGAGTTTTATGTTTTCCTTTATTTTCCCAGTTTTTTAGAACAAACTACCATGACTGTATTTTCATTACAAAAGTAACACAAGAAAGTGGCTGCAAAACGGTTGGTAAACAAGGGCTATCTTTTCTGAGGGCCACCTGCATCAGCAGAAAGAAGCGGAGAATGCCATCCATTTGGCTCAATCATCATCTCTCTGTTGGGGAGGCCCCTAATTTATTTCTTTAGCATTTTTCTGAGGAACTTTGTTCCAAGAGGCAAGAAACAAAAACCTTCTTGTCATCACATAGCAAAAGAACAGAAGTTATGTAAGTGTGGGAAGTTAAGTAAGTTATATAAGCCATCACTTCTGTGCTACCCAAATGTCATAGGCAAGCCAATCAGGCACAGGAGCAATTGAAAATGTGGCCAGGGGCCTTCTATGATCTCTCACATACCCATTTGCCAGTTTCAAAGCAGGCAAACACTGGTATCTGGAGGCAGCCTCTGATGAGCAAATATCATGCCTCAGCCTTCTCTGTGGAAACAAACATGCATTGGCTTGTGTGCAACATATATGAGCATCCAGCCAAGGGTTATAGACTTCTGGCACTCTCCCTTTGGTGTGGGAGGCTTTGTCACGCAGGATGGATTGCAACACTTCCCCCCTCCCAACACAAAACAAAGAGAGCAGTGAAGGCTTTCCCATCCCTCACCCCCAAGGAAGTGTGGGGGGGAGGAGGGAACTTAATATTAATCAAGTGTGAAATTTTGCTCCAGGTCATGAGGTGTGCCTTGAACTCATCAACTACATCTAACATAGGTTTGTGTTGCCTGTTGCTGAAATCACCTAGGTATTATGCTGCCAAAACACAGAATACAATTATTCCTTTTTCTTCGTAACAATAATATATTGATTCCTTGAATGTTTTCTTGTTAGTAGCTTAATCAGCCTTGGGAAAGTGTGGCTTGGAGTAAGAGGCAGCAAAAAGCCAGAAGGAAATAGTGGCAACAAAAGGAAATGAAAAACTTCACTATTCTAAATTATTGTGCCACAGTGAGTGATTGAATGAGCAAACAAATTTTAGACTCCTTGTGTTTCTGGAACAGGATACTTCCCACTTTGGTGGTGATCCTGTTTATTTTTTATTTATGTATTAATTTTTTATTCCACTTATTTCATTAGTAACTCTGATCTAAGTAGAAACAATCCTGTTTCTACTGTTTATACATAGAAATCATACTTAAAGAATGAGAATATGAGTTTGGTTGGCCCCATGAATTTCAAATTTCAAACCTTCAGCAATGCAGGCAAAGTCAGTAAAAACTTAATTTCAGGGGGTAGTTTAAGAAATCAGTGAGAGTCTTGAGGCTAGAGCAAGCTAAGGGACGTCTACCCAGTTTTTTCTGTCTAACAGTGGTCAATCAGATAATTCAGAAAACTGAAAGCAAGGGCAGAAGGCTGTTTCTCCTGAGGCTCCCTAGCAGTTGATATCCAACTTACCTTGGCTTGGATTCAGGAGGTAGTAGGAGTAGGAATATCTTTTGGAGACTGAATATGAAGTACGGTGCTGTGCAACCCTAGTATCTAAGGTTCAGCTTGCTAACAATTGATAGCCAGAGCTTTTAAAAACACCGAAATTGATTTCAATGGCAGTGAACTCCATAGTGCAACTATGCATTATTTAAAGAATTTTGTATTCACATGGCTAGCTACTTGTGTACTGCGATGAACCATACAGAAGGGCTTGCAGCCTTCATTCAGTTTCTACATGTCACAAAATATTCATCTTAAAGAACATTTTAATAGTGGGGATGACGAGAATCAAATATGGATAGAAGATTGTTTTCATTCTTAATTCATGCCAGTTTCATTTTATTTTAATGCTTATCTCTTCCCATCTTATCTATTGCCAGAAAAGACATTGATTGTTCTGATAGATAAGTTTGGGAAATTTCTATACTCCAGATGTTTTCGATCTACAACTTCCAGAAGAACTCACTGTTGCAGCTCATGGTAAGGTATGCTAAGAAATACAGCAACATCTGGAGGACCAAAGGTTCCCCACCAGAATATCTCATTATGAAGAGATCTTCCAAATCAGTTACCATGAGAAGCGTTCTTCAAAAAGTGTTGGGTCAATTCATGAATGTCATGGCAAGTAATGGCTATTAACTTTGATGGCAGTGTGGGTTCCTCTGAAAGCCATTTGCTAGGAGACTTACTTCCTTGTTATTCAGTAGGGAACTATTTCTAGTCTAATTTTGAATGGATTAGCTATAATCATACATCCCGATTTTTCTGGGACAGTTCTAGTTTTTTTAATTACATTTATATGCCGCCCTTCTCCGAAGACTCAGGGCGGCTTACAATTTTTGGGATACAACCCAGTGTGCTCAGCAATAGCCTTCATTCCATTGTATATGCCTGCTTATTACTAAGCGGCATTTTACATCAGCTAATTGCCCCCAACAATCTTGGGTCCTCAATTTACCTACCCCGAGAGGATGGAAGGCTGAGTCAACCTTGAGCCTGGTGGGATTGAGCACAGTAATTGTAGACAACTGGATCTTAAGAGCAGGCATTTACAGCCTGAGCCACCAAGCTCAGGGGAGTTTTGGGGGAGATACCCAGAAAACCAAGAAATGTTTGAATGCCTTTTTGGTTATAAGTTTATGTCTACACTCATATTAATAGTAGCTATCTAAGTGGTCTCTAGCAGTTATCTCTGCCTTTAACCTGAGATATCTGAAATTGAACTTAACATTTCCTGTATGCAGGATATGTGATGTTCCCTCTTCTAACAATTGTGTTTTTATCCTCATGTTTCACTATAAAGTATCGCATAACTGTCAGTAAAGTAATTATAACATTATAAAAATGTACTTTACCATATGGACCAATTCTATATGGGAATCTTCAAAAAGGTAAAGATTATAAAAGGAAGCTAAGCTTTTATTTGGGTGTGATATCTCTCCCAAATTTAATTCCTCCAACAGCAATCCTATGAGATCCAGAGTTAATAACTGGATCAAACTCACCTAATTGAGCATCTTTAATTGAGAGTGGTCTTGAATGTTGGTATCTTAACCCCCTTTCCTGCCTTCTTGTCCATTCGTAACTATACCAAGGTACCATCAAGGGGATCCCATCCATGCAAAAGAGGAATGAAGGTTGCATGTTCCAATGACAGTGTACATTCTTAACATGCATTGCCGTATTTGGTTATTTATTATGTGTAGAGATCTTGCTTTTCAGAACACAGATTGTACCAAGTCATATTGTAATTAATAAGAAATAGTAATATTTTAAACATAGTGCTATCACTATGAGGACCCAAGATTGTTGGGGGCAATTAGCTGACCTTGTAAAAATGCCGCTTAGTAATAAGCAGGCATATACAATGGAATGAAGGCTATTGCTGAGCACACTGGGTTGTATCCCAAAAATTGTAAGCTGCCCTGAGTCTTCGGAGAAGGGTGGCATATAAATGTAATTTAAAAAATAAAAATAAATAAAAAAATAAACAATATCCAAAACCAAAATAAGCAAACAACATATAATTAACCCCATTATTATTAGAAATAATAACATATACACCTATTTATCACAGAATAGATACATCTGCCATCATGGTTCTATGGAAAGCCTATAAGCTTTGAGCCATCCAGACCTTAGGGTTGGTTGGAGACCTCTTTCTAAAGAGCAGTTTCATCTCGTTGCAGGTCTTCCAGATGTATATTTCTAAACTTTGACAATTTTAAGATGTGTGGACTTCAATTTCCAAAATTCCTGAACCAGATCTTAAAGTTGCCAAGTTTGAGAAGCCCAGCCCTGTGGCAGTTCTGCCGTCATAATGTTTTTCCTCTGCATCTTCCTGGAGCACAGCAGACTGGGCAATTCTGGGAGTTGAAGTCCAGGCATCTTAAAGTTGCTGATGTGATTAGTGGGTAATGTTAACAGAATCATCTTTTTCACTTTTTCTCATGATCAGCTGGAGGAAAGCACAGTGATCTCTGAATCTTCTCAGTATTCTGAGCTCAGTGTTGATGAAGGCAATTAATGACTGATTTCTAAATGATTTGGAAAGGGATTGTGATTGGAAATAGAGAGGAAACTTGAGTTAAACTTTGTTTTCATAGCTCTGCTTCCTCCTTCCTTCTCCAGCCATTCTCCCTTTAGAGCAATTGATGGCATTAGTCCTGCTAGGGAAAGAAAAATTAGATTTATTTATAAATTATTTTTTACAGACCACTGAAATCAAAGACCAAAGCCCACTGATTTACAATGGAAACAAAAGACGTGCCATTCCAAATGACGAAAACCAATAAACAGCTGTTAGTGGCAATAGTTATTTGTACTGTCATGCTTGTAAAATTCTCTTAACATAGCTTTAAAATAAGCTAGAATTAACTCATCTGGTCGTATTTCCTGTCTGATCTACCTAGGAAGGCAACAAAACCATTGGACGCCCAAATAGTTACATAGAGGTTCTGTCTTGCTGTTGGAAGCTTTGGGGTGTGGATGGGGAACAACAGGCTTTGACTGAACTCTAGCAAGGCTGACTGGCTTTGGTTGTTAGGGTCCCTGGTTCTGGGTACTTTCTCTTTAGTTGTGGGGAAGGTTGCAGTATCTTATACAGAACTAGTGCAAAATCTGGAATTCATCTTGGACTCATGGTTTTTGTTCAAGAAACAGCAACAGCCATGGTCAGGAGGGCCTTTCTTGCATAACTTTGTGTTGGTACCAGTTCCACCCTTTTTTGGATTGTAAGGTTCTTTTCCAGAAAAAAGTACCATTCACTTTAAAATGTATAAAATTCATGTGGTCACATGATCCATTTAAGAAGTGCTGCAAAATAGAAGTTTTGGAGAACTTTGTACAATACTGCTTTGTTAATATGAATAGGTTTTTTTTTTTGCTATTCAAGAATATACAAAGCCTGGGCTCCCTTATTCATGTCAAATGTAGCCCCTGCCTTCTAAATACACCAGTAGATGTGTACAAAGATCTATTTTAAAAATTAGGACATAAATATGATGAAAGAGAAATCTGTCATTCACATTGAGAAGCAACCCGCGTCAGATTTGCATCAGAGTATTCCACCCTAAGCTGGTCACTAGTTCTGAACTGTCTCATCTAGTTGGATTTTTGTGAAGAGTAATGCTACTTTCATCCAATAAGAGATGTGGAAAATAGATTTAATAACTAATCTGTCTATGTTAAGTAACTCTGTACTTTTTGTGCTATAATTGATACAGATATTTGTTCAAAGGGAGGTATGTATGATGTAATATTATCCTAAAGCCACACCTTCTGATAGCCTTTCTTCTTCTAATCTAAGATATGATATTATTAACAACAATGATTTGCTTGTCTTTTTTTCTAGCCCTGTTCCTGCTTTTTAAATACCAGAGGAAATGCAGATACATAGCAATTTTTTTAGTATTGAAGATGATGAGGAAAACTAAGGCTGGTCAGTGGCATCAGACTAGAGGACATTAAAAGGTTTAGGAATAAAAATTAGATCTTTAACTCGGGGCCATTTCATAGGTGAAACATTTTCTTGAAGGCTATTTCCTTAACACTTGTAACTTTTAGATCAAGAAAAACATTAAAAACATTTGAATTAATGTTATGAAAGTTTATAGGAGATGTTCAAGGTCCACTGGATAATTGAAGAAATTCCATACAGGTGGAACTCGAAAAATTAGAATATCGTGCAAAAGTTCATTTATTTCAGTAATGCAACTTAAAAGGTGAAACTAATATATGAGATTGACTCATTACATGCGAAGCAAGATAGTTCAAGCCATGATTTGCCATAATTGTGATGATTATGGCCTACAGCTCATGAAAACCCCATTTTTTTGTATTTTTGTACAGGTATCCTTGACTTACAACAGTTCATTTAGTGACCATTCAAAGTTACAATGGCACTGAAAAAAGTGACTTATGACTGTTTTTCACACTTATGACCATTGCAGCATCCTCACCTGGCCTCTCATGTCATGAGAGGCCAGGTGAGGAGAAACGCCCCTTGATGTGAGTGATGTCAAGTTGGCCATGCCCATCCAGTCACATGACCACCAAGCCACCACAGAACAGGTTGTGAAAAAATTTGAATCCCATCTCTGATATGGTACCCTTTTCATTATTCTAAGTTACGAGGCATCATGATTATTAGACACCTCCCTCCCTTATAGGCAAATATACTCACCTGTGTATAAATCTGTGAAATATCTTGAAAACTTTAGCCAACCAGCACCTTTATCACCTGTTTTCTAATTCATCTAATCAAAATATGTAAACTTAACACATTTTATCTCCGAGGTTGATAATTTCCTAAAATTTGTAGACCAGTGTTATTAATGGAATTGTAAGCTGCCCAGAGTCATTTGGCAGAGAGAGGTGGGTGGAATACTAAACAAACAAACAAACAAAAGTAAGTAAGTAAGTAAGTAAGTAAGTAAGTAAGTAAGTAAATATCTAGACTCATTTCAAGCCTGCTTTGGATCAGGATATGGAGCCAAGATGATTTAGACTCCAGACCAGTGGTGGCACAGTGGTTAGAATGCAGTACTACAGGCTCATTCTGCTGACTGCCGGCTGCCAGCAGTTCGGCAGTTTGAATCTCACCTGCTCAAGGTTAACTCAGCCTTCCATCCTTACAAGGTCAGTAAGATGAGGACCCAGATTGTTTGGGGCAATATGCTGACTCTATAAATCACGTAGAGGGGGCTTGTAAAGCACTGTGAAGTGGTAAAGTCTAAGTGGTATTGCTATTTTACTGATTGTGAATTGGATGTGGGTAAGTTGGCCCGATCAAATATTCTGTGGAAGTTGGCAAGCTTGCAACAAAGAGCTCAGACTGGACTGGACTGGACTTGTTAGTACCTAACTACTAGTGCTAGTAGTACTAAGTACTTAATAAGTTGTAAGTAAGAACCAAGTGAAGCCAATCAACTACAATGAGAGCTAGCATGAGAAGCTGAATGCAAGCAGTTTTTCTAGAAAAGTGAGTAAACTTTGAGTCATATGTATGCATGCATCCATGCATGTGCATATGTATCAATGTATGTATGTGGAAATGTGTGCCTAGTTCTATTACTTACTTGGGTTTAGGGATTTTCTCTTATTATTGAGATGTATTCGGTATTTGGTGAGATGTATTCTGTGTTTTGTGTGGTTGCACCAATGGAGGCTCATTTAATTTCATTGTACACATGTTGTGCATTGACAATAAAGGTTTGAACGTGGAACATACACATACATACTCACTACTGGATCCTTAACCTATTAGAAGTTGCTATGGTAATTAGCTGGTCTGTAGCTACAAGTATCCTATCAATTCTTTATAAACCCTTGAATGCCAAGAAATTGGCAAATTCCAGAAAAGGAATACTGTAGTTCCCTAAGGAAATCTCAGACTTCTATAGGTGGTCCTCAACTTATGACCACAATTGAGCCCAAAATGTATGTTGCTAAGTGAGACATTTGTAAGGTGAGTTTTGCCTCATTTTACGACCTTTCTTGCCACAATTGTTAAGTGATTCATTGCAATTGTCAAGTGAGTCTGGCTTATCCATACTTTTTGCCTGTTGGAAGATCACAAAAGATGATCCCATGATCCTAAGACACTGCCACCACCATAAATATGAGTTAGTTACCAATCATATGAATTTCAATCACATGACCATGGGGGTGCTGCAGCAGTGTGAAAAATGGTCATGTCACTTTTTTCAGTGAGGTTGTAACTTTGAATGGTCACTAAATGAACTGTTGTAAGTCGAGGACTACCTGTGCTGTATATCTACTATTAGACTGTCCACAGTGATCACAACTGTGAGGTTGTATCCATAAAAATGTGCTGCAGAATTATTGTTCACTTTCCAGGGCATTATCCTACCATGTGCTGCAGGGTTCCATATTGTCTTCTATGTTGTTTAATATCTTCATGAAAGTGCTGTTGAATCTTCAGTATACAAATGACATCCATATCTACTAGCTTCTGGTCATGTAGTACGAAAACAGCAATCTAATCTCTTGATTGGTGCTTAAGATCAATGATGTGGCAAATAAGATGTAGGTCTTACCAATCAGGAGAAAATCCTGCTTGGGAATTAATAGTATCAGAGGGAGCTATTAACCAGTACACCATTTGTGTATATATTTAGTTTAGGAACTCTGCAATGGATCCCAAATATTTTACGTGTGCAATTAAAATATTAATTGTAACTTTTAAACTTTGAATAGCTTAAGTTTTAATTAAACTATAAATGGCTTAAGCATCCCTGCCTTAATATGGGTTAGTCTGTCTGCCAGAAGGTCCTCCTAAAAATGATTTCAATTTCAGCAGTATAGTAATGTCAGACATATATGGGAGAGAATCTTCTTCTGCTTTACACCCGTTGAAAGCACATTCTCTTAGTTCTACTTAGCTTCCACCACTAGTTTTGCCATCTACATTAATAGCATGTTCTCATGCTCCCATGTCAGCTTTGCAAGTCTACTTGAGCCAATCATTGCTTTCTTTAGTATTACTTCCAGCCAGCCAATAGATGAATGTTCAAATAATCCTTCGTGAGTTTTCAAGGTGTTCACAATGGCAGTGTATATATCAAGAAAGTCAGCTGTTATCTGCAGGGAGCAGCAAAACCAACCCTTAGTTTAATAGGGAAGAACATGGGAACAAGCCAACATGTTGTGATGCCTTGTCTCCTACAGAGTAGGTAAGACTCAGAGATAGGGTAAGATTTCCTATCAAAAGGAAATCATTCCACCCTAAAGCTCCAGAGAAAGAGTTGTGAAACATTTACTACATTGTTTCCTCTTAATTACCAAGCTGATTAACTTGCAGAATAAATCTGTTCGGCTTTTCTACCTGATATTTTGGAGACATATAAGGGCAGTGCCCACCTCAGACTGGGGATCTCTTGTGTGTGAAAATGGTCTAGATCTAACTTTTCAGTCAGGTTTGTTGTGATTTTATGTCTTCGTCATGTAGGCTTACATTGAATTTTTGCAGTTTTATAGTACTTTGCATTTTTATGCTAGTTGCCTTGAGTGCCATGAAGATTATTATACATTTGGGCAATGGAATGTTATGGAGTAGTATGGAATGTCCAGTATCATAGAGATTGCTATATATGTATATAAGAAAACCCCCCGACACTCACTTGCATTGATATTACCTTGCTGGGTAATAAAATGCCTGCATGAAAACAATCAAGTTCAGAAAGCACCAAAGACTTCACAGTTCAGCCCTGAATCACATGTTTTCTTACATATGCTTACCCAAATAAACAAATACTATCACAAAGGGCACATACTGGAATAGTAATATCCAAATTAAATTACTGTAACACACTGTGTGGGGGAACTACCCTTGAAAATATTAAGGAGCCTGATGTAATGCAGAAATGGAACAGCTACATTGATGTCAAGAATCTATTCAATATTTAAAAAAAAAACCTGCGTAAGAGTGTCAATAAATCTCTGATGCAGCTGGTAGCTCAGTGATAATGTTCAAAGACCAAATGGTTGAGGTTTCAATAAATGGCAGCATTCAGACTTGCTGTGTGCTTTCAGCCTTTGCAGTTGACCATTGGCTCAAAGGAGAGGGTGCTGAGGTCATTTGGCTGCCAAGTGAAGTTTCAGCTATTCATTCAGTATTTGTGGACAGCAACTCATTCTGCATTCCATTCTTCCATTTTACATTGACTGTATCATATCTTAAGATTCAGATCAATTTGTAAATAATGAATGAATAAATGAGGAATCATAACCAACTCCTTTTTACCTTGCAATGGAGAAAAGAACATGTTGGAGAAGGAAGTCATCATTCCCCATCTTCTTCAACACAGTCAGTCCTTTGGCCTTGGAATTTCAAGACCATTCTTTGGACTGATTTCAGACTACGTGGCCTTGAAGAAAGGCAAGCATATCCTAACTTTAAGGCTAAATGTGCTAGAGAAAAGTTTCCCACCCAAGTTCAAGTCCTCAATGTAGTTTGATAAAGGTACAGATGTACCTTTGATTTAAAAGTATAGCAAATTCTAGATTGCCACTGTATGATAAATGATGAATGGGTTCAATTTGGCTCAATGAGGCACAAACATTGTACAAACCACCCATATCTATCTTATCATCTATAACTGTTCTAATATCTATCATGCATGTGTAATATCTACGTTTTCAACATCAGATAAAATTAAAATATTTTTTCCTGGATAGCAGAGCATAAAGAGCAGACATAGTAATGTTCAGGATTAGTTTCACAGGAAAGGAAAAGATAGCCTATCTCCCATGAGTGAAGATAAAATTAGGAAATGTGAATATAGCTCTTCAAAATACAACTTGGCACTGAGTGGATCTGGCATTCTATAAATTATTCCATAAGATACCTCATTCTGTAGACGAGCCAAGATTCATAGGTACATGTTATCAGAATAAGTGTGTCAATGAAGGGATTGATCTCTTTAAAATTGTGTTTCTGAGATATTATTCTTCCTTGTTTATTGGTAATGCATTTTGACTGAAAGTAAAATAAAGGACAAAAATAAAGCACTGCTTTTTTCCTTTCCCTTTTAGTAATAAACTAACTATGGGCCACACAGTTCATGGACTGTGATTTTAGTATAGTTAGGCCATGTATAATTGACAGACTGGATTTTATCATAGATTTTATCTGTTATTTATTATTTTATTCTAGAATTTTTAATTGTATATTGATAGTGTTTTTATTTGTCCTGGTCTCTGGTCTATGACTGTAATAAATTCTAAGAGAAAAATACAGCTTCAGATCTCCCTCTGCTATCATTACCACACTGCAGAGAAGTCAGGAGAAGCAGATTTCCTGTTAGGTACAGAGCTTTGCATTTATTGGGATGTAATATGGAACTATGGTGACATGAGGCCATGCATGACATTTTACAAAGCAAAAGACACTATTAACAGGCTGCAAATAATTTCACAACAAATATATGAGGAGTAAGAGAATAGAATCATATATAGACACACATAAGGCTCTAACATTGGGTCATTCTAGAATTTGCTCTTAAAGCATATTGGAAAACTACATTTAGCGGATGGAAAGCTTTCTAAAGTTTCTAACAAGGTGAAAGACAATTAACATGAATACAATTATGAAACTATACCAGGGGTGGCGAACACGCGGCTCTCGAGCATGCGCTTCCGCCAAAATGAATGCGGCTCTTTGCCTCTTATCATTATTTTGTATACTGTGGCTCTTTGCCACGTTTGGATTTTGTTATGCTGCTTCTGAGGAGGGATCTCTGAGGAGAGATTTCCAGCCGTAGTCCCGCCCGGCTGCGTCATCCCGCCTCCCATCCCTCGGAAACAACTGCACGGGCCAGCGAGCGTGGTGTGGCTCTCTGACTCTCACAGTTTAAAATTGTGGCTCTTTGTGTCAAACTTGTTCGCCACCCCTGAACTATACCCTAAAGATCTGAGGGCAAGAAACTAAGACTCAAAAAAGTAGCTTTGCAGAAGAAAATATCTTGAAGAAACAAACATGCAGCTCAGTACTAGAGAAAACTGTGGAAAAGGGAAGACTTGCAACTTAATGGTGTGCTGCTCTAAAGACTTCAGAACAGAGAGTCCAATGGGATGATTGAGTGCATTTAACGGTAAGGCCACAGAATCACAGTTAAGAAGGACTGTAAGCATTCGGCTGTATAGCTTTTCTTCTTGGCTTTTTTTTTTAAAGTGACTTTTTTTTAAAGATACCTGAAGTGTTAACGCATTATAGTCCCCTTTTGAAAAAAGAACATAACATATTGCTTAATACAACAGTTGAAACAGCAAAGAAATATCATTCAAAAGGAAATAGTGTTTGTGAAATAATATTCAGAGGAGACTTTCAAACATTTGATGGAGATGCAAAACCAAACTAGCCATGGTTAATCTGAAAAAAGGCTGGCAAAAGATTTTCTTAAGTTTCGGATGGTTTCAGCTTTTGCTTCATCCTCATTCACAGATGATCGGAAGAAGGATGACTCCGTGAAGTTGAAGGCATTTGTCAGAGATTGTGATTTGCTGCAAGACAGAGACAAAAACTCACACATGAATGTTACTTACACTTGAAACTTGCATACAGATTTCCTTTTCTTATTCGTGACTTATGTAGCCCCCTACTTTTCAAAATTCAATTGGTATTACATATAATATGAATAGGAGATACAACTGGCAACATCCAGATGACATTCTCTGAATAGATGACCATAACTGTTAGTTTTGACTTGAGAAACAATTGTCTGACACACATCAAAACTCAGAAGTGCCTCCATTCCTGGTGGACAGCCTTTTCTGTAATGCCGCCCACTGGAGATTAGACCTGCCCCAAACCATTGTCTTTCTGTAAGGCACTAAAACCTGGTTCTGTTGCAGAGCCTGAGAGATAAGTGATTAAGCTTGTATTGTGGTCGTATTGATTGTGTTGCTTGGCTTCATCTTGGCTTTTGTAATGGTAATTTATTGTTTTCTTATGAAGTTTTGATATTGATGTTATTCCCTGTTAGCTGCCTATAGTCATGTGGTTAAAATGGGGAGCCATATCCATTGAATTGATAATAAATAAAGACAGGGAAGTTGCAGTGGGCTGAATGGAAGGAAGCAAATTGTTGAATGATAGAAAATATTATTCATTTTTTAACCCTATAAATTTTAAGTATACTTTTAAAAAAGGAAAATTGTATTTGCTTGTACTTTATGACAGATAAATCATTTTCTTTTTGAGAAAAATTTTACCCCCTTTTCAGAAAAATCTTACCCCCTTTTCCAGAAAACCAGAGCGAGCAATATTATAAGTGTGTACAGTCTTTCGTTTTCACTGTATTTGGGTTTAATATTCATTGAGAAGGGAGGGGTGGAAAGGTAAAAGTTCTTTACTTGATTAGGAACTGAAACATAAATGGCTTAGTGAAATATTTACGTATAGGCTAGCAACCTGCATGCACATGTTAAGCCAGAATATGTGGGTGGGATTGCAATCACTGAGTACAGTTAATCCCATTGGCAATTTGGTTATGCTTTTTTTGTAAGATTTGGAAGTGGGGGGGAATTGAAATGTGGATTGGAGCAAATTTGTAACTTGAGATACGAGCCATCCAGCATGCTTTAAAACTATGTGCATAGAACTTTCAAATATTAAGGAATAGCCCTTTAGAAGTCCCAAGCTTGAAAAAAAATGTTTAGGACTGGTATAAGCAGTGAATTGGGAGGGGGGAGTTTAAATTTGAATAAAAGGCAAAATCTCCCTTAAGCTGAGCTCAACTGCAGGTGACTACATACAGGTTTCCATGTTGTTTTCTAACCAATGACATGGAAAGTGATTCATCATTAAATTCTTCCAAAATACGTTTTTCAAGATCCTGCTCTGGTCCATGGGCCTGAAAATTTTTTCTGGTCACCTATGTAACTAGTAACTAGATTCACTCTTGCTAAAAGTCTTTTTTCAATCAGCCAATTATACTTCTTATACTTCTATCTTTTATACTTCTTAATAAGAGTACCACGAAAGAAGGAAACAAAATATTAGGGCTGTCCAAAAAACATTGCACAGATGAATTGTCTTTGAAATTTAAGGTATCTGAAACATCATGAAGGAGAAGATGGGTTTATTGAAACACACTTAAACTTGTATTTATTGCAATCTTTCTGGTCAGTGTTATTTTTCAATAGACCTCCAAAACTGTGTGTAGTGAGGTGTGGTGTAGTCTACAAGCTCCTGAGGGGATAAGAGCACAAGAAATGTGCTTTTTCACAAATCTCTAAAATGTAATATGTTTAGCCATTTTGACTCCAGTCATTAACAGGGAGAGAAACATTAACCTTAAATATCTGTTGCATTAAAAAAACAATTAGAGATGGAAACCTACATCAGGGAAAAATATATCTTGATATTTTCTAGTTTATTTATTTACTACATTTATATACCACTTGTACACAAATGTAAGGCACCATACATTATGCTCCCTCTTTCTAATTGAGGTAGGTTAGGTTGAGCAACAACAAGCTGTTGCTGAAGGTGGATTTGAACCCAAGCCTTCCCACTTCTAATTCAAAACCTTCACCACTACCCTACACTGATCCATTTAGTTTGTTTTGAATTAAATAAGTTTTAAATTTTTACCTCTTCTGGGAAAAGTATATGGTGGAAATAATAAAAATGAGTAGTGAACTGAAGTTTTCTTTTACATGCATAACTAAATATAATACATTTAAGGCCATTTATTGATTTATCATATTTGTCTGCCCTGTGGTTTGTTTATAAAACCTTTTTTGTGATTACCTTCTTTCACCTTCACAGCAAAAGAGAATTATGTAAGCATTATTTTGAAGATTAAGTCTGTAAACTATCAGATAAAATTTTGGCAAATAAAGTATCCTGGCATATTACCATCCTCTGTTACTGTCATGCATTTTGATAATGAAGGCAGCAGGAAATCTTTCTATCTCTAAATTGTTAAGCAATATACCTTGGGTATTTGAATATTTGAATTTGAATACGTGAAACAGAACATGGAATGCAGTATATTAATCTTCAAAGCAGTTTCCAAAACACCAAGAGGATATATAGAGTAAGTAAACGGCCATCTTCAACCATACTTTAATAGGATGAGTTTGACCAAAAATTAAAATCAAAGATACAGTTAGAGTATGTTATACCTAATATACCAAGTATATGAAAATGAGTTCCACTGCCTAGAAGTGGCCCTAGAAGAAGTCTTAAGCATAGAATGTAATAGATTGTTAATGAACAAATGTTCTATCTATCTCTAGTTTTAATGGGAAATATTTTTTGACAAGGAAAACATTATCTGGGTTTTCCAATCTTTCTTGTCTGAGTGACTGCAAGGTTAAAAGTTTAAGCAGATAAGGTCTCTCTCTTTGTCTCTCTTTCTTTCTCACCAGCTGTCTCATAAACAGTGCAACCAAAGATGAATCAACACCTTCTGAGATGCTAGAAAGAAAATGGGGATGACACAAACTCAAATCTATACATACCACATGAGATTTGATTTTTTCAGCAGATTTGGAAATGTTTCACTCCAGGTGAAACAGAAACAAAACTGTTACAAAAAGAAAGGAATTTTGTACTTCTTTATCTGCACTCCAACCACTTTTGGCAAGAGAAGCATTTTCAAAACAAGAGGAGAAAATGACAAGAATGCCTTACTTTAGCTGAGGATGTGACTGAGGCTTCTGGGATGAGTCTGATGAGGGCTCAGTCTTCATGTCTGCTGGAGGCCCAGCACTTGAAGGACCTGAGGCCTGGGAACGTGATGGCTGAATCGCAGGGCCAGGTGGACGTGGAGGCAGAGAACTGGAGGGCTTTCCAGAATGCCCTGGAGGGAACCCTTGGGATGGCTCCTGGCTTTGTGATTGCATTCCTTGGGGTTGCACTGGGCCCCCTAGGTTCAGCACAAGAAAAACTTCATAATGCATCAGTCATTTTGTAATAACTCTTACAACCAACACTTATCAATTTGGTACTAGAAACATTTTGTGGGGTTAGAATGCCTTAGCTATCATGTTCATGAATTACAACTCTACATAAATATAAATTGCAACTTTCATATCCACACTAAAACAGCCTTTGAAAATTCACTGCTTTAGTAATTGGACCTGAGTTTTGTTTTTTGTTCTTTTTAGGAAATCAACAAAATACACATAGTCCTCCTTTAGCAACTACAATTGGGACCAGAACTCGATAATTAAGCAAAGCAATTCCTAAGTGAAACAACAACTGTGCTTATGAGTTTATTTCAGTTTTCCTTTGCTTTACAAATCTGGAAAGGCCATACATACAAAGATTGGTTGCAAAGTTACTTTTCAATCATTGTTGTAACTGCAAATGGTTGTTAAAGAAGAAGTAGCTAAATGAGGATTACCTGTAATAGGTAGCTTAAGCCTCCTTAGTGCTGGATGTGACAGCAGAAATCTGTATGGCTGATAGCAAAATTTACACACTCAAGCTAATGCAGACAGATGTACTAAACTATCATTCCCATCACCCCTAGGGAATCTATCCCATTGAGAGGAATGATGGGACTTGAAGTCTAAAGCACCTGGTAGATATCAGGTTGGGTAAGGCTGAGCCAGATTAAGCTGCATTAATTATAGTATTTCTCCATTTCAGTTCTCAGGTTCCTGATAAGTAAAACATTTTCCCAGATTGCTCCATTACAGACCGAACACAATGGAAGTTAACAGCCAGAAGGAATCTGTTTGCTTTGAATATATCACAACACTGTTGTTTATTAATAATATTGATTCAAATTAGTTGCCTTTTTGTTTTGCCTTAAATGGGAGGGGAGGGTTGTTATGTTTTTAAAATGTCTCATATATTTTCAGTGGCTTCTCAATAAGTCCTTCTGTGAAAAACAAAACAGGCATCTGCTTGAGCCAACCACTAAGCAATTAACATACTCAGACCTTGCAACATCAACCCTAAAGCAGTTCCATATTTTGTAAGCAATAGCTAATCAAAATTGAGTTGTAGATTCAGCTGCAGTTTGTGCAGGTTTTTTCCCAGTGCAACCTCCCCCGGTTCTCCTTAGTGTATGGTTGTTCTGCTTCTATAAACAGTGAAGACAATAGATTTCACTACTGTCAAAACGGATCCAATTTAAGGCAGTCAACTTGGATCGGGACTTATGGAGTCTTACTGGACATTGAAGGGTCTTTGATGTCTGATCTTAAAATGTATCGTTCCAACAAATGCTTTCTTTGGATAACTTCCTTCAGAATTGTACCAGAACACAATACTATACCAGCATAGCCATCACAGTGTTTTTTTTAGCCCAAATATTTTAGCCCTAATCTCTTGAAATGAATTATGTGAGTCCAAACGGTTTACAATTGTTTTTCTTGAAGACTTCCCCACCACATTAAAAAATCAAATCTGTAGTTATCATCTGAAAACATTCTCCCAGGCCTTACACAAAGCTTCTTAGAGATCTCTGAATGGTCTCTTCTCCATTTAGTTCAGGGGATAGAGAGAGGTCTGGGCATCCAGAGAGATGCAAGCCAAGAACTGACATCTTTAATGAAGTGATGGCTAGGCACATTCATGGAAAAAAAATCCATGCATGCTGCAGAACGCACACAATACTCTGGATAGGAAAAGGTTATTATTTTTGCATATCACAGACATTAATATATATAAAACATGTTTTCCCTCTTTGTACAAAGTGGGCATATGTCACACACTGATTTGTGAAATCAACTCAGCTGATTTATCAGTCTGTTAGAATGATTTTGCATCATCACTCAAGGATGATACTTTCTAGTTTGAAAAATACACCCCTAAAACACTCCTTCAGAACTTTACGCCTTTGTTAATACTAGGGAAACTGTACATGTGTACATTTAACTAGGCCTAGGAATAATTTGGAGGCCTTGCAAATTCTTTTTCTTTGTCATGCCAATCTGTCCAAAACCTCAATGTCTCTGAATTAAAGCCAAATATACCCAATAGGCCTATTTAACTAATTAAGAGAATCAACGAGGCAGGATTATGCAGATGAAGCAGAATTGATATCATACTTTCAACAATGTCCATTTAAAAATACCAAGTACAGAAACTCAAATTTTAAAGTAAATTGCTGTGTGAGAATTTGTATTTTCTCTTTCAAACCCTGGATGCATAAATGGACTTATTCCAGAAAAGTTCCAATGATATTTACAGTCTTGATAAAAACAAAATAGGTTTTTAGGTAATTTTCCACATGTTAGAAATTTGACAACAATTCATTTTTGATGAATTTCTTAAAACAGCACAGTTAGTTATATTTGCAATAGCAAAATGTGCAGAAGAAGAATTACATCTATTCCTGTTCCTAATTTACTGTTTTTTTCAATAGAAGTATGTGTGACCTGAGAACCTGCCAAACGCTATATACATAAATGTCTGTTCATAACCTTCACTGAATTTATGCAAGTCACAGGTAGATGCAGAAGTGATTCCAGCCCATCATAATATTAACTGCATGCCCTGTGAACAGGATCCATGTGTTTACAGTATCTAAAGATTGTCAGAAGCCTTGCGATTTAATTATAGCCGATTGAGAGATTTTGAATTTCAATTGCATATTTTATGCTAAAAAGCCCATACTTTTCTTGCTTATTCTTTGCTGTATATAAAAGGATTTTGCCCCCTTGGGAAAATCATGTGCTAGAAACTACACTTAAGACAGATGTAACTTTTTTATTGGACATTAAGCTGTACAAAGTATTTCACAAAATATATACTGCAGTCACACTTCAGCATTTGCTCGCTTTCTTGCATTAGTTTGGTACAAAAAGGTAGCAATAATAATAATAATAGCAGCTTTGACAGAAAGAAATTAAAAAAGGAAAAATAAAGCAAATCATCCCCCCCCAGACATTGATCCTACATTTTAAAATACCATTTCCCAACTCCACACAATATTGCACTTGAGCATGCTAGCATGCAGGTAAACATATTGGCTTTCTTCTTTACTGTTGAGCCAGTAAACTAGTGCATGTCCTTCTTACAACCATCTGCATCAAATGCACTGACATTTTGCTAAGATGCAAATCTTTTATCTGTGGTCAGTACACATACACACTCCATACACACAGAGAGAGCTCATAAACAATGCACAAAAGCATCTTTAATTACTCAAACTACCACATGCAAAAGAACATCCATGGCTTGATATTAATGGCGTTCAGTTGGCAGATTCATTTTTTTTCCACTCCAGAATGGAATGCTGTTTTTATTCTCTTGGATTAAGATCTGGAGGTGAGGAAGACAATGAACCTGATGTGAAGGAAATATACTCCCCTATAACCAATCCCCTCAGTGTGGTTATCAAAAGATCATTATCAGAAACAAAGGTCACACAAACAGAATATACTTGTTCATAGACTAAAAATGAGCAGGGAACAACAGCATGCGCAGTAAACATCAAAACTACCATTAAAACAATGTTTAATTCTCACATCTTGAATTTAAAAAATATTTGCAATTCTAGAGTGTTTGCAAAGGAGAAAAAATTAGACGTCATCATTATGTCAAAAGAAAACATACTTGTTTGTATTAATCTAGGGATTTCTATCGACCTTATTATTTGCCTTCAATTGACAACATAATTCATTCCCTCACTTCTACAGAATGCTTAACAGGTGCATTTGAATAACAGCTTAACTGCCTGCCTGGATATTGCTTGTAAGGTTATGCACACAGCCCCTTGTGTCGTGACAGTCATAAGCAATTATGGCTATAAGAACGTTTAGCAAAAGTACACCCCTCCCCACCTGGGTCAGGTACCCTTGTTTTATTATTTACATATACTTGAGTCCCATATACTACATTCTATGGCTAAGCTTTTAACTCTTATGGGCATTCAAGATCCACTAACATTCTTTTCCTACTGTACTTAGCTATTTAAGCTTAAAATGCTAGATTGGATCATAGTTACATTTTAGTGTATCCCAATAGCTTGGCCATAATCATAATAAGTACAGAATGATATAGCAACACATCGAGTTGATGAATGACATTTAAAAAAAACCCTGAAGAGGGTGGATAGCATAATATTTAGAAAGAAAGGTGCTGATTAATTGCAGAAGGCTTTTCCTTTTTTGCTAACTATCGTAGCTAAAGAACCATAGCTTACCTGAATTATGTAGATAAGGTAATTCTAGTAAACATTTTTTTGAGTTTGGTAGAAAACCAGATGGCTACTTCATAACCAACGAAGAAACTCCTCTATTGAACTTAAATACATTCAATATCAAATTTGAATCAATATTGCACATATGTGGCCCATTTTTGTAGCACTGAAGCTAGTAGATACAGATTTTTCCCTAAAAACTCTGCACTGAAAATAGAAGATATTTATGCATTCCTGGAAATAATTCTTTTATATTTTGTATGTAAAAATTAAAATAAAAATACTAGTTTTTTTTCAATTTATGTATATGTCTCAACTCAAAATTAAGCAATCTTTATAAAATTATAAAAAGAAAATGCCTCATTTAACATAGTACTAAATGAGACTTTTCAAATATAATCACTTTTCAATAATCATGCACATAAAAAATTTCAAAATCAGATGTAGCATACATACTCACAGAGTTAAGCAAAAGTATTATATCTCAGCCAGGGTTGGTTAGCCTTTTTTTTTTTACCCACAATATAGAATACTTCAAAAATACTGTCTAACCATCCATAATATACAGTCTCACTGACTTAGTAGAGGCACAATTCTTGTACACTGTACACTGTGGACAACAGCCCTGAATCACAAGTTATACAGAAAAACATAAGTAAGCATTACAACACAAACAGATAAACAACCAGACAATATATTTGACACTGCATAGAAAAAACACAATCCAGGTCAGCAGTGAAACAATGAAAAAAAAAAACCTGCACAAACAATTGGTATTGTTGATTTCTTTCTTTCTTTTGGCTTTAACCCCTGTTTTAAATTTCAAAAATTTAAGTTGCCTGGACTTGTTTTGGTCCTACTGCAATGCCATTACAGTCGAGAATGTATTGTAAACAACCTTGAGGAGGTGGTCGCTGGGATGGGACTTTATTTGATTCGGACTCCTTAACTGATCCAGTCTGCAAGATAGAAAAAGAAAAGGGAAAAAAAAAACCACAGAGATGAGAGTGCAAGAAGGCTGGAAGGTGATGAGGATAGACTGGGAAATATACCTTTGGTTGTTAGAACTGATCTCTTCTTACTACATTAAAAGTTTCCTGAAGGCCAGAATAGAAATGACTCTTGGTGCATCAATAGGAAGCCCAGTGAAGGGAATGCAACAAGGCAGAGGAAAGAGGGAAATTATCCTTTCTTCTCCTGCAGTGGTCATAAAATAACCTCATGTTAACCCCTCCACCCGCAAAAAGCTCATATTGCCACAAAAAAGACCTTTTCTAGCACAAGTAGGAATCCTATGTTTGGCTCCTTTTCTTCGCTAATGGATTTCAGGCATCTCAAGGGAATGAAGAGGGAGACAATAAAAGCAAAAGTGGACAAGTTGTTGTACTGAGAAATTTAAATACTGTATATATTTTGGGGTAAGAACATCCAGCAAAAAATGATTTTTAATGTAGTTGTAAATGTGCCATTAAAAAGGCACAGTAACCTCAGTACATTTATAGTTATATAATACGAAATGCAAGGTTGATAATACAAAGAAGACAGATTATTCTCACTTGCAGAAGCATTTCTACTGAAATTGGGTATTTTTTTTAAATGATTGAGCACAGAAGATTGACGATGCAGGCCTCAGAACAATAAAAATTAATAAGGGTCTGCCATATTTATAAAAGTACTCAAGTAGAGAGTAAGCAGCAGGGTGGAAAATTTATTACTTTTGTCTGGTGAATTTGATTTGATTTGATTTATTGGATTTCTATGCCGCCCCATCTCCCGAAGGACTTGGGGCAGTGTACAATCATAAAAACACTATAAATATAAATACTATACAATTTTAAAAAGAGATTAAACATGAAACCCAATAATCTAATTTAAAATACCACTATTCAAATTAAAACCCACACCCTCCTCCTCAGTCCAGGTTGGCAAGTTGGAACAACCATGTTTTCAGGCCCTGCCAGAAGGACCAGAGGTCGGGAGCCACCCAAAGCTCCAGGGGCAGCTGGTTTCATAGGGTGGGTGCTCCCACAGAGAAGGCCTTACCCCTGGGGGTCACCAGCCAACATTGTCTAGCCGACGGCACCCCAAGGAGGCCCTGTCTGTGAGAGCGCATGGGACGTTGGGAAGCTGTTATTGGCAGTAGGGTCTCCCTCAAGTATCCCGGTCCTAAGCCATGCAGGGTTTTATAGGTCAGCACCAGCACCCTGAATCTCACCTGGAGGACAACCGGTAACCAATGCAGCATGTGTAGGAGGGGTAAACCATGGAAGTATCGGGATACTCCCATCACAACCCACGCCGCCGCATTCTGCACAAGTTGAAGCCTCCAGGTGGTCCTCAAGGGCAGCCCCATGTAGAGAGCGTTACAATAGTCCAGCTGGGAAGTGATGAGCACATGAGTGACCATGCGTAGGGCATCTTGATCCAGATAGGGACGCAACTGATGCACCAGGCAAACCTGGGCTAATGCCCCCCCGGCCATGGCTCCCACCTGCTCCTCCAAAGTTAGCCGTGCATCCAGGAGGACACCCAAGTTGTGAGCCCTATCTATGGGGGGCAACACCTCTCCCCCCATAGCCAAAGATGGAATATTCTGGATAACTCGAGATGCCGGTACAAACAGCCACTCGGCCTTGGCCGGGTTGAGCCAGAGCCTGTTTCTCCCCATTCAGACTTGCACCGCCTGCAGGACATCACATCAAGTGCATCACTGGGTTGGTCATGTTGAGAGCATAGCCTGATCTGCATAGCTACATTATGGATAATGATGGACTTGACATTATCTTTTAGTTTAAGTGAAAAATTTTCCCAGTTAGTGAAACTAATAATTTGTTGGCTATGGGGGTTCTGACTTTGACGGAAAGATTATAATTATGAAATATCATGAACAATTATTATAAAGGTACTGGTGAATTCTGTACCAACCGAAGAGATCCATGGTCTATGCTTAATATAGTCCATCTCAAAGGAAATGCCTTTGCCTTAAATTAGGCTTCCCATTTGACCGCTCATATTTCCTGTTCACCTCATTTCCTCAAATATATCTTTGTTTAAGCATTTTGTAATCTTAATAACCCTTGCACACTTTCCTACGGATGCAGTTGTTGCTCATTGAACAGTACCTGCAGTTCTCTGCTTGTATCAATATTCTGTTCTACCACAAGTCCATCAAGATGCGTGCACATTTCAGGCTAATCACATATCACATCCCCTCCTTGCTGTCAAGATTTATAGTGACTCAAAAGAAATGAATTAGAGTGACATGTTCTAATGACAAGTTTTTACTCAAGGAGAGAAAATATAATTTTTCTTACAGGAAAATTATTTCTTGCAGGATCTTAAAACCATAAGTATTAAATGAATTTTAAGAAGTGATATTTCAACAATTTCAAATGTGCTCTGTAGATCATCTGAGACTTCTAAAGGAAGTTTAATTTATCCTCTCATTAATGCTACAAATTTATTCTATGTTACCGTGACATACAGTAGTCCTCATTTAATGATTACAATTTGGAATTGCAATGCTGTTGCTAAGTAATGTGGTTGTTAAGTGACACATTACATGACTTTAGTGAATTTAATGACCATGGAATCACCTGCAGCTGTTTAAGCAAAAGCCAGTTTGATCTAGTGGTTAAGGCACCAGGCTAGAAAGTAGGAAACTCTGACTTCCCATCCCGTCTTAGCCATGATAGCCAGCTCGGTAACTTTGGGTCAGTCGCTGCTTGAACCACCTCACCTGGTTGTTATTGTGGGGAGAATCTGAGAAGTTTGTCACCTTGGGTTATTTATAAAAAATAATAAAGGTGGGATACAAATTAATACAAGCAAACAAAAAAATATGACATCAGATGACTGGGACTTATGATTTTACTGTCACCTTGTCCACTGACCTTGCTTATCAGAAGCTGGCTGTCAGCTGCAAAATGACAATCACATGGACGCAGCATTGCAAACCATTGGACGCAGCAATGGTTGTAAATGCCTGCTGGTTGAGAAGCACCCAAAACTTAATTGCATGAACATGGGAACATGGCATGTAATGAGAATGTGAGGACCAGTTGTAAAATAACTTTTTCAGTATCAGAATACCTTTGAGCAGTCACTAAACAGGGCAATCATAAAGCGAGGACTACCTGTATTTGGATCCTATACAGAATTCTAAGGGTTCAAAAAAGAGCACCTTCAGAGTACAAAAATTATAAATTAAGACAACACTGTTGTACTTTGTCACTGATTAGTCACAAATCACATAATAGAAGTTTCTGATCATCTATGAAGAATCTTGGATGGCCAAAATTGTTGTTAGTTGCGAAGTTGTGGCCGATCCATTGCGACCCCATGGACAACATTCCTCCAGGCCTTCCTGTCCTCTACCATCCTCCAGAGTCCATTTAAGCTCAAAATTCTTGTAGTGAAGCTTTTATTCGGCTTCAGGAATAGGAAGCATTATGGTTTTGAGTTATAGATCTTCAAAGCACATCTTCACATAACAAAATAAAGAAGGACTTAAAAGGATATCTAATCAGGGATTAAATACAGTAAATCATATCCCTATTAAAACTATTACAGAGTACTCCAAACATTCTTGTGATTTTTTTCCCTGTAATACATAGAAGATCCAGCAGCTGCCGCAAATACCCATAAAGAACTTACATGAAAAGGTTAGTATGGATTATTTGTAGATGATGTTATACCTGCTTCTGAATAATGTGTCTGAATGCCAAGATTGACACAAGCAAGATTGCCCTTCAATTTGGCTCTAGAGAATAACTTATAATATTGAGCTATCTGAATAACTCTGAAAAATTAAATGATTATATATTACACTTAAATGCAGCTAACCTATTGATAATTATGCATCTGGTATCCACTACTGACATCTGCAGAACATATGATAATTCTGTTCATCCTACTCCTTAAATACCGAGAGCTGTGCTCAAAATTAGCCAGACCAGGATAATTACAGCAACTGGAGCTGCCTATATTTTGTGCTGGAGCATTGCCTAATAGCCTGGAACTAAGCCAACAGTGCATAGGATTTTGCTGGAGTCCTCTCCATCAGGCCAATGGTGAGGCTACTGAGATACAGAATTTGCTGTTTGCTGCATAGCATTCCATAGCCTGAAGGAGATCAATGTAAAACATGCTTCCCAATTGCCATAATTTATCTGTAAGAGAAAGGAACTGCTTGAAATCAAGACAGACCCAACCAGCACTATTCCATGGGATCATACTAGGATCACGTTTCAGTGAAAATAGCACCAAATAGGCTCCTTTATTGATACACCAGAGAATGTAAGTATAACGGAAATAAGTTGAGAGAATTCTTTAGGTGGAACTTAATAGGAACTGTAACTGAACAAATGTAAATTCTTAGGCAAAAAGAATTTCAAAAGAATTTGAAACTATAAATAAAACTATTTAGTTCCCTCTGTTCCATTTGGAAGAGTGCACTATCTTAAAGAAAGTAACTCTCTAGTGGCTAGCTCTAGCTACCATGAATATGTCAAGATCTTTTTCTTTCTTAATTGTTGACCTATTGTAGATAAATTTTTAGCACCTTTTTTCTAACTTTTAAATTTGCATTTTTGAATATAGGTACTATTTCTAAAGCTATGCAGCTCTCTTCTAGTCATCTGTCTTCGTCAGAAATTTCCCCTTAGAAGTTTGCTTTGTTTTAAGGTAGAGGAAATTCAAAGGGATTTCTTTGATCTTTTTCTGTTTCTGATACTGAGCATGTAGAAGCTGTGTTACAGTAGGAGAGAGCAAATTTGAAGCTTTAGAATTATAAGAAGCTCTCAAACATTATTTTAATATTCTTCAATGCCTCTCTGAACATAAATTCTGAAAGTCTGCAGCATGGCTTATTGCAATTTTGAGGCAGAAAACATAAAAAAACTCCTAGAGGTTATATGGCCTAAACATATTGAACTTAAAAAAACCAAAACACCCCCTGCAATGTTTATCCAAAGAAACTCAGAGAAAAAAACAAGAGTTCTAACCTTATCTACACAAGTCATGAGAGCCTTTGCATTTCTTGTTACTTCATAAATTCAGTTTAACTACTAAATTACAGCAGCCCTCACTCTCCTCACAAAAATATGCAGTAATCTTAACCATCTCTGCATAAAAAAGTACTGCCTTTGGACATTTCTCTGGTGTCCAGAGATCATACACAAATAATCGTGAATCGGTTGAAATGCATACTATGAGATGACCATTGTTCTGTAATTTCATACATAAAAATGAAAAGCTGAACATCTAGAAAAAGTGCTTTTATATAAAGTTCAGCAATAACAAACATTGAAGTATTACTAAATAACAATATCTCCATCTGCTGGTGCAGAAACCAACAAACACTGAGTTGGAAAATTGCCACGTGCTAAGTAATTCAACAATAGTTTTTTCCTTGTATTATTTGATGGTGCAATTCTTCCAATGAGTTTTGGCTTCTGATAATTTTTTTATCAAATACAAAAATCTCCAGCTTTGTAAGTATAAAGCTGGGATCAACAACAGTAAGCCTAAGGGCACCAGTGTGCCCACAGAAGTTTCTCTTGTGCCCTCATGGTTCACTGCTCACCTGACATTTTGTTTTGGAACTGATCACACCAACTTAACAGCCATTTTTGAGTAGACAGACTCTCCTAGGGCAGCTGCCAGTGCTCATGACTTGCTGCCAAATTCCAAATTGGCACCGACTTCTATTTTATACATATGCTTCATCTTCTTGAAGGGTCTTTTCAGTTTGGTTGCAAGTTTAGGGGACTCCTGCTATAAACACTACCTAACTTTCTGAATTTTGCATCCATCAAGAGATTGTGGCATTATCCTTCTTCCTTTCTTTCTTCTGCCAGCAAGCTTTGGAAGAATACTTTTCCCAATGTATTACCAGTTCATCGTATTACCAGTAATATGTGGCTTAAATAGCTTACTCTCCTTCTGGATATTCTATCAGTAGAGTCCTTAGAAATTCAAAACCTTACAAACTTTTGATAAATGTTCAGCTTGTTTAACAAAGTATTAATTTAATTTGGATTTTCTTTCTTTCTCATAGCCAGTACAGTATTTGCTATAGGATAATTGTTTCTGCATAATCTGGTGCATCTGTGAACTTCACTTTTATTTTAGCAATACTGTCTCTGTTGGGGAATTTGATAAAATTGTTTTAATGCTGTTATCACCTCCTCTAACCAAGCAGTTTTCCATAAGGATGAGAACCTCACAAAGAAAAGGATTCTGCCCTTCTGTATCATTTGTCCACATGAATGCAACAGGTATTGGGCTCTTAAAAAGTGGTCTGCACATTCCCAATATACCCGGAAAGGTAGCCAAGAAAAAATGTGACTGTTGCTCGTAGTCCCTATACAATTTCTTTCTTTTTTTTAGTTCTAACTGGATCTGTTTTTTATGCTTTTCAATGTTTTCAATGCTTTAGCCTGCGGGCCTTCTATGATCAAAAATCAAAAGGATACATTAGTCCTTGATTAACATAGCTCTAGCATACAAATGCTGAAGCAGCAAACATGGAACAAGAACAGCTAAACTCACAGCAGAGCTACCAGAGATGACATTGTGGTGGCTGAGCAGAAGATACTGAAGTCCTGCAGCCGGCGCTTAGCTGAGTTACTCTTTACTTGTAACAAATACATTGTCCAAACAGCTGTCTAAATTCTTCATATAACAATTTTATAATGCAAAGTTATTGATATTTTGGATATACTTAAAGTCATATATTCTAACTGCATTTTGGCTGCATTACTAAAATTTATCCTAAAGTCTTTGCTCAATTTCATTAAAAATATGAATTAACTTGCTTTCAGTAGAGATGAGCATTTCCCACAAGATGGTGCTGCACTCTTAGTGGGGAGGAGTGTGTGTGGGTTGGGGGAGGTAAATTAAGCTGACCTGATATATTTTAGATCAACAGAAACAGAATGAACAAAATGAAAGTCATAATGCTTTTTTGCTTTTATATTTTTATACTGTGAAATCACCTAATGAGTGTATGTGAGCATAAACATGTAAGTATATATATATATTGGCATACACCAAAAACTATCAATTTGAGCATGATCTTAAAATTTTAAAATCCAGTCTTTGCAGTTCCCTATGTATTTTAAACACATTATTCTGCACCCACTGACAGTTCCAAATGTTCTATAAAGTATTTATAATTTAAAATCCCTTTTGGATCTTTTTTGTTTTATTGTTTTATTTATGAATATACATGTGTTTGTGTCTGTATAAGAGAGAGAATGTATGCATATAAGTATTTGCATTATATATTACTATTACACATTCATATTATTCAGATTGCTAATTTTATCGTCTTACTGCATATGTGTAGCCTGAGCAAAGCTTTTAGCATAGTGTGATTTAATATTTTCTTTTACCCAATTTTCTGGCCTGAATGTACTTTCCATAACTACTCTGATGCCAATCTTTGTGATACATAATCTAAATGAGTATTTCAGCTTCTAGAAGCTTGAAAAACAATTTAGAAAGTTTTTACCTCCTCAATGGTGTCTCAGAATTTTCAGATTCATTGTTTTGCCTGTTAGGGAAGGTAACAGTCTTGGTGTTGGTAACATTAATTGTTAATATCTCCACATTGTAATAACTGTGATAGCTATAGTAATAGTGATCCCAATGCTCTTCTAAGACCCACTGATATCAAGAGCAAAATTATTGCATCATTAGCATTCAGTACTACATTAATATGATTTGAGGGATTGCTTCTCCCTGATTATATCTATCCATCTGACTTGGCAGAAGAGACATGCTACAGACCTTTTCTGCTGTGGTACCAGCCTTATGGTACACCCCTTCCCCACAAAGTGAGTTTGACTCCATCCCTGTTGATTTTCTGAAAGTCCTTCAAAATCTGGTTATGCTGTTAGGCCACAGGAACCCAGGGGACAGGTGAGGTACTTAGCTCTATTATTATTGACAACTGCTGCTCTTTCTTACATTTTAATTGTAATTTTAAAAAACTGTTAGTTTTTATATGTGAATTGTTTTATATGAGCAGCCATGTATATTTGATGAATGAATGAATGAATGAATGAGCCCACTACTCAAGTAAGGGAATTTATGTTACTTAAAACCTACTAAGTATTTCTCCCTAAGGAAAATAATATCACCTACCAAGAAACTGAATTCATGTTCTTGACCTAACATCTCCTCACTGCAGTAAGATAGACATGTTTATTACTTACAGGTAAGCAGTTCTGTCTTTTTGAACTTCAGAATAAATGACTAGTCAGCATAGTCAATTATGATCTTCTGGTCAGGTTTTGTATCATGAATGAAAATCATCAACAGCTAGGAATGTTTAACTTTTTTGAAGACTGACTTGAAGATACAAATGTACAGAGATATTATTGTATGCTCAGTTACAATTTGATAATGTTTTTGTCAATTAAAACTATCTGGGGCCTGAGGAAGACAAAAAGCATAGCCAGTAAATATTTATTTCAAATAAATATAAAAATATATAGACACAAACATACATACTGCTATAGTCACCTAAAATAGGATGTACGGAGCTGTTTATGTCACAAGGCCTTGAGAAGAAAATGAGCAGAAGCAAATAAAAGATGATTATAGGTTATATTGTCCCAATTAACTAACAAACAACAAACACATACTGTATCTTGAAAGTTTACTTTTAAAGTTACTGCTGCACTTTCAACTGATCTCTATTTGGATATTTTAAAAACACCATGTTTGAAATTTTATTCAAGGAATTATCCACATAATATCCCAGATCAAAATGCTCAAATTGTTCCTGATATTTCCTACTAAAATGTCTTTTTCTGTGCTTAGACATGAGTCAGCATTCCTTACCTGAGGTTGCTGAATAGCAGTTGGTTTCTGAGGAGATGGTATAGGTGTTTTAGATAAAAGTTGGTTCATTCTGCTTACAACAAGCTCAGTTATAAGCTGTTTGTCTTCAGCCTGGTGCTCACCAATCAAAGGTGTTGCAGAACCCATAACCTAGAAGAGATAAAAACTAGTTAGCTAAAGAAAGGTACTAACTTTTAATGCTGTGTCCCACTGCACTATGATTATCATTTATTTTGAACTGCATGGGAAAAAAGAGTTAAAAATAAAGGATTGCAAAATGTTTTAGATTTTAAAAAATTCTCCTTAACAAGTCTTGGGCACCTAGGGTTATTAGAAAGGTTGAAAAGGAATGCTTTGTTTTATTTTTTTATGAGAAGAAACCTGAACTGGAATTTATTAAAAGTGGATAATTCTAGTTTGGAGAATATATTTGTTAGACTGGAGTGCAGATATTGCAATGGCTTGATTCCTCCATGAAGATGTGCAGAAAGTTTGTAGACTCAATACTACAATGTTCCAACAACAGATCCTTTTTGAAATGCAAATAATATGCATTAGCTGTGCATCCAACATATATAACCAATGGCTTTGCACTAATATAGCTCTATACATTGACCAATGGTTACCATTATGTGCTTGAGGAAATCTGGAGAAAGAAAGCTCATAATGCCAGGCATGGTCAAATCAAAGTTTTACATTCCTGCAAAACACTTAGTAAAAACCAACCTAGAAAATAGATATCTAAAACTTTAAATACAGTTTTTAGAAAACATTTGCTAAACATACCATGGCTTAATTCTAGGAGTGTGCCTGAACTACATTGGCACAGTAGCTTTATTTGCACAGTGAACTGTATTAAAAAGCATCAATTATTCATGCAGACTCCTTATTCATTCATTCCATAAAATTATTATTTGTCAATATCACGTTTGTATTTTTAATAATGTAAGATATTTTCTTGCAACATTATTTCTATTTACCGTAGAACCAGTTTCATGCTGGATATATAGAAGAGGTGTTTTTTTCCACTAATCAAGTATGAAATGGCTTTATTTGCTCAAAATATTTGACAATAATGTGTTTTATTATATTTAATTGTATTTGCCCTCAGAAATGACTCTAGTATTTCCAGGATGAATAATAGCTTACAAACATTTTTTATTTAATAAACAAATGCTTGTGAAAGACATATGTGTTAGGTATTAGACTGAATATCCATATAAGATGGAATAAAACAATGATTAATGGGAAAAATTATTAATTTCTATGAATTAATGTTTCTCTTGCTAAAACCAAAAACATGTTGGATAAATGATAATGACTGATGAAACTATCTTTTTGGAATGCACCTTTAATGTGGCAAAGATGCCTCATGGGAATTAGTACAAGATTCATCAATTGAGTGATTTATCATACTTGAATGGTAGAACTAGAAAGTAGTGAACTATCAGGCTAACCAGCAGATCAGGAATCTGCTATGTACTTTGTTGCCTCTACCATAAATGAAAAACAGATTGAGGATAAAACAGTTGCATTCCCACAAAGCTGAATGACATGAACCACATTTCATTTTTTTAAAAAAAACATACACGCACACACACAAACACACACACACACACCCCGAAACACATTAACAAAGGAAAAAAGCCACATGTTTTGTTAATGGGCTACATTGGTTGATAAAAACCATATTATGTAATAAATATAGTAATGTAACTGTATTAGTGTAGTAAACTATACATATACTACATTGTTTTAAACAAAAAAGCAGAGCTTATTTATTTATTTATTTTTACTTTTTTTCCTCCTAATCAGAGCTGACAAAAGCCAACAAAGCTCTTGAATAATATTTTTCAAGTTTAGAAACCCAAATAAATAATAACAATTATAATCCCTAACCATATGCTTGATAACTGTGAAAGAATTTTTCAAACCTAGAGAAGCAGGATTGAACTTTGTGGTAAAGTCATAATTCTGATGCTATCAATTTGCTTGGGATAAATTTAGGCCAACAGATTTGTCTGTTACTCTCATCTAAAGTCTTTTTAACAAGTAGTAATAAATGGGTACTTTCCAAGTTTTACTAACAAACTTTTATTTTAAAAGCCAATTTCACAATATTACATATGATGAGTGTTATGGATTTGATTACCATTACCATTAAGAAAGCATTCAATATTGCCTTTTCAGAAAATTATACATTATAAAATAAATTGTTATAAAATTTATTGGATAACAATGTTTTCAGGTTTGCAATTTATATTTTACGCACTAAGGATATATTTCATATGCATACTTTTACAATCTTTTTTCGAAAGGGCTTTTCCTTTTAGATCCCTCAAAAGAGAAAAAAATAGATTTTTTTTATTTCTATGCATTTTGTCAGGAAACACAGGTCTGTGGTTTGGGTAGTGATCTCTGCCTAGAAAGGACAAAGTTTAAAGTTAGAAAAAATATATTCTCATTTGGTCAAAGTCAAAAATCTGATCAAATTAAGTCGGATTTTGCCTTTGCTAAACAAGTGTCAGCATTTTAGGAAAGAACTATTAGGATTTAGTTTTATTGTTGCAGGATATAATAACACATGTTTGACAGTCTGCAAGAATTTCCTTCTGCATGCATGCATGCATGCATGCATGGATCCATCCATCCATCCATCCATCCATCCATCCATCCATCCAACACATTTCTATGCTGTCCTTTTGACCTGACTTTTATGTCATGCAGAATTTAAGAGAAGTATTTTGGGTCTCTTTCCCATGCTCCTTGTTTTCCCAAAAGATTAAAATATTATTTATCTCTTTTATCTGCTAACAGTTTTTGAATACCTTTGTCTTTATCTCTATTTTCCTCAGTAGATAGATTTATCAAGCTCACATTATCCTAGTTTATTAGTTAAACAATCCTCAACAATTAATGTTTTCTATGAATGAAAAACTATTTATTCTATAAACCACTAGAGGCAGACATTTAACTGACCTGAGTAGCATACATCAATATTTAGCACAGGAAAGTATATTTTGTATCTTTAAAGGATATATAACTATATTTGCAATTTCCCATTTCATGTAATGTATAATTTTTTTTGGTTTGTTTGGAAAGATAACCCATAAATCTTGTACCCAGAGGACTCAGGGAGAGTTTGCTTAAAAATATGGAAATATTTTGATATTTGGCCTAAGAGTGTATGTTCAGAACCAACTCACGGTATGATTGTGCTTTCCCACGATGTTACCACAATATGTAGCTTTCTTGAACTATCTGAATTTTAGCATTCTAAATCACCTGTTTTCCCAAAGAAAGAGGTGTGTGTGTGTATGTATATGTATATGTATATGTGTGTGTGTGTGTATGTATGTATGTATGTATGTATGTATGTATGTATGTATATACGTGGAGAGAGGGAGGGAGGGAGAGGGGGAGAGAGAGGGGGAGATGTGACTTCTACCATTTCAGTGTTTTAGAAATATTTTAAGGTCAGGCTTTTTTCCAACTCTGGGTTTAGGGTGAACTATTTCCTGGATGTTATTTATGTGATTTTCTCCAAATTATCATTTTTCTTTCTTTTTAAAATGTTATATTATTTTTAAAAAATTGCAAGCTGCCCAGAGCCTTTTTGGAATCAGGAGACCTCAAAATCCAAGATATAAATACTTAATTAAAAAATAACAGCAATGACAGAGAAAAACAGATTTATTGTACCTCAAAAATATAATCCTTTCCATCCTTCCCATGGACTGCTTTGACAGCACATATATCCAAGCCACCAAACATCTCAGAACAGCTATCAATCCAGAGCTTGTATCTAGAATTTGAAGACAAGTTCCCATTAGCTTAAAAAACACAATTTTGTCTTAACAGCAATTCAGCTAAATTGCATTCAGAATATTTTCTTTGTATCCCATTCTTAAAAGTTCACATAGAACAGTATCTGGAATATGGTATATTTAAGCTGTCATATATTTATAATATACAAATGGTCCAGTGAAGCACCTACAACATATCTATTTTAGGCATCAAAATGCATTATCATAAAGTTCTGAGATTTCCCATTAGAATATTCAAGAGAGCTTAATATGAGTGAATTAGATCTGGAGAAAATGTGTATCATGCTATGTTTCTTATTATTATATGTTTTTTATTTTTAAACTACATTTCTTTTAATATCATCAATACATGAGTGTTCTCTTAGCTTTATGTACAAAAAATGTCTCTAGAAAGATAATTTATAGAAGCCCATGTATCAGGAACAATCTTGATGTATGCTTATGTAGTCAAAGAGACATCTGCCAAGGATGCATAACAATATATCTCTTGCATTAATTTTGCTTAAAGTCACCAAATATATGATTATTCTGAATTAAAAATGTTTAAGGTATTGTATTCATTCTCTATGCTGCAATATGACCTTACAGTAGAAAGTTTTTGAGGAAGGCCCTGGCAATATATATTGAAAAAAATCTTATGAAAAAGCATTGAAGATAGTATAAATAGATGTTCATGTTTTTATCAGCTTTATTTTTAATAGGGTTTTTTGGATGTATGTCAAATTCAACATCGGTAGAAGTGCTGACTGACATGATTGAGTATTTAGTTAACAGTTACTTCTATTGTAAAGTACTACATATAGAAATTGAATATAAGTATTTCATTGTGAACCTGGAAAAAATTTAAGATGTTTTAAAAAACCCTCATTATAAAATTAAAAAAAACATTAAGAATATTTTATGGTTCATATGTGCAGAACATATAAAAAATGATATGGAAAAGAGTAGGCCTATCTTGGACAATTTGCTAAGGAAAAGCATATCTACACAATAACCTTTAGGTATCTGATTCAATACAATACATATCCCTAATATGAATTTTCCAAAATTGATCACTTGGATAATCTCAAAAACATTAACATGGTCCTGGTTAGCACTTAGATGGGGCCATAGGAATACCACCTAAATTCCAGAAAACATCCTAGAAAAAGACAATGGTAAACCAGTTTTTCTCCAATAAATCAACATGAACAGAAACTGAGCTGAACTCAAGACAGACCTGTCTCTTTTTCACTCTTTCATACTCAAAGAACAGGCTTCACTATTGTGTACAAACTCAGCCACCTTTCCCTCCCATATTCTAAAGCAGGGGTTGCCAACCTTTTGGACCTCAGGCACCACCAAACTCATAATTTTAAATCCCACGGATCAGAGACTCTGGGAAAATCCCCCCCCAAAAGTCTGCAGGAAAATTCCCCACCCTATTTTCCTACTGATCGATCATTCTTAATTTGGGATTGCAGGATACCGTCTCCAGCTCCATTCTCAGAGGGAGAGAGAAAGAGAGAGACTTTTGGCTTCATGCAAGGAAAGCAGCAGAAGCAGAAGAAGCAGCAAAAGTCTTTCTTTCTCTCCCCCAAACTCCGCCAGAAATGAGTCTTCGTGAGATTTGTCAAGCCGGCGCAGTCTCTTGGAGCAGGATGCCTTGCAGGGTCCCAAAGACTCATTTCTGGCGGCGTTTGGTGGAGAGAAAGAAAGACTTTTGCTGCTTTCCTTGTGTGCAGCCAAAAGCAGAAGAAGAAAGAAGCGGAAAGAAGCAGCCAGGTGGCCAGGCGAGGCGCATGGAGCAAATGAGGCAAGTTCCCCCCTTCCCCCCTTTCCTTCCTCCCCTCACTACCTTGTGTTGTTTGCAATGCAAGTAATGCAAGCCTTGTGTTCCCACAGGCCATGTGGATGGCACAGCCTTGTGTTCCCATGCAGCCTGGATTAATTGCTTTGGGGGGTGCTTTGGGGATGACATTTATCTGCGGACCACCAAAATTTTCTCGTAGACCACCAGTGGTGCCCGGCCCACTGGTTGGTGACCACTGTTCTAAAGCAAAATTAGAGGTGTGAACCAATCTCATATCTTCAGTAGTTACTCAAATGAAAAACTAGACTAACAGAGGAACTTAATATTTTATACTGTAGTCTAAAAATCAACAACAATCCAAGTGAGGAGTTAATCAAATGGATTAGATTCAGCTAGTGAAAGAATTTTATCAAGGATTCCTTTTGTCAGCAGTAGAAATCAGTTTTCCATGGGGTCTTGCATATACCTCCCAATCAGCTGGATTCCTGATAAAAGTGTGAATGGGCTGGACATGATATTTCAGATTTTTAAGATAGTTTTTCATGTAAGCCTAGGTTGAGAAATTTGATGAGGTAGGCAGAATGTCATAGCTCCAGGCTTTGCTACATTTTTCTATGATATGGAAAGTTTGCACTGGATGAGGACTAGATGGAGTGTACCCCAAATTAGACAAGATGTCCTGTTAAGACTTGGAATTGAAGGAACAGGGAGGTGGGCTGAATAATCACAAGATGGTTGGAGATAAAGAGATGTTTGGGACAAAACCTGTAGGAATGGAACGGTAACTGAGCTCCCCATGTATCTCATCTGTGCAGATCTGTGTTCCCAACCATCAGTTTGCTGAAGTTTAATGGAAACTTCCAGCACAAATTAGAAACTACATTTCCCCCCAAATGAACCTGATATTTGTTGCTGCTGATCCCACCTGGTACTGTTTTATGGTTCTCAATTCATCTGAATCTGTCTCCAGAGTAGAATTTATGAGTCAGGGAAAGTGTCACTATCCTGAGAGTTGTTTTCCTTTTGGTTTCATGCCTGTACATGAGCTTGTTTGAGGACTGTCTTCAAACAGCTTGACTGTTCTGGTCATAGAGTTATTGTTTGGCAAAGAAACACAATCAAACATTTGGGAAATATGTTCTGAGATAACTAGGCATGTAACGAGCTGTTGCTTTTTTCATTCTCTTCTTTTTGGAGAATTTATTAGGTGAGACTTATTATTTATTTATTTATTAATGGGACTTATATGCCGCCCCATCTCCGAAGACTCGGGGCGGCTTACAAATAAAACAACAACAACAATAAATAATTTAAAAGCAGATTAAACTAAATAAGCCCCATTACAATTACAAGTACGACCCATAAAAAATTATCCCTTAAAACTATCCCATAAAAAACCATCCCGTCCCGTCCCAGAAAATCACAACCCGGATTGGTTAAACAACCAGGTCTTCAAGTCATGGCGGAAGGTGCGGAAGTCAAGGGCCAGACGGAGCTCCAGGGGAAGTTGGTTCCAGAGGTCTGGGGCTGCTATAGAATAGGCTCGTTGTCGGGGGACCGCCAGCCGGCATTGGCCAGCCGATGGGACCCCAAGGAGTCCTTGCCTATGTGCTCGCACAGGGCGGTTGGCATTCGATGTCGGCAGGAGCCGTTCCCTTAAATATTGGGGACCCATGTCATGAAGGACTTTGTATGTTAACACTAAGACCTTGAATCTCACCCGAGGCAACCGGCAGCCAATGAAGGCAGCGCAGGAGGGGGGTAACATGGGAGAACCGGCATTCTGCACCAGCTGCAATCTCTGGATGGTATGCAAGGGCAGTCCTAAATAGAGAGCATTGCAGTAGTCGAGTCTGGAGGTAACAAGGGCATGAGTAACCGTGCGTAGGGCATCTCGGTCCAGAAAAGGGCGCAGCTGGCGAACCAGGCGGAGCTGGGCAAAGGCCCCCCTGGCGACGGCCCCCACCTGCTCCTCCAACCGGGAACGTCCAGGAGGACCCCCAGATTCAGCGCCCTATCCACAGGGGTAATACCACTCCCCCTATGGCCAAAGATGGACACTCCAAACTGGGCAGAGATGCCAGTACGCACAGCCACTCAGTCTTGGCCGGGTTGAGACGAAGCATGTTTCCGTTCATCCAGATCCGTACGCATCCAGACACTGGGTCATCAGGGAGAGGGCATCACCGATCTGGTTCGGGGTGGAAATGTACAGCTGAGTATCATCAGCGTACTGATGGAAACTCACCCCAAAACCACGGATGATCTCACCCAGCGGCTTCATGTAGATGTTAAATAGCAGGGGGGAGAGGACCGACCCCTGTGGGACCCCACAAGAGAGCACCCTCGAGGTAGACCTCTGCCCCCCCGCCAACACCGACTGCGATCACCCCGAGAGGTAGGAGGTGAACCACCAAGCACAGTGTCCCCTATACCCAACCCCTCGAGGCGCCGCAGAAGGATACCATGGTCGATGGTATCGAAAGCCGCTGAGAGGACCAGGACAGAGGAAAAACCCCTGTCCCGAGAGATCATCCATCAGTGCGACCAATGCTGTCTCTGTGCTGAAACCAGGCCGGAAGCCTGATTGATACGGATCCAGGTAGTCCGCTTCATCCAGGAAAAGTGGAAACTGCTGAGCCACCACACTCTCAACAACCTTCGCTAAAAAACGAAGGTTGGAGACTGGACGAAAGTTGTCTAACACGGTAGGGTCCAGGGCAGGCTTCTTCAGAAGGGGTCTCACCACCGCCTCCTTCAAGGCGGTGGGGAAAACACCCTCCCTTAATGAAGTGTTGACAACTGCCCGGAGCCAGCCGCAGGTGACCTCTCTGGCGGCATAAGCCAGCCAGGAAGGGCACGGGTCCAACAAACATGTGGTGGAACTCAGACGCCGCATAATCCCATCCACTTCATCCTCGGAAACAGAATCGAACTCATCCCAGATCACACTGGCCAGACTACCTGTATCCCGTTCCTCAGACCTCTGCAAATCAGAGGACAACCCGTCCCAAATTCGAGCGATCTTATCCGACAGATATTGACCAAACTCCTCAGCCCTGCCCCGCAATGGTCTGTCCCCTCCCCTACACGAAGGAGAGAATGGGTTACCCGAAACAGGGCGGCTGGGCGGTTATCTGCGGACGCTATGAGGGCGGAGAGATAAGACCCGCCCTCATAGCTACCAGGTAAGTCCTAATATAGGCTCTTAGCTGGGCTCGATCGGACTGGGAACAGGTGGACCTCCACCTGCTCTCTAAACCCCTCCGACGGTGTTTCATCTCCCGGAGCTCCTCCTAATACCAAGGAGCCATCCGGGATCCACGATGTGTGAGGGGTCGCATGGGGACAACCCTGTCGAGAGCCTCTAATGCGGCCTGCTGCCAAGCAGCCGCCAGGTCCTCGACAGAGCTGTGGGCAAGGGAAGAGGGAAGAAACCCCAGCTCCGAGAACCGCTCCGGGTCCATAAGGCCTGGGGGAACCATCTAAGCGGTTCCTCATCCCAGCAGTGGGGGCAGCCTGTTGGAAGACCAGCCATAGGAGATAGTGATCAGACCATGGGCGGGCACAGCCGTAAAGTGGCCTGCCCTCTGTCACTACGCCACTGTTCAGAGACAAAAATTAGGTCAAGAGTGTTCCCCCCCTCATGGGTCGGGCCCTGGATTAATTGGGTCAGGCCCATGGCCTCCATAGAAGCCATGAATTCCTGGGCCAAACCCGACGCATCCCCCAGGGAGGGCAGATTGAAGTCCCCCAGGACTATAAGCTCCGGGAACTCCACCGCCACCCCCGAGAGAACGTCGAGAAGCCCAGGTAGGGCCGCTGTCACATAGCTGGGTGAAAGGTATGCGAGCAGCAAGCCCACCCGACCATTGGGCCCCCACCTCAAGAGGAGTGTCTCACTCCCGCCTATCTCTGGAACAGTGACCTCCCTTGGAAACAAGGACTTCTTTAACATGAACAAGGACTTCTTTAACATGAACTAGACATCTGCCTGAAAGGCTAACTGGGGAAGAATTTTTGGGCTCATAATTGCCTGAATGCTATTTTGGGTTAGAACTGTTACTCTATCTTCACAGAATTTATTGAGTTTTTATGTTCACATGATATTCTGGCCCCTTTAGGATAACAGTGTCATGCAAATCTAGGCATAATTTTATGCTTCAGTGGAAAAAAAACCCAAGTGATTTTGTAGCATGCATGCTGAGAATTATTTTTAAAAATAACAACAATGTCAAAAAAAAAAGTATCTATTCTAATGCCATGAAACTTCTCTTCTCCAGAAGAGATGCTTTGGAACATGTGGCCCAAAACACCTTTTTGAATTGCTAAAGCTACCACAACTAGTTCATATTTAAGTTGTTATTTCTGAAGATGCTCCTGGAAATCTCTGCATGTACATGTTTCTGAAGTGGTCCTACCATTTCTACAGTTTCCATGGGTTCTGATTTCAGTAGAAACTAAAAAAGAAAAAGCTAAAAATGGAGAAAATAAAAACAAAACCTCTTGAGTAAACAACTTACAGAAAGACTTATTTACCTGTCTGTCATAGCAATTTGTTCTAACATTGCAGATCCAGTGTTTGTCTTCCAATTTCCAGATATAGAAGTTCTCCTGTGGAGAAATAGAAAAGTTCAAAAAGCACACAGGTCTTTTCAATTTAATGTTGTTATTAACTGTTCATTTATAAGGAAAAAATGCTTCCCAATACAAGTGTGAAATATAAAATAAAAAAAGATCCTGAATAAACAAAAATATGTAATTTAATTTGATCAAGAAAGAAGATACTGAAAAAATAGCTTTTTGCAGTTGTTTCAACAACACAGAGGATCAACTTAAGAATTTATGTTCAGGGAAGCCATGTTAAAAGAGATAGCATGCCTGCTCAACCTAAATAGATATCTGAATATGACAGATGGCATATTTTCTCTTAAATATTCTCTTTACAATTTTCTTAAGTGTCACTGTGTAAATAATTATATAATTTCATAAAATATATGATTAATCAATAAACCATGAGATCTGAATCTTTAACCAGTATTATAAGTAAAACCTTTGTGCTTCTGCACTGTATTTTTATGGAAAAATTATATTGCAAACAAGTACCGTGTTTCCCCGAAAATAAGACACTGTCTTATATTTTTTTTGGCTCCCAAAAACACACTAGGTCTTATTTTTGGGGTAGGTCTTATATATTTATGGTGCCAAATAGTGGGTGTGAGTGTGTGTGGGGGTGTTTCGCGGGTGCACGGTTGCTCCCTGAAAAGTCTTCCTGGAACTGGAGATTTACACTAGGTCTTATTTTCGGGGTAGGTCTTATATTAGGGCAGGTTTAGAAAATAGTGCTAGGTCTTACTTTCGGGGTAGGTCTTATTTTCGGGGAAACACAGTAGATAGTTTCCTATATGTTTATTTTATTTTTTCTTTATGTACACTGAGAGCATATGCACCAAAGACAAATTCCTTGTGTGTCCAATCACACTTGGCTAATAAAGAATTCTATTCTATTCTATTCTGTTCTGTTCTGTTCTGTTCTGTTCTGTTCTATTCTATTCTATTCTATTCTATTCTATATGTGCATTTGTGGTGTTAATTTTTTGCATTGTGTCACTTCCTTGAAATGTACTAATAATGCAATGCCTACATGTATAAATCTTTAAATATTACAAGAGCTTTGAAATTGGGAATTCCAACTACCTGTAATTTTGGACACATTAATTAATTATCACATAAACAACAGAAGATTGCAGTACTAGAGTTTTTGAAAACAGCATGGAAGCTGTCAAGGCAGCTTATATTTCCCTTGCCACCTCTTAAATTAATCGGTCTGTGTTTGTGCTAAAATCAGAAGTATACAAAAACAGATTAAAATCTACTGTGGAACATCAAGCTCCTGACTAAACATATCAAAACAATGTTGATTTGGGGTATAGCTATGACTCAAGTATTTTCATATTTAATATGATTTAACTGTAAAAGCTAAAGGATTTTGCATCAAAGGTTCTAATGTCCTATTCTTTGAGAAGATGTACCAATTATTAAATAACAGTGCCAAGATTCATTCTATGTATAAATATGAAACAAACAAACAAAAAAACCCCTAGAGAAATAAACACAGTACTGTCTTACAAAACCACTTTACTATAGCATCCCTCACAGATGGCCATTTAGCCTTTGCTTAAACATCTCCACTGGGAAGTCTTGATAGCAGTCTTCCAATATTTGAGGGGCTGCCACAGAGTGGAAGGGGTCAAGCTATTTTCTAAAGCACCCATAGGCCAGACAAGGAACAATGAATGGAAACTGAACAAGGAGAGATTTAACCTGGAAATAAGAAGAAACTTTCTGACACTGAGAACAATCAACCGATGGAACAGCTTGCCCTCAGAAGTTGTGGGACCATCATCACTTGAGACTTTCAAGAAGAGATTGGACTGCCATCTGTCAGAAATGGTAGGGTTTCCTGATTGGGCAGGGGGTTGGACTAGATGACCTACAAGATCCCTTCCAACTCTGATTATCTGTTATCTGTTATTATCTGTTAAGTCTGCCATCTCTCATGGTAGTCTGTACTACTGTTGCAGTTGCAGTTTACACAGGGATTTTTTTTTCAATAGTAGCCAACAGAAATCTATTTTCTTTGAATGTATACTTACTGTTTCTAATCTTGCCTTCTGAAGCAACACTGAACAATTCTATTCCATTCGCTACATGTCAACTTTTTAGATAGTGGAAGAGAACTATCATGCCCCCAGTCTATTGCACTGGAGAATATAATGACACCTTTGGATTTATTTATTTATTTAGTTATTGTTTGGACTTACATGCCACCCTATCTCCCCAAGGATTCAGGGCAGCTCACATCATAAAAACACACATTACAAAATTTAAAATTATTTAAAAAATTATTAAACCCAAGCCAAACAATATCTAAAACCCACACACTCACTAAAGCCTAAGACATCTAAAAACCAACCCCCCTCAGTCCAGGCCGGCTTGTTGGAACAGCCAAGTCTTCAGGCCACAACGGAAGGAACGGAGGTCAGGGGCCAACCGCAGCTCCAAGGGCAACTGATTCCACAGGACGGGCACTCCCACAGAGAAGGCCCTACCCCTGGGGATCGCCAGCCGACACTGTCTAGCTGACGGTACCCCAAGGAGGCCCTGTCTGTGGGAGTTCACCGGGCGATGGCTAATCGATGCTGGCAAGAGATGCTCCCGCAAGTACCCCAGCCCCAAGCCATGTAGGGCTTTGTAGATAATTACCATCACCTTGAATCTCACCTGGAGGGCAACCGGCAACCAATGCAGCTCGTGTAGGAGGTGTGTAATATGGGAGTATTGGGATACTCCCATCACAACCCACGCAGCCGCATTCTGCACCAGTTGAAGCCTCCGCATGGTCCACAAGGGCAGCCACATGTAAAGAGCATTGCAGTAGTCGACTTGGGAAGTAACAAGCGCATGAGTAACCATACGCAAGGCATCTCGGTCCAGATAGGGATGCAACTGGTGCACCAGGTGAACCTGGGCAAATGCCCCCCTGGTCATGGCTCCCACCTGCTCCTCCAAACTGAGCCGTGCATCCAGGAGGACACCCAAGAGGGCCTTGGTGGTGCAGGCTGTTAATAGCCTAGCACTTAGTTCCAGCTGCCTGTAATTATTGCAGGCTTGAATCCCACTAGGCTCAAGGTTGACTCAGCCTTCCATCCTCTCGGGGTAGGTAAATTGAGGACCCAAGATTGTTGGGGGCAATAAGCTGACTTTGTAAAAATGCCGCTTAGTAATAAGCAGGTATATACAATGGAAGGAAGGCTATTGCTGAGCGCATTAGGTTGTATACCAAAAATTGTAAGCCGCCCTGAGTCTCCGGAGAAGGGCGGGATATAAATATGAATTTAAAAAAATGTTGTGCACCCTATCCACAGGGGGCAACACCTCTCCCCCCATGGCTAATGATGGAACATCCTAGATCCTCCGAGATGCCGGTATGCATAGCCACTCGGTCTTGGCCAGTTGAGCCAGAGCCTATTCCTTCCCATCCAGATCCGTACCGCCTCCAGGCAATGGGACATCATGGAGAGGGCATCACTGAGTTGGTTTGGGGTGGAGATATAAAGCTGGGTATCATCAGCATACTGATGATACCTCACCCCAAAACCATGGATGATCTCACCCAGTGGCTTCATATAGATGTTGAACAGGAGGGGAGAGAGGACCAACCCCTGGGGAACCCCACAAGCGAGAGGCCTCGGGGTCAACCTCTGCCCTCCTGCCAACACCGATTGCGAGCGACCTGAGAGGTAGGAGAAGAACCACCACAAAACGGTACCTCCCACCCCCAGCCCCCTGAGGCGCCGTAATAAGATACCATGATCGATGGTATCAAAAGTCGCTGAGAGGTCTAATAGGACTAGGACCAAGGAATGCCCCCTGTCCCGAGCCCTCCAGAGATCATCCACCAGTGCGACCAATGCCGTCTCTGTACTCTACCTGGGCCTGAAGTCCGATTGATACAGATCTAGGTAATCGGTTTCCTCCAGGAACTCCAGAAGCTGACGAGCCACCATGCTCTCAACAACCCTCAACACAAAGCGAAGGTTGGAGACAGGATGAAAATTATTCAAAATGGCTGGGTCCAAGGCAGGCTTCTTAAGGAGGGGCCTCACCACCGCCTCCTTCAAGGTGGCAGGGATGGCTCCCTCACTCAATGAAGCATTGATCACTGCCTGGAGCCAGCCATGTGTAACCTCCCGGGTGGCATAAACCAGCCAGGAGGGACATGGGTCCAATAAACACATGGTGGAACTCAGCCCCCGCATGATCCTGTCCACTTCATCTGGAGTCACAGACTCAAACTCATCCCAGATAGTATCTACAAGACCCGTTGCTACTCCCTCGTCAGACTCTAGCCAGTCGGAGTCCAGACTGGGCCGGATCTGAGCGATCTTGTCCAGCAGATGCTGACTAAACTCCTCGGCCCACCCCTTCAGAGGGTCCTCCCTCACCCCCTTTTTCAGGAGGGAATGGGTGACCCTAAACAGGGTGGCCAGGTGATTATCTGCAGATGCAATGAGAGCAGAGAAGTAAGCATACTTTGCCGCTCCCATTGCTGCCAGATAAGTCGTCGTAAAGGATCTTAACTGGGATCGGTCAGATTCGGACCGACTGGACTTCCAACTGCTCTCTAGGCCCCTCCTCCGGCACTTCATCTCCTGGAGCTCCATGGAAAACCAAGGAGCTAACCGAGATCTGCATTGGGTCAGGGGTCACAAAGGGACAACACGGTCGAGGGCCTCTGAGGCAGCCCGTTGCCAGGCGTCCATCAGGGCCTCAACCGAGCTGTGGGTAAAGGAGACAGGAAACAACCCAAGCACCACCTGGAACCTCTCTGGGTCCATCAGACGCCTGGGATGAAACCACCTGGTCGGTTCCATATCCCAGCAACGTGGGGTGACATGCTGGAAGACCAGCCAAAGGAGGTAATGATCGGTCCATGACAGGGGTTGAATAAATGGTGAACCCCCACCCAGATCATTACACCACTGTCCGGAGATAAAAGCCAGGTCAAGTGTGTGTCCCATTCCATGAGTCGGGCGCTGAATTATTTGGGTCAGGCCATAGCCGTCATGGAGGCCATGAACTCCCTATCCATACTCGACATCCCACCCAGAGAGGGAAGGTTGAAATCCCCCAGAACCATAAGTCTGGGGAACTCAACAGCCACTCCAGAGAGAACGTCAAGCAGCTCGGGCAGGGCCATTGTCACGCAGCTGGGAGAAAGGTACGTGAGCAACAGACCCAACTGACCCCAGGGCCCAACCTCAGGAGGAGAGACTCACACCCTCCAATCTGCGGGACAGTGATCTCCCTCGGACAAAGGATCTCCCTGATAACAACTGCCACCCCACTGCCCCACCCCTATTTATATTATGTCTATAGACTATTTATTTGATGTTGATTGATTTTATGATGTATGCCACTCGGAGTTAAGATGGGCAGCTATAGAAATCAAATAAATAAATTGTTCTTTTGCAATTGCTTTATGGCATGTTATTTCCAGTAGTTGTATACTACTGATTCATTTGGATTGTTTTAAATTAACTACAACATAAATTTGAAAAATATGAAGTACATAAATAAAATAATGGGAATGATATTAAATAATTTTTCGTATTAGTCCAGAATGCCTCATTTCTACTCTATTTTAATATATTTTTTTGAAAAAGGAAAGATTCAGTTCATATATAGATCTATTATTAGAACTGATGATTGTCAGTACTGCTAAAGAAAACAGATTACTTACCTTTCCCAAAACATAGTAAATAATGTTCATTCAATCTCAAGATGGAAGAACAACAATATGATACAATCCCAGAATCTATTTGCTCACATGTAGGCTTTATAGTTGTTTCCAATCTTTTGGATCCTGATGTCATATTTGGAGTCTATGTAGGGTTCAGTGGTAGCATAGGTCTGGGTAAGGGCTACCACACTGGCTATATCCTGAAAATCATAATGGTTGTCTACTTTGACCTGTTTTCAACATTCAGAGGTATTTCACATATAGAAAGAAAAAAAAGCATAAGCAAGAATTAAATTTCTCAAAAAAATGGACACAGTGTTTCCAAGCAAAATAGATTTTTAAGAGAAATATATTACTAGCCGCTCTTAACTATCAATAACAGTTGATGCTTAACAGTTAGGATAGATAATTATCTGTCTGCGTCAGTTTCCTCCAACTTCCACATTTGTCAATCATCCATAGACAGGAATTGATTGTTTGAGGTGGGGGCTATAACACAATGCAACCCATCTGGAGAGCAGCAGGTTGGAAAAATCTTTTACATATAATTTTTCAGACAGATTAAATATTCTGAGTAAAATGAAGACATTCCTGTATATTCTGTCATATGTAGGAGAGTTCACAATATTCCATAAATAAAATTACCCTGAGAAACAATTTTGATAAGTTGGCCCCAAAGTAAAACCAATTGGCTTGCACCCGGCAAATTATAGAACTAATATACAATATATGAAATCTTTCTACTTTTGAAACAAAGTATTTCCTTCAAAAAAAAATTTCTTCAATTTTTACTCTTTAAAATATCTTTTTAGCTGATTTGAGTTTTATGAGTTTTAAACTTGTGCTCAAGAGACTAACATACAGCATATACCTAAAATTAAGCATATACTAAGTAACAGACACCATATCACAAAAAATTCATAATAATTGCTTGAAGTTTTAATCTATTTTGTTAGAGAGTTTGAACTAAGCAATATTTGCATAACCATCTTCTAAAAAAATGTTATCTTTTCCCAAGCTATATAAATAAAGCATGATCACCTTTCCCATGCCTGAATGAGCATGTCCAATTTTCACAACAACAGGAAATGTTGGCAATGTCAGCTGGGGAAAAGAAAAAGAAAGAAAGAAAGAAAATAGAAGGGCGAGAGAGAGAGAGAGGCAGAGAGAGAGAGAGAGACAGAGAGAAAGAAAGAAAGAAAGAAAGAAAGAAAGAAAGAAAGAAAGAAAAAGAATTAAAAGTTAGATAACCAATGGATAATTCATTATCAAGTTCATGTTTCTCTGTAGATAAACAGGTTACATTAGAAGCCTTTTGAAATGCCACATATTCTCCAAAGTACCTGAGGGCAGGACAAGAAATTATTTACCAGAAGTGTCTGAATGATTCACCTTTCTTTTAAACTTCAACAAGCAATTTGGAAGGCTTAAGATATTTGAGCTACTAATCTATATGTTTATTTACTCCATTTTATTTATTGTTAAATTTAATGAATGAAATGTTAATTATTTGTAGAATATGATATGAATTTTATAGGTGTGTGTTATGTTTAGTACAGACAAAATGTGATTTCTTCTCTTTCTTTTGGCCCATAATACACAGACACAGACACACTGACACAAACAGAGTCTTAAACTAAACTACTGGTGCTTGCTGAATGATCTGATTGTATTTATGTAATTACCAATTATGCAGTCAGGATAAATATGAAAGAAATCTTGCCATTCACAAATGATAGTCTGTATAATCAGCATAATGATGTGATGAAAAATATATAGACAGCAAAAGATCACAAACTAGAAGTAAAAATAAGCTTAGTGTTAAGACATTGGTTTTAACACACTGTTTACTCAGATAATGTGTGAAATGGAAAATCTGATTTACAGTATACCACGCACGCACAATTTTGCTAAATATTCCAGAATTGAATATTATTCTAAAGCAAGGGTGTCAAACTGGATTTCTTCAGGGGCCGGATCAGCATTGTAGTTCTCCACGGATTGTCAGAGAGGGAAGGGTAGGTAGTGGGAGGAGACGGGACAGATGCTCCCTACAGGACCTTGCTGGCCAAAACAGGTAGGGAGCGAGGCGGGGTGCACACTGCCTCCCTGCACCTCATTTTCACCTTCCCTGGTCTTCAGCACTCTGCCAGCCAAAAAGGGATCATGCAGAGGCCTCCCGAGGCCTCTGTGGAGCCCGTTTTTGCCCGACAGAGTGCTGCAGCAGACAGGGGAAGCCAAAAACAGGCTTTGGGGCCCCCACATGTGGCCAGTTTTGACTGGCAGAGACACCGCTGGCTGGTCCTTTGCTTTTCCAGGCCAGTCCCGTGGGCCAGATTTAAGCACCCCAAAGGCTGGATCTGGCCCACAGGCTTTGAGTTTGACACCCCTGTTCTAAAGTGCTTTCCCAACCATTGCTGACAATGACTTATAATTAAAGTAACATTTTTTCTGATATAAGAAATATCTCATGTTTCACCAATAATATGCTTTTGGCTTAAAGAAAGCAAAAACAGTCCCCATGTCAGGAACCTTAAAAGTTACTTAAGATAAGTATATCTTCAGAATGGGCTGTCAGTGCATTTCTGCACCCAGTAAAAATAGTTTAATCTGCTGAAATTAAATTGCTGCTTTTTCCAAGAGGAAACTAGATTGTCATTAGAACATTTGGGAGGGGGGAATTGAACAGAGAAAGAACCTGTTCTTCAAGCTGGCCAGTCATCCAAGTGTGTTTCAAGCAGCATGACTCCTCTACTCAATACCTTGCTATTTTCACCACTGCTCCTTCTAATCCTCAGTATTCAGGATCCGACTGAAGCTTGCAGGTGTGCCCTGGCCGATCCACAGCAACAAATCTGTAGTTCTGATATTGGTGAGTCATGCATCATCTATGCTTTTTACAGGACAAACTAGCAGAGCAGTTCAGAGACATGATTATATGCTCACATTTCTGCAATACTCTAGGGTTCATATCTCAGAATGAAAATCAGCACTGTAAAAGAAAAGGGTTAAACACTACCACATACGATTCCCAGGATAAAATGAATTTCAAAAGCATGTAAAAGTGCTTAGTTTGGAATTCTCTGTTTATCATCTTTATCTTTAATAATTTATTGGACTTGCTATATTAAATTTATTTTCAGAAATATGTGGACTAATAGGAACTAGAGCTGTTTCTGAATATTACTAACATTTAATATATAAATAAACATGAATATGGGTCATGTAATATGCATGCTGTACAGATTATAATCTGCTTCTTAACTATTTTAAATCAAGGATTTATTAAGTTCCTTTCGGCTGATTTAAACTTCACAGTTGAATATTTTTGCAACATAAGCTAGATTTTCTATGAGTATTTCCCCTCTGTTTAGGTATGGGAGTTTGTTAATTCATGTCACTAGATACTGCATACTAAATACTATATACAGTATGGTATACACTATACCAGTGATGGCTAACCTTTTCGTCGTCGTGTGCCGAAAGTGTGTGCATGTGCATGTGGCGTGCACACATGTGCCTGCACCCATAGTGCAATTCGCACGTGACCCCCCCGGGCCCCTGCATATGCACGCACAACCCCCCACATGCACCTCGCGCCCCTGCGCATACACGCACATACCCGACAATCAGCTGGCTGGTGGAAGGTGCGCGCGCATGCGCAGTGGAAAAGGTGACGGCTCATGTGTTGGCAGAGATGGCTGCATGCCACTTCCAGCACGTGTGACATAGGTTCACCATCATGGTACTATACTATTTGTAGACAATCTCTGCCAAGTATGTAATCTATATAAAGTTACCATTATGAATATATTAAAAATTTATAATGTAAGAATCCAAAATTATCACAATATGTGATATTTTGTCATTTTATCAGTTCAACATATAGCTTCTATTCAGACTTGAAGAGCAATTGTAAAACATTAATTACTGAAATGTCACAAAACTAGCATTTGTATGGAAGAGGCAGAACCTTCTGCCTAATGATTTTCCGTGTTGATAAAATCTTTGTAACCATGACAAGCTCTAACTTGTTCAAATCCATCAAGAAAATTACCTAGACAAGCAGTATAAAATATCAGAGAAAAATAACTTAGTTTAATGATAAAACAATTCACAAAATGCATGTGTTGTTTCTATGCATTCTTATATGTATTACTTTTCTGAAATATAAAATATTTTGACACAGCATGTAATTGTGATGAGTTGAAATGAAATAATTATAGAAAGTTAATTTCTGATTTAAGTTAAATTTATATTTATATTTCTTTATTTTAAAATCCCTAGCTCCATAGTTTTGAGCTTAAAATAAAATGACTAGTTTTTAGGCTGCTTAACTACAAATCACTACATAGTATTTTAGGTGAAAATCTAAAACTAAAGATACATTATTTAAGCTGCAGAATTGTTTATTCAGGGCTCTCAGTTTTAATCTGTTGAGCACTTGTGAGAAGCAAAAGCTTATCAGTATTTGTCTATTCTACATACACAGATCATATTAAACAGTACACGTGTTTTATATTTGTAATCATACAAAACAAATATATAGCAGGTGCTAATACAGAAGTCAATGGTTGATGCTAACATGGTTTGTAACATCAAGAACGTAAGGTAAGCAAGGCTACAAAATGAAAAGAATATTTAAGGAACAAAATTAATATTGACCCAAATGCATTCAAGATAATTTTCATCATTGTTGTGCTCTATTTCTGTAGAGATGTAGTTATTTCTTATATACAGTGCAACTCCACCTCCTCTTTTACTTGGTCTATTTCTTTTAAATAATTTAAATCCCTCCAGCTGTATGTTCCATTTGTGGGTTTCATCCCACCAATTTTCTGTAATGGCAACAATATCATATCTACCCTCATTTACTTGAATTTCTAATTCACCCTGTTTATTCCTCATAATCTGTGCATTGGTGTATAGACATTTGAGTCCATTTTGATTGACCCTGTGTTTACTGTCTGCATAACCAGTGTTGTGCCTGACTGCCTCTACTTTCTTGCCACCTATCTACTGAAGCTATTTACAAATGGATATTCTATAATTGTTATACAATAAGGTTGCTTTTATGTTGGGTAAAATAAACTAAAAAAAAATCCAGCTGCGCTTCATATCACCGCAAAACAGTGGTCTTCAGAGGATGAAAGAAATTTGCCAAAGAAATTTGCCCTGCTTCACCAGCAGCAAATGGAGCATTTCACAGGGCACTAAGTTCACATTTCCCTTGTTAACCACTTTTAGAGAGAATTTAGTTGTTGCACAATTGACTAATAATTCCTAATGCATTCATGATTCCTCTTCCTGCATCGTAAAACTTCTGATCTGAGAATAAATATGCTTGATTCTCCAGTTTACAATGGAGCATATCTCTTATGGTTGTACCAAAATCTCAAATTCAAAATATTTCAAAATGGAATATTTCAAAGTAAAATTAAAAATGCTCTTTTCAATTGTTTTTTTTCAGCAAGTGGAAAGTTCTAAGACTTCAAAACTCTTCCAGCAATAATCAGAAGAGGTTGTTTCATATCTGCAGTGCTATTTTAAGTTTGAACAGTTGAGGACTACCTGTATAACTAATATAACTATAACTAGGTAAATAGTATTTTAAAAGAATGCACACTTATGTTTTAAAAGCTGTCATACTTAAATAGTTATCTCTTCAGATAATGCTTAAAGGTAGTCCTCAATTTACAACCATTTCTTTAGTGAAAGTTCAAAGTTACAATGGCACTGAAGAAAGGGACTTATGACCAGCTCTTGCACATAGTAGCACCACAGCATCCCCATGGTCAAAAGTGATAAAAATTTGGGTGCTTGGCAACTGGCATGTATTTATGATGGTTGCAGCATCCTAGAGTCATGTGATTGCCACTTGTATCTTTCCCAGCTGGTTTCCGACAAGCAAAATCAATGGGAGAAGCTGGACTCAGTTAGTAACTGAGTGATTCACTTAACAAATACAGCAATTCATTTAACAACCATGGCAGATACGGTTCAGAAAATCAGCCACGACTCATTTAAGAACTGCCTACCTTAGGAATTCTGATCACAATTGTGATCATAAGTCAAGGACTCTTTCTACCTGCATATTATATCATTTTTCTTAACTTATCTTTGAGGATAGCTGCTTGAGCGGACTTCAACTTTCAGAACTTTCCCAGCCAGGATGCTGGGAATTATGGGAGTTGAAGTCCATCCATTTTAAAGATGCTAAGATTGAGAAAGCCTAAGGTGGGAAGAATCCCAGGCACAGACCATCTTGGCATCCTGCTACAGAATTTCTTTCCTTCCCTCTTTCAGAGGGCCAATGCAACCAATTGTCCTGGGACAAGGAACAAAGTTCTTCCTAGTTTTGAAAACTATTCTTGATTTGTGTCTGTTTATCACCATAGCATGTAAGCTTTGTATCCTGACAGACAGGATGTGAATCGTTTTAATAAAATAAATAATTGCTTTCACATTACTATGACTTTTCGAGGAAAAAAAAACAGGTATTTTTTCAACCAATTTTTTCAAGAATCTTTTATTTTATTTCAGTGATTCGTGCAGCAATATGGAGTAAAGAAGAGATTATAGATTCAGTTTCTTCTTTGAAAATCATCCAGTATGGAATCAAGCAAATAAAGGTATCTAAAAGCCTTTCTCTGTTTTGAGGCTTAAATGGTAGGAGAAAGGATATGCATTTAGGAGACTAAAATTTGCTCTGTCTTTCTATTGACATTACAACCAATGGATAGTAGATGGATAGTGCTCAAGTAAGTCTTCCTTTCAGAAATGAAACAAAGCAGGAAGTAAACAAGCTCTTCTCACTATTTTACAATGCAATGAAATAGCAGGGGTGGGATTCTACCTGGTCAGACAGGTTCTATAGAACCGGTTGTTACAATTCTACGCAGTTTGAGAACCAGCAAATTGTGCCACTGGCTGGCCCCGCCCCTCCCCACCCTGCCCATTCACTCCTTACCTGGCATGCGTGCCATCCAACTTGCCTGCATTGTGCCTTTGCCTAATTTTTGGTAAGTTGCTATTTTTCCTTCCTCCCCCTCAACCATCAGCTGTTCCAACTATCAGCTGTGCTGGGAGCTTTAGATTAGCTAGAAAGCAGGAAATCATTGGAATTTCTCTGCTGTGATTCTACCAACTCAATCTATTTTGGGTAAAAGTTGCTCTTTTTTAATTAAACAAATCAATATTTACATAAATATTTACAATATTTACATACAAGCCATGCCCAGCCAGTTATGTGACCACCAAGCCATACCCAGTCAGCAAGCCATGCCCACCCAGTCACATGACCACCAAGCCACACCCACAAATTAAGCCACACCCACAGAACCAGTTGTTAAGAAATTTGAATCCCACCCCTGTGAAATAGTATTGATATTCTTGTAATGCACATTTTCAGCTTTGAAAGGCAACCAGTAGCCAATCAGAAGGTGCCTTTCCTGGTCAGTAATTGTCTCACTTATTATGCCAATAGTGCCTCTTCCCACTCTCTTTAACTTTGCATTAAAAAATACATCTCTTTCCAAAAACCCAAAACAAACCAACAAATTGAAAGCACCTCATCTGCTCACCATAGTGGCTATCCTCTGACATGATTTATACTTTAGTCCCCTCACCCTGACCTGCAGCTCTCTAGCTATGCTGGCAGATCAAGGATTGGGAATTAGTTGCTCCTGTACAGACTGACCTGTAGAAATTAATGGAACAAAATGCTCCTGTGCAGCTGCAAACAAATGTTACCCATCTGCAAAAAATGTTTAACTGTGGCATAAAAAAACAAGCCAAGAGAGATCCAGAGAGGCTGTTAATTAATCAGTGGAAAACTGTTTCCTCTTCAACTGGATTGGAACTCATTTCTGAGTCAACACCTTTAGTTACATAAGAACTCAGTAGCTAAGGGAGAAAAATAGCATTTCATTCATAGTCAGGATAAATAACTTTGAATTAGTACTTCAACTCACAGTGGAAGCCAAATGGGCTGCTGAATGCCCAGATACAGGTAGTTTCTTAGATGACCCTACACAAAAGGTGCCAGGTTTTGACCTTCCTTGCCAATTTTGGTCAACTCTGAACAGGATCCGTACCCAACATGGTGTCTGCCAAGACTCATTGTTTAAGTTGGGTCCTGATAATACTAAAAAGCAGGAAGACCTGGAGCCACAATGGTATTGAGGCCAACTCTCATCTCAGCTTCACCTTGCCTTATCTTAGAGCCTGGGGAAAGAGCCATGTTTTGAGTGCCCTCTAGAAGGATAAAACAGTAGGGGGCCTCTTGGATCTCCAGGAGAAAAATTTTCCATAGGGCAGGAGACATAATGGAAAAGGACCCACAAGGCAGCAGTGTTATAGGGATCTGGAACATGCCTACTCTACCCACTTTAGTTTTTCATTTTAGAAATTAATATGGGAGTCATATATTCGTATTTTAAAAGAACTAAATAATCCTATCAGCAACATTTTAGTGAGAAAATATTTAGTATTATGAGTTACCATGCCTGGTTAGGAATTACTATCTTGAATGATAAAATTCATTTAAATCAAGCCATTGACTATTATTTATTTATTCATTTTAAATTTATATACTGCCCATATTACCTGGAGGTGACAAGTATTCCTTGACCAATTACCACAATTCAGAATGGAAATTCCATTACTAAGAGATGTGGATACTAAATGAGTCATGCCCAATTTTATGACCTTTTTGCCAAAGCTGTTAATCGAATCACAGTCATAAAGGGGAGTCTGGCTTTCTCCATTGACTTTGCTTGTCAGAAACTAGTCAGGGAAGCCCAAAGGTACTTTTTCAAGAGGCAACTGGACGTCTAGCTAGGGAAGTTGCAAATATATTACTACAACCCTTTCTTTACAATGATTTCCCCCTTTGTAGAGTTTTCTCTCTTGGCTAGTTATTGTTTGATTATGTACCACCAAATCATTCTCGACTCTTAGCGATCACTCATATTATATTTTATTATTTATTTGACTTGATTTGTCAATCGCTTACAAGATAATAAGAATAAGAATAAATATGAGTATGAATACAGGAACCAGGTACGTATAATGGGGACAATTGGACAGGGATGGTAGGAACGATTGTGCTCTTATGCACAATCTCCATGAAGATCTGTCCCTATCCTGACCATTAGCTCTTCCTACTCTACAAAGGGAGAAATCATTGTAAAGGAAGCATTGTATAGTAGTCCTTGACTTATGACCATTAATTTAGTGATTAATATACAATGGCATTGAAAAGAAAGTGACTTATGATTAATCCTTGCACTTATGATCTTTACAGCATCCCCATTGTCATGTGTTCAAAATTTTGGTACTTGGTAACTGGAATATATTTTACATGTGTCTATAGTAGGATAACTTTAGCTTCATTATTTGTGCTTTGAGTGAGAACTTGCAGAGGCTTCTCCAATTATCCATTTTCAGTTTTCTTGGCTGTCTGTGGTATTATAATTAATGTGATAGTCTAGTTCATTCATAGGTGTTCACAGTATTTGCTGCTTACAAAAACTTAAAAACCCAATATACGAACCATAAAAACAATAACCCTCATCCCTCTGACAACAACAAGCAATCAAACAAGCCACTTTTCCTATGCTCTCTTGTACAGAGATTTAGAAAGCACAATAGAAAAATTGGGAAGCTAAGTAGTGCAAATATCAATATTACACAGCATAATGTTAAACTGTTTTATACAGGCTTATGTAGAATTTTATTTTTCCTAATAGATGTTTAAAGGTTTTGAAAAAGCAAAAGATGTTCAGTATGTTTTTACACCTTTGACATCAAGATACTGTGGGGTAAAATTAAAAGTCAACAACAAGAAGAAGAATCAGTATCTCCTTTCAGGTATAGTATAGTTTGTTTTTAATAGGGTTGACCAGAGGAATGCTGTCAATATAATTTACTTGAACTTCAGTAAGGCATTTGATAAAGTGGGCCATAACCTACTACTAGATAAAGTAGAAAAATGTGGGTTAGACAGCACCACCACTAAATGGATTCTTAACTGGCTGATCAACTGCACTCAACATGTAGTCCTCAATGGAACTGCATCTACATGGAGGGAAGTATGCAGTAGAGTACCCCAAGGCTCTGTTTTAGGCCGAATACTCTTCAACATCTCCAATGACTTGGACAAGGGGATAGATGGGGACCTCATCAAATTTGCAGATGACACCAAACTGGCAGGAATAGCCAACACTCAAGAAGATAGGCTGAAGATACAGAAGGATCTTGACAGACTTGAACATTGGGCGCTATCTAACAAAATGAAATTCAATGGTGAAAAAAGTAAGGTTCTACATTTAGGCTAGAAAAATCAAATGCACAGGTACAGTATATGTGGTATCTTGCTCAATAGTAGTAACTGTAAGAGGGATCTTGGAGTCCTAGTGGACAACCATTTAAATATGAGCCAGCAGTGTGCAGCAGCTGCCAAAAAAGCCAACACAGTTCTAGGCTGCATAAACAGAGGGAATCAAGATCACATGAAGTGTTAATACCACTTTATAATGCCTTGGTAAGGCCACACTCAGAATACTGCATTCAGTTTTGGTCGCCACGATGTAAAAAAGATGTTGAGACTCTAGAAAGAGTGTAGAGAAGAACAACAAAGATGATTAGGGAACATATGAAGAATGTTTGCAGGAACTGGGTATGTCTAGTCTAAAAGAAAGACTAGGGGAGACATGATAGCAGTGTTCCAATATCTCAGGGGCTGCCACAAAGAAGAGGGAGTCAAGCTATTCTCCAAAGCACCTGAAGGCAGGACAATAAAAACTGGGAGAAACTCTAGAACAAGGATTAGAGAAGCAGGAACTTATGAGTCTACTAAGGATAGCAAATATCTCCTGACACAAGCTAGCAACAGTGGGTGGAAACTGATCAAGTTAGAACTCCTGACAGTTAGAACAATTAATCAGTGGAACAACTTGTGTCCAGAAGTTGTCAATGCTCCAACACTGGAAGTTTTTAAAAAGAAGTTGGATAACCATTTGTCTGCAGTGGTGTAGGGTTTCTTGCCTAGGCAGGGGGTTGGACCAGAAGACCTCCAAGGTTCCTTCTAACTCTGTCATTCTATTTTATTCTATTTTATTTTATTCTATTCTATTTTATTCTATTTTAAAATCAATTGTTAAAGTCAACATACAAAATCAACATTTGTGCCTTATAGTCATCAGTGACATTTATGGTAAAAATGTACACAATTTCAAGAAAATAATTACTCTCTCCCCTCCTCCCTCTTTCTATATGTATGTAGCATATAGAAGTAAACTATAAGAGCAAATGAGCATAACTCCTGCCATTACAAGATATGCGGATCTACCTCCTTGAAGCAATACTTTTTTATTTCCCCTTTCCCCCAATAATTTAAAAATAAAGGAGCGGGGAGAGAAAAATTGGACAAGATTTGTAGGTGTTGATGACATAAATTTAAATCATCATAATCTTTCCTGGACCTATAACAGGTTATATATTCTACTAAACAATTTGATTGATTTAGTGCCTGTGGATTAGGTCTTTGGCAATGGGAGTGTGTGAGTCCCTCATTTCAACGTTTTCTTTACTTCAGGTAAAATTTTGCATGATGGAAGAGTTGTTATTTATTTATGCAATTTTATTAAACCATGGAATGACCTTACCCAGTCTCAAAAGAAAAATCTAAATAAGAAATATGAAACGGGCTGTGACTACAGTAAGTATAACAATTATAGTAGAATATAGTCTACTATTATAGTAGAATATAGTCTACTATTACTATATCAGTTGTGCAGCAGCACATATATAAGTAATAATATACCTATAATGGTGTGTGTGTGTGTGTGTGTGTGTAAGGAATGTAGGTAGAATAAAGCAGATTTGTTAGAATGCATAACCTACCTTGTCTAAATGGTACATCCAAATACTACAGCAATCTGTCTTGGGATGGTAGTCCTTCTAGCCATGTCATAATACCTAAAACTATTCTCTATACCTATCTCACTGAGCTTTGGAACAATTTTCTCAACTATGCCATATGTCCCTTTAGTAGTTATTTACTATTAGAAAATCAATGTAAGATGTTGCTGCAAACTTCACTAACTGCAGAGGTCTAGCAAAAGTGATTCAAAAAGTTACTTTTCCTAAAAATTAAGGTTGGGAGACCATATTTTTTGAAGGTACCACTTACAAAACTATCAGGAAAAGAAGTTCTAATGATAGAATAGGATAGTCTGGACTTGGAAGTCAGAACTTTTCAATTTTTAGATATTTGGCATAGCACTAGTTATAAGTGTGTGGTTCTTGGTGCTCTCTGAGCTTGGTTGTTTTCTTGCAGATGTTTCATAACCCGAACTAGGTAACATCATCAGTGCTAGTAGGGAGTGCTGTTTGCTGTCAGTTAATATTCTGGTGCCTTGCTTGTCTGGGTGTGTGGAGGCGGTCTTAGCGATGCCCTCTCCATGATGTCCCATTGTCTGGATGCAGTACGGATCTGGATGGGGAGGAACAGGCTTCGACTCAACCCGGCCAAGACTGAGTGGCTGTACATACTGGCATCTCGGATTATTCAGGATATACCACTGTTAGTCATGGAGGAAGAGGTGTTCCCCCCCGTGGATAGGGCACACAACTTGGGCATCCTCCTGGATACACAGCTCAGTTTGGAGGAGCAGGTGGGAGCTGTGTCCAGGGGGGCACTTGCCCAGGTTCGTCTGGCTCACCAGCTGAGCCCTTACCTGAGCCGGGATGCCCTACGGACAGTCACTCATGCACTCGTCACTTCCTGAATCGACTACTGCAATGCTCTCTACATGGGACTGCCCTTGCGGACCACTCGGAGGTTGCAGCTGGTGCAGAATGCGGCTGTGCGGGCTGTGATGGGAGTGTCCTGATACTCCCATGTTACACTTCTCCTGCACGACCTGCATTGGTTGCCGGTTGCCTTCCGGGTGAAATTCAAGGTATTAGTGACAACATATGAAGTCCTACATGGCTTGGGTCCGGGGTACTTGTGGGAACATCTCCTGCCGGCATCACATTCCGATCGCCCTGTATGCTCCCACAGGCAGGGCCTCCTTGGGGTACCGTCGACCAGAAATTGTCAGCTGGCGGTGCCCAGGGGTAGGGCCTTCTCTGTGGGAGCACCCACCCTGTGGAATCAGCTCCCCTTGGACCTTCGTTTGGCCCCTGACCTCCGCTCCTTCCACCGGGACCTGAAGACCTGGCTATTTCAGCAGGCCGGCCTGGACTGAACCATGGAAGGGGGGTGTTTAAAGTAATTTTAATTGGTTTTAGTGTATTATTGGGCTTGTACTGTTTAGTTATTTTTTAGTAGATTATTGCATTGTGCTTTTATATTGTGAGCCACCCTGAGTCCTTAGGGAGAGAGGACGGCATGCAAGTCTAATAAATTATTATTATTATTATTTTGTTGGGCTGTTTTCTGATGGCTCTTTGACAGTTAGTGTATGATGGCATATACCAGTTATAAGTATATAAAATTAATATTTTATAATTATTATGTTGAGAACTTATTGTTACTGTTAATGTTACCACTTAGCTTTTCAAATGGATTTATTGGATCATGTGGTCATTAATATATATTTTAAGATCCTGCTCATAATGTCTTCCATGACCACCAACCTAATATTATGATCCAGATATACCTGCACTGAGATTTAATGAAGAATGCCCCCAATTGTGTATGCTTGAATTCAGACTCTCTTGAAACTTCCATAATCAATGCAGAATGGATAAATAAACCTTTAACCTGTAACACTGGATATATTTAGATGATTACAGAAAGTGTAATTCAAATCAAATGATATCTAAAGTGTAATTCAATTCAAATAATACCTATTAAGATGGAGAGCACATGTTTTTTATGCTAGTCATACAAGAATTAATCTTACCCTTGTTTTACTTAGCCCTTTTGCTACCAAATTATTTCTGTAAACTAGACAACTGTACTTGTGGAGTTCATGGTGCTGTCTGAGCTTGATTGTTTTTTTTTTGCAGATGTTTCATTGTCCAACTAGGAAACCTCTTCAGTGTGCCCTCTGCTCTCTGCTCCCTCTGGCATTAGGATCTCCCATAGTGAAAGAGTTAGCTGATATCAGTGAACCATAAATAATATAAATTTTGGGGAATCATGAGAGGTTACATTTATCCCATGTTGCCTGCTTAATGATCCTTTGAACTTCCAATAATTATGCTTTGCTTAGAATCAAAATTGTGCAGTGTAATTAAAACACAGAATACATAGAACTGGCATCCAGAATAATATAAAAATGACATTCCTCACAATAGCTGCTTTCAACAGTTATTTCAGTAAGTTTGTATGGAAACATCCCTGTTTTCTAAGAAAGAATGCTTTTTTAAAAGTGAGGTTTATTAAAATTGTAATTTCTAGTCCTGTTAATACATTGCAAAAGTTGAAATAATTAAAATAATACTGTTTTAATCCAAAACACTACTTTTGAATGAAAAAAGATTTGCTTATTACTATAGTCATTTTCTTTTCTAAGAGAAAATAATTATTTCGCTTAGAATCCTTTTTAAATCAGATATAATAGGCAGTTGTTAAAAAAAAATTAAAGATAAACTTTTACCCTTCGGACATCCAGATGGTAATTTTAGTATATGTCATCTGAAATGCTTGATTCCATTTTTCTGTATTCTACTTTTTATGGCTCAATGTATCTCATCATGTCATTGAAAGATTTGTTTATTACTATAACACCAATCATAACCAAATAGTCCAATTAATTGGGGTATACTGTAAATTAAAACTAGCAATTCTGTAACATAATTATTATGACACTGAACTATTAGAAGGGAGATATGATTACAATGTACAAACCATAGAAATACATACTTTTGTGGGAAAAATACTTTTATAGTTTGAGATGGTTACCAAGTCTTGTTACTTAGATAAAAGTAAATAAATAAAGGAATGTGATGGAAGAAAACATGGGCCAAAAATCATTAAGGGATAATCAGTGTAGAATAGGCTAGTTTTTTTTCTTTTTACCCAAGTACAAAAGTGTTGAAAAACCTGGTTAATTCCTAGATGGCATATTTTAGAAATTTTGAAACATTAGCACAGGAACATGTTTTGTGATTCATTAATTGCCTTCATATACTTCCAAGGCAGATTAATATTTATTAGAGACAGTTTAGAGGCAGCATGAATACATTAGGAATTGGCAATTATTTTCTGTTCATACCAAACTTCATTGGGTTCTTTGTTAATACTTGAAAAAGCTGAATTTATTTTTTTGAATACATGGAAATGATCTTGAAAGGAGAGTTATTATCAATTAAACCTTTAATTCATAAACATCAGAGAAGAGCTGCAGCAGTAAGTTGAATTTCTTTCCTTATTTCTTTTGTTAATTTTCAAAGCTTTGATGAATAAGTTGATTTCTTACAGTGAAGAGGGATGTTTCAAAACTACCATGTAAAGTGGGAAATAAAGGGGATATCTTTATTTAAAATATTTTATAAGAATCAACTCCAGCATATCTGGATCATGTCACAATTATTTTGACTGTATCAAAATCAGTGGGAGAACATTTGTCCATTTGGAAGAAATGTTCCAAATGAACAAATGGATAAGATTTTAAAATAGTATTAATAGTCTAATAATTCTCTAAACATGATTAAAGTTGAAGCTCCACTAGAACCTAAGACGATGTTTCAAAAAACAATGTATTGTGAAATTGATCTTAAAATAAATTTGGAACTTTTAAAATTTTCTTTGTTCTGACTTTTTGTTTCTTTTATACTATAAGAATAAAGTCTGCATTACTGTATAGTTATTATAGCAAAATAATACAATAAACAACCTAAATAAAAAGGGAAAGACACCAAGAACCACCTTTCTAACATTAAAGTTGAAGGGTCAGTCCTGAACTCCAAGTATTTCCTTTATTAGTGCTAAAGTTTGAATTAAAAGGTTGTTGTTTAATGCAATCAGACACCAATTTTTTATGAACATCAGAACAAGATAATAAATGCTGCTTCCAGACATTTCATATACCAGCTCATTTTCAAACTATTATATATTTTAAAGTGTATTGAAGAAATGGCATGGTCTGAATCTTATTTCATGTACCATTAGTAATGGTTTCTAGCCAAAACTTTGTGTCCTAATTGTTAATGTTGAAAATGTACTCATAAAAGAATGTTAATCTTATGATATCATTTGTTTTTGATATAATCTTTTCCATTGTAATCTTTAATTCATGCTCCACTGCAAGTAGAAATCACTGGTGAATGGCCAGGATTTAAGCCTGAATATCAAGTCTCTTTGTCATGGATATACAGAAGTTGGTAACTTCTAATTTGAACAGTGAAATGTTAAAACATGAATTATACCCCCTTAGTGCAATGTATGGACCACTCAAATTTTTCAGCAATTACCATACAGAATAATTGCTAATTTATTTTCACCTATCATAAGAAAAGAATGGATAGATAAGGCTGTGTATGTGATTTTTAGGACATAGGCTATAGCCTCATTTGCTTGTGTGACTATGAGATATATCTTAAAAACACAACCAGTAATTAGTCTTTGTTCCAACACAACTGAAATTAAAGCTGCTTTAACATTCAAAATCAATGTTTAAATTTTTATTTAGTAAACATCAGAACAACAATAACAACAGCAATAATAATAACAACAATCGATCACCATCGATCACATACTGAGCTGTTGTAAGATAATCACTCAGACTGATTACAAACAATGTCACAACACAGTTGCTCAGATGGTCCACTGGAACTTGTGTTACAACTATCATCTGCCTGTAGCAAAGAACTGGTGGGATCATAAGCCTGAAAAAGTGGTCAAAAATGAGCATGCAAAACTACTGTGGGACTTCCGAATACAGACTGACAAAGTTTTGGAACACAATACCCTGGATATCACAATTGTGGAGAAGAAAAAATTGTGGATCGTCGACATTGCCATACCTGGTGACAGCAGAATCGACGAGAAACAACTTGAAAAAAATCACCAGATATCAGGACTTGAGAATTGGATTGCAGAGACTCTGGCATAAACCAGTGCAGGTGGTTCCAGCTCATCCTCTACAAACTTTAAATTCCTACTCTCATAATCCTTCAGAAGAGATTGATAATTTGTAGGGGAAGGAAGAATCCATTCCACTATGGATATAACTATGGATTTTCAGACAAATGATTCTACCACGTTACTCTAAAAAATGCAGTCATGAAAGAAATGTAGATACATTTTTTGTCCCATCGAGAAGATAAGAACCAGGAATGTCCCGGTTATTGGTATTTTCAAGATCTAAGAATCCAATTGGGGCTAGACAGAACAATATAGCAATATATATATAAGTCTTACTGCTAGTACTACAGGAGCATCTAATTCCCAATCCTTGATCTGCTACAAATAGTTGCAGAGCTGCAGGTCAGGATGAAGGGACCAAAGAAGAAATCATGTCAGAGGATACCCACTATGGTGAGCAAATGAGATGGAGTCAAAGACAACTCTGCACAGCCAATTTGCCACATCACAACTTCTCATGGGAAAAGAGTTACAGTAATATGGAAGAAATGGTGTAACAGAATCATTAAAGAAAAGATGCAACCTCCTGTGGGACAAAATGAAATGTGAATGATAAAAATTAAAATATTTTAAAATTATTTTAAATATTTAAATTGCATTGTTGAACTGTCCTGCAGTGAGTTCTCCCACAGTGAGTTGGCCATGGCAAGTTGTCCTGTAGCAAGTTGGTTGTGTCGAGTTGGCCGTACCTGTCCCATTCCATCTAGGTCACCTTGAAAAGCTAAGCTGGACAGAAACTTGTTTGAATTCTGACAGCAGACTACCAGGAAATCCCAGGATTATAAACTAGTCATGATGGATAAAACCAACCTGGAATAAACAAGAGGGTTTTTTTTTCATAGCATTTGGAGGTTGTGGAGTTCTGGGTAGTGAAGAACAGACTTAGGAACTACGAAGATTGTAGCAAGATCAAGTAACCATAGGTTTTAGGACCACCTGTATCTGTAAACCTTCCATCACTACTTTTGGATGGGATAGCAATAAGTGGTACAAAGCTCAGGAGTTTTCTAAACTCTCAGTTCCTTGATGAAAAGCAGATGGCCGCTGTGGCTAGAAGAGTTCTTGCATCAACTGCACCCATTTTTTTAGATTGGGATGCTCTGTTTACAAACATTAATACTTTGGCCACCAACCAGTTAGACTAATGAAACATATAGCAGGGTTGCCTTTGAAGACCACTTGGTAATCACAGCTGGTCCAAAATGCAGCACCATGAATATGTTGATATGATTCTGCAGCACCCCTTTTTTGTGAGCTGCTCTGGCTCCAGTCGGCTTCTGAGTAGAATTCAAGTGCTGATTGACATCTACAAAGTTCTTGTGAGTATTAAACAACGTCCTCTAAAGGCATCCGGGAGCCATGCTTCTCTGTTATATTATATTATGTATTTTCAATCTTTGTTGAATTGTTTTGATGCCATTTTTAATTTGGCATGCAACACTTAGCAGAATTTCATACTAAATGGGCAATCATACAAACTGAATGAATTAATGTATGAAAATGCATATAGTCCCTATTGTGTCCTCCTATACTCCAGAAGAGTGCCTATTCAGTACTTTTGGCCACTAGCCCATCTTCTCCAGAAAAATAATCTCTGCCACTGAATTATTGAGGAACAGGTTAGTGGCTTCTCTTTGTCTACTTTGAAGAATGGAGAAAGTTAAAAAGCTTTCAAAATGAGAGTGCTGATTTCAGTATGACTTGACTTGGTAAACAAGAAAGCTGCAGAGGTCGCCAACCTTCACTCCCAGTGTAGGTAGTTGCACTCTGATCTTGCTATAGGCAGAGGTGGGCTGCACTTTTGTTGGCAAGGGGAGCACTGGTTGTGCATGCACACTCGCTTTGCTCACATGCACCACTTTGGGGCTGAAATGCAGCTTCAAACAGGCAGCTAATCGACTCCGGTGGCTCCGGTGAGTACAGCAGGGCAGTGCGGAACTCACCTGGGTGGCCTGGGCAGTGGAAAAGTTAGTTATTTCAGGAAAGCATAGAACAAGGGTGGGTGGGTGGACCAAGCCGGAGATCACAGCTAGGGGCTTGCCCATACCTCGCCAACCATCCAGCAGCCCACCATTGGCTATAGGTAAGTGCTAGCTGCTTTGAGTAATGGTTTTTCTCTCTGTTATCACTTATCTTCCAAAGGTATCACATCTGGCACATTTAATTCTGATGTGATTAAAGCTCTCACACCTTGTGTTATTTTTCTGGCAATTGAAAAGTCAAAAAATGTAAAAGTTGAAACGATTCCAATAATACTGGTTTCTGTCCATGTCTGCTAGAATGCATGATAAAGGGATTTATTTCTACCAATCCTCTGATGGGATAAACAGAATCCAATTTACTTTTTTTAAGGAGAAATAAATTATACCATACTTTTTCTCCTGAAACATACAAATGCACACAGCGATGTAAAATTATAAAGTTCCTTGCTCAGGGTTATCAACTAAACAGAAAACCCATGACATCATGAAAAACAAATGTTCCAAACTGACCATAGTATTTATTATTTATTTGATTTGATTTGTCAATCGCTTACAAGATAATAGATATAAGTATAAACATGAGTAAGAATACAGGAAATAGGCACAAATAAATGGGGACAATAGGACAGGGATGGTAGGCATGATGGTGCACTTATGCACATCCCTTACAGATCTCTTAGGAATGGGGTGAGGCCAACAGTGGTTAGTTTGAGGTTAAAGGAGTGGGGGTTAGAGGATGTAACAACAGAGTCAGGTAGTGCATTCCAGGCATTGACCACTCTGTTGCTGAAGTCGTACTTTCTGCAATCAAGTTTGAAGAGGTTTACATTGAGTTTGCATCTGTTGTGTGCTCTTGTATTGCTGTGGTTGAAGCTGAAGTAGTCATTGACTGGTAGGACATTGTAGCAGATAATTTTGTGTGCTACACTTAAATCTAACCATAGGCGGTGTAGTTCAAGGTTGTCCAAGCCCAAAATCTCAAGCCTGGTGATATAGGGTATTCTGTTGCGAGCAGAGGAGTGTAGTACTCTTCTCGTAAAATACTTCTGGACTCGCTCAATTGTATTAATGTCTGATATGCAGTGTGGATTCCAGACTGATGAGCTGTATTCAAGTATTGGTCTGGCAAAAGTTTTGTATGCTGTAGTTAGCGATTCGACATTTCCGGAGGAGAAGCTTTGTAATATTAGATTTACAACTCTTAATGCCTTTTTGGCAATGCTGTTACAGTGAGCTCTGGCACTTAGGTCATTTGATATGAGAATTCCAAGGTCCTTGACAGAGTGAAGATCATCAATGACATCATATCCGCCTAGTTTGTATTTGGTGTACTGATTTTTTTACCAATGTATAGGACAGAGCATTTGTTGGTCGAGATTTGGAGTTGCCAGATGTTTGATCATTCAGACACATAATCAAGATCGCTTTGAAGGATAGTAGCATTGTCGGTGGTGTTGAATGGTTTTACATCATCCACAAAGAGGACCCAGTTGCTGATAAGGTGATCACAAAGATCATTTATATAGAGTATAGAATGTGGGTCCTAGAATGCTGCCTTGTGGGACACCACTGTTAACTGGAGCAGGGTTTGTTATAGCGCTCCCTATTTTTACTATTTGTTGCCTGTTTGACAGGAATGCAGTAATCCACTTATGGAGGGATCCAGAAATGCCATAAGAGTTTAGTTTTAACAGTAGTTTGTTGTGTACCACTGAATCAAAGCCTTTGCAGAAGTCTATGTAAATTGCGTCTATAGTTTTACCCTGGTCAAGTAGAGTAGTCCATATGTTTTTGCAGTGTAGGAGTTGAAGATTGCAGGACAATTTTTTCCTGAAACCAAATTGTTTTTTGGAGGGTAGGTTGTGTGTGTGTGTGTGTGTGTTGTGTTTGTGTACATACACATATATATCTGTTACAAACGAATGCTTTCTCTCTCTGAAATGGCTGATTCCATAAATAGATTAATCTGCTGAAATTAAGTTGCTGCTTGCTCCAAGAGGAAACTAGATTGTCATTAGAAAATTTAGTGGGGGGGAGGCATTATTATTTATTCGACTTGTATGCCGCCCTACTCCCTAAGGACTCAGGGTGGCGAACATTAAAACAGAGCAAATTTACAATAAAAAACTATTAAATAAAACAAGTCAAATACATTAAAACATTAAAATAAATTAAATAGTCCTAAAACCCCACCCGGGTCATTCCAGGCCGGCCTGTTGAAACAACCAGGTCTTCAGGTCTCGGCGGAAGGAGCAGAGATCAGGGGCCAAATGGAGATCCATGTGGAGCTGATTCCAGAGGGCGGGCACTCCCACGGAGAAGGCCCTAGCCCTGGGGACCGCCAGCTGACAATGCCTGACCGACGGTATCCCAAGGAGGCCCCTCCTATGGGAGCGAACAGGGCGATCGGAAAGTGATGCTGGCAGGAGGCATTCCCACAAGTACCCTGGACCCAAGCCATTTAGGGCTTTGTAAGTTGTTACTAGCACCTTGAAGGTAACCCGGGAAACAACCGGCAACCAATGCAAGTCGCGCAGGAGGGGTGTAACATGGGAGTATCGGGACACTCCCATCACAGCCTGCGCAGCCGCATTCTGCACCAGCTGTAACCCCCGGGTCATCCGCAAGGGCAGCCCCATGTAAAAAGCGTTGCAGTAGTCGATTCTGGAGATGACAAGTGCATGAGTGACCGTTCGAAGGGCATCTCGGTTCAAATAAGGGCGGAGCTGGCAAACCAGCCGAACCTGGGCAAAAGCCCCCCTGGCCACAGCTCTCACATGCTCCTCCAAACTGAACTGTGAATCCAGGAGGACGCCCAGGTTCCTCGCCCTATCCATGGGGGGCAACACCTCTCCCCCCCATGACCAAAGATGGTACATCCAATGAAAACCGAGATGGCGGTAGGAACAGCCACTCAGTCTTGGTCGGGTTGAGCTGAAGCCTATTACTCCCCATCCAGACCTGTACCGTCTCCAGGCACCGGGACATCACAGAGAGAGCATCACTGATCTGGTCTGGGGTAGAGATATAAAGCTGGGTATCATCAGCATATTGATGATACCTCACCCCAAACCTCGGATGATCTCTCCCAGTGGTTTCATGTAGATATTAAACAGGAGAGGTGAGAGAACAGACCCTGGGGTACCCCACAAGTGAGGGGCCTCGGGGCCGACCTCTGCCCTCCTGCCAACACCGACTGCAAACGGCCCAAGAGGAAGGAGAAGAACCACCGCAAAATGGTTCCCCCCACCCCCAATCTTCGGAGCCGGTGCAGAAGGATACCATGTTTGATGGTATTGAAAGCCGCTGAGAGATCTAACAGGACTAGGACAGAGGAAAAACCCCTGTCCCAAGCCCTCCAGAGATCATCCATCAGTGCGACCAATGCTGTCTCCGTGCTGTGTCCAGCCCTGAAGCCTGATTGATACAGATCTAGATAATCAGCTTCCTCCAGGAACAAGGGAAGCTGCTGCACCACGACGCTCTCAACAACTTTCGCTAAAAAGCGAAGGTTGGAGACTGAACGATAGTTATTCAAAACGGCCGGGTCCAAGGCAGGCTTCTTGAGGAGGGGCCTCACCACCGCCTCTTTCAAGGTGGTGGGAAAGACTCCCTCACTCAAGGAGGCATTGACAACTGCCTGGAGCCAGTCGCATGTAACCTCCCTGGGTCCAATAAACACGTGGTGGAGGACAGCCTCCGCATGATCCTGTCCACATCATCCAGGGAGACCGGATCAAAATTGAACAGCAAAAGAACCTTTTCTTCAAGCTGGCCAGTCATCCAGGTGTGTTTCAAGCAGCATGACTCCTCTACTCAATACCTTGCTGTTTTCACCACTGCTCCTTCTAACTCTCGATATTCAGGATCTGACTGAAGCTTGTAGCTGTCTCCCGGCCCATCCACAGACACAGATCTGTAGATCTGATATTGGTGAGTGATGAATTATCTATGCTTTTAACAGGACAAACTAGCAGAGCAGTTTAGAGACATGATTAGCTATATGCTCACATTTCTGCAATGCTCTAGGGTTCATACCTCAGAATGAAAATCAGCACTATAAAAGAAAAGGGGTAAACACTACCATACAGGATTCCCAGGATAAAATGAATTTCAAAAGCATGTAAAAGTTTGGAATTCTCTGTTTATCATCTTTATCTTTAATAATTTATTGGACTTGCTATATTAAATTTATTTTCAGAAATCTGTGGAATGATAGGTACTAGAGCTGTTTCTGAATATTACTAACATTTAATATATAAATAAACATGAATAGGGGTCATGTAATATGTATGCTGTACAGATTATAATCTGCTTCTTAACTATTTTAAATCAAGGATTTTTCAAGTTCCTTTCAGCTAATTTAAACTTCACAGTTGAATATTTTTGCAACATAAGCTAGACTTTCTATGAGTTTCCCCCCCCCCCTCTGTTTAGGTATGGGAGTTTGTTAATTCATGTCACTATATACTTTATACTAAATACTATATACAGTATGTTATATACTATACTATTTATGGACAGCCTCTCTTTCTCTCTTTCCTGCCAAGTATATAATCTGTATAAAGTTTATCATTATGAATATATTAAAAATAACCCAAAATATCACAATATGTGTGATATTTTGTCATTTTATCAGTTCCACATATAGCTTCTATTCAGACTTGAAGAGCAATTGTAAAACATTAGTTTCTGAAATGTCACAAAACTAGCATTTGTATGGAAGAGGCAGAACCTTCTGCCTAATGATTTTCCGTGTTCATAAAATCTTTGTAACCATGACAAGCTCTAACTTGTTCAAATCCATCAAGAAAATTACCTAGACAAGCAGTATAAAATATCAGAGAAAAATAACTTAGTTTAATGATAAAACAATTCACAAAATGCATGTGTTGTTTCTATGCATTCTTATATGTATTACTTTTCTGAAATATAAAATATTTTGACACAGCATGTAATTGTGATGAGTTGAAATGAAATAATTATAGAAAGTTAATTTCTGATTTAAGTTAAATTTATATTTATATTTCTTTATTTTAAAATCCCTAGCTCCATAGTTTTGAGCTTAAAATAAAATGACTAGTTTTTAGGCTGCTTAACTACAAATCACTACATAGTATTTTAGGTGAAAATCTAAAACTAAAGTTACATTATTTAAGCTGCAGAATTGTTTATTCAGGACTCTCGGTTTTTAATCTGTTGAGCACTTGTGAGAAGCAAAACCTATCAGTATTTGTCTATTCTATATACACAGATCATATTAAACAGTACATGTGTTTTATATTTGTAATCATACAAAACAAATATTCTCCTTTATTGGTATTTATTTATTTAAATGTATTGGCTGGCCAACTCCAATGGACTCCTTAAAAAAGGAACGAAGACTAATAATTGGAGAAGAAATTATATATTATCTACTGAAGCTATTTACAAATGGATATTCTATAATTGTCATATAATAAGGTTGCTTTTATGTAGATGTTGGATGAAGTAAACAAGGAAAAAACCCAGCTGCACTCCATATCACTACAAAACAGTGGTCTTCAGAGGATGAAAGAACTGGGAGCCAAGGAAATTTGCCCTGCTTCACCAGCAGCAAATGGAGCATTTCATAGGACACTAAGTTCACATTTCCCTTGCTATCCACTTTTAGAAAGAATTTAATTGTTGCACAATTTATTAATAATTCTTAATCCATTAATGATTCCTCTTCCTGCATTGTAAAACTTCTGATCTGAGAGTAAATATGTTTGATTCTCCAGTTTACAATGAAGCATATGTCTTATGGTTGTGCCAAAATCTCAAACTCAAAATATTTCAAAATGGAATATTTCAAAGTAAAATTAAAAATGTTCTTTTCAATTGGTTTTTTTCAGCAAGTGGAAAGTTCTAAGACTTCAAAACTCTTTCAGCAACAATCCGAAGAGGTTGTTTCATACTTAGACCAACATTTTCAAAATGAAAATGGATCATTTTTTAAAAAAAGAATTGAAACAGTCCAAACTTCAAATGCCTCACTTAGGTGCCTCCTGCATAAAGGACAGGATTTCTTTTTTATCCATTGATTTATATGTATTCTGTATTCTTGGGTGGGCTGCACCAAGGGAGGCACATTCAATTTCATTGCACACGTGCATTGACAATAAAGGTTTGAACTTGAACTAAAGATTCTGTTGGTGTTATAATGCTAGGATGTGTCTAGCAATCAATGAATGGGCATAGGCAAGGTAACAAAGGTTGGCAGGAACAACTTTAACTTATTTTTTTTAAAAGATGTTTCATCATTTACACATCAGCTAACAAGAATTTGTATCATTGCACTAGAAACAACAGAAAGAACATTGGAAATCAACTGACTAATAAACTATAGATATGATAACAGAGTAGAGGCAATCATTGTTATCACCAGCTGGAGGACTAAAAAGATGATAAAAATTTGGGTGCTTGGCACTGGCATGTATTTATGATGGTTGCAGCATCCTGGAGTCATGTGATTGACACTTGTCTCTTTCTCAGCTGGTTTCCAGCAAGAAAAATCAATGAGAGAAGCTGGACTCAGTTAACAACTGAGTGATTCACTTAACAAATACAGCAATTCATTTAACAACCATGGCAGATACGGTTCAGGAAATCAGCCACGACTCATTTAAGAACTGCCTTCCTTAAGAATTCTGGTCACAATTGTGATCGTAAGTCAAGGACTCTTTCTACCTGCATATTATATCATCTTTCTTAACTTATCTTTGAGGATAGATATTTGAGTGGACTTCAACTTTCAGAACTTTCCCAGCCAGGATGCTGGGAATTATGGGAGTTGAAGTCCATCCATTTTAAAGATGCTAAGATTGAGAAAGCCTAAGGTGGGAAGAATCCCAGGCACAGACCATCTTGGCATCCTGCTACAGAATTTCTTTCCTTCCTCTTTCAGAGGGCCAATGCTACCAATTGTCCTGGGACAAGGAACAAAGTTCTTCCTAGTTTTTGAAAACTATTCTTGATTTGTGTCTGTTTATCACCATAGCATGTAAGCTAATTTGGTAAGATTTGTATCCTGAAAGACAGGATGTAAATTGTTTTAATAAAATAAATAATTGCTGTCACATTACTGTGACTTTTGGAAAAAAAACAGGTATTTTTTAATCAATTTTTTCAAGAATCTTTTATTTTATTTCAGTGATTCATGCAACTATATGGAGTAAAGAAGAGATTGGATGGGGAGTGATTTGAAAATCATCCAGTATGGAATCAAACAAATAAAGGTATCTAAAAGCCTTTCTCTGTTTTGAGGCTTAAATGGCAGGAAAAAGGATATGCATTTAGGAGACTAAAATTTGCTCTGGGCCTTTCTATTGACATTACAACCAATGCTTCATTAGGAAGTAAAGACACCTGTAGATGGATAGTGCTCAAGCAAGTCTTCCTTTCAGAACTGAAACAAAGCAGGAAGTAAACAAGCTCTTCCCACTATTTTACTATTCAGTGAAATGAATAATGTAATGCACATTTGCAGCTCTGAATGGCAACCAGTAGCCAATCAGAAGGTGCCTTTCCTGGTCAATGAGCAGAACTCTCTCACTTATTATCCAATTATGCCAATAGTACCTCTCCCCACTCTCTTTAACGTTGCATTAAAAATACATCTCTTTCCAAAAACTCAAAACAAATAAACAAATTGAAAGCATCTCACCTGCTCACCATAGTGGCTATCTCCTGAAATGATTTATACTTTAGTCCCTTCACCCTGACCTGCAGCTCTGCAACTATGCCGACAGATCAAGGATAGGGAATTAGATGCTCCTGTTATCCATGTACAAAAAATGTTTAACTGTGGCAAAAAGAAAATAAGCCAAGAGAGATCCAGAGAGGCTGTTAATTAATCAGTGGAAAACTCAATTTCCTCTTCAACTGGACTGGAACTCATTTCTGAGCCAACACCTTTAGTTACATAAGAACACAGTAGCTAAGGGAGAAAAATAGCATTTCATTCATAGTCAAGATAAAAAACCTCGAATTTGTACTTCAACTCACAGTGGAAGCCAAATGGGCTGCTGAACGCCCAGATACAGGCAGTTTCTTAGATGACCCTACACAAAAGATGCCAGTTTTGACCTTCCTCACCAGCTTTGGTCAACTCTGAACAGGATCTGTACCCAATATGGTGTCTGCCAATCTTGTCTCTACCCATCAGTGTGACTGTGGTGCTCCTCCACAAAATATCCATCACATTGTGTCCAAAAGTCCATCAATTATACCATTACACTGGCCCAATGTCTGCTTTTTCAACATAGACCACCCTGTCCTTGAATGGTAGTTAACATTTGAACTACTATGTCCATGTCTTTGCCATAATAAATAAATCCAAATTAAATAATGAAGGTACTATGTACTATAGAAAGCAGCAGCTTACCTAAAATAGATTTGAATGTACTAATCTGTTTTGAAATACCTCCTTATCATTTCATTTCTGATCCCAATTCAAAGTGCTGACTTTAATTCTCTTCAGAAAGGATTTTGTCCCTGTGTTTTTAAAAACATTTTTGATTGATGGTTCCTTTTTCCATACAGTTTGCAAATCATTTTATTTATATATTTATTTATTATATTTGCATAACTGCCCATATTAAAATCAACTCCAGGCAGCTTACAATCAGCAAAATAGTTATAGAATCATAAACCAACAATGATAAAACTAAAAAGCAGGAAGACCTGGAGTCACAATGGTATTGAGGCCAACTCTCATTTCAGCTTCACCTTGCCTTATCTTAGAGCCTGGAGGAAGAGCCACACATTGAGTGCCCTCTGGAAGGATAAAACGGTAGGGGCCTCTTGGATCTCCAGTGGGAAAGTGTTCCATAGGGCAGGGGACATAATGGAAAAGGTATACTTCCAAGGACCCACAAGATGGCAGTTCAACTGGAAATTCAATTATTAAGTGATAAAGTTGCTAAGTGAATCCTGCCCAATTTTATGATCTTTTTGCCATAGCCATTAAGCGAATCACAGTCATAAAAGGGAATCTGGCTTTTCCCATTGCTTGTCAGAAACTAGTTAGGGAAGCCCAAAGGTGGTTTTTCAAGAGCTATCTGCACGACTAGCTAGGGAAGTTGCAAATATGACACTACAACCGTTTCTTTACAATGATTTCCCCCTTTATAGAGTTTTCTCTCATGGCCAGCTGTTGTTTGATTATGTACCACGAAATCCTCGACTCTTAGCAACCACTCAGATTTTCTCCATGAAGATCTGTCCCTATCCTGACCATTAGCTCTTCCTACTCTACAAAGGGGGAAATCATTGTAAAGGAAGCATTGTATAGTAGTCCTTGACTTATGACCATTAATTTAGTGACCTTTTGAATATACAATGGCATTGAAAAGGAAGTGACTTATGATTAATCCTCGCACTTATGATCTTTACAGCATCCCCATTGTCATGTGTTCAAAATTTTGGTACTTGGTAACTGGAATATATTTTACATGTGTCTATAGTAGGATAACTTTAGCTTCATTATTTGTGCTTTGAGTGAGAACTTGCAGAAGCTTGTTCAATTATCCATTTTCTGTTTCCTTGGCTGTCCATGGTATAATTAATGTGATAATCTAGTTCATTCATGGGTGTCCACAATATTTGTTGCTCACAAAAACTTAAAAACCCAATATGCAAACCATAAAAATAATAACCCCTATCCCTCTGGCAACAACAAGCAATCAAACAAGCCACTTTTCCTATGCTCTCTTGTACAGAGATTTAGCAAGCACAGTAGAAAAAGTGGGAAGCTAAGTAGTGCAAATATTAATATTACACAGCATAATGTTAAACTGTTTCATACAGGCTTATATAGAATTTTATTTTTCCTAATAGATGTTTAAAGGTTTTGAAAAAGCAAAAGATGTTCAGTATGTTTTTACACCTTTGACATCAGCAGTCTGTGGGGTAACATTAGAAGAAGGTGCCAAGAAGAAGAATCAGTATCTGCTTTCAGGTGTAGTATATTAAAGACAATTGTAAAAGTCAACATACAAAATCAACATTTAAGCCTTATAGCCATCAGTGACATTTCTGTTAAAATGTACACATTTCTAGAAAATAATTCCTCTCTCTGTCCCCCTGTCCCTCTGTCCCTCTCTCTCTTGTTCTTTCTGTGTATGTAACATATAGAAGTAAACTAGTTTAGTTTAGTTTACTTTATTGTCACTGCACCTTGTACAACAAAATCAAACACCATCTCCAGTGTACATCATGACCATGACCATGAAAATAAACACAAACACACATCCTTCACCCTTCACATATGAACCGAAAAACACTAACACCGCAACAACACTGCACTATACAGCAGAATTCAAAAGAGCTACTGCTCTGGGATAAAAGCTCAGCCTATTTGTCCTTGTTTTTATTATTCTGTACCATCTGCCAGATGGTAATCGTTAAAAAAAAGGGTTCCCAGGATGAGATGGATCTTTGAGAATGTTTTGAACTTTCTTAAGGCAACGGGAACTATAAAGCTCTTCCAAAGAGGGGAGAGGGCAACCAATGATCTTCTGGGCAATGACATTAACCCTTTGGAGTGCTTTCCTATCTGTCACTGTGCAGTTGGCAAACCATACAGAGGTGCAGTATGTTAAAATGCTCTCTATGGTGCTGTGGTAGGTAACCAGCAGTTTTTCATTCAGTTGTTGTTTTTTGAGAAGTCTCAGGTAGTATAATCTCTGCTGGGCCCTTTTGACCAGGGCTGCAATGTGGGCATCCCAGGTCAGATCCTCTTTTAGGGTAACACCCAGAAACTTAAAACTGGCCACTTGTTCCACTCGGTCTCCACTGATAAGCAAGGGCTGGATGTCTGATCCTTCTATAATCCACTATAAGCTCCTTGGTCTTACTGGTGTTGAGGACCAAGTTATTGTCTCCACACCACAAAAGCAACCAGTCCACCTCATCTCGGTAGGCAGACTCATCCCCCCCGGAGATAAGTCCCACCACTGTTGTATCATCTGCAAATTTAGCAATAGTATTACTAGCGTGAGTGGGAATGCAGTCATGCACATAAAGAGTATAGAGTAAGGGACTCAACACGCAACCCTGTGGTGTACCAGTGTTAAGAATAAGAGCTGAAGAGGTATGAGCTCTGTGAGTGGCCAGACAGGAAATCCATAATCCAAAGGCAGATTGAATCAGAAAGCCCAAGGTCCAGAAGTTTAGACACTAGTCTATGTGGAAGAATTGTGGTAAATGCAGAATTAAAATCCACAAAAAGCATCCTCACTTAGCCCCCACCCCCCGCTGTTCTAGATGAGTCAGAACAGTGTGAAGAGTGATGGCTGTAGCGTCCTATAAGAGCAAATGAGCATTACTCCTGCCTATTACAAGATATGTGGATCTACCTCCTTGAATAAATTAAAATAAAACAATACTTATTATTTCCCCTTTCCCTCAGTAATTTAAAAATATGGGAGCGGGGAGAGAAAAACTGGACAAGGTTTGTAGGTGTTGGTGACATAAATCTAAATCATCATAATCTTTTCTGGACCTATTAGACAATTTGATTGATTTGGTGCCTGTGGATTATGTCTTTGGCAATGAGAAATGTCTGAGTCCCTCGTTTCAACATTTTCTTTACTTCAGGTAGAATGTCACCAGATGGAAGAGTTTTTATTTATGTGATTTTATTAAACCATGGAATGACCTTACCAACTCTCAAAAGAATAATCTAAGGGAGAAATACAAAAGGGGCTGTGACTGTAAAGTAAGTATAACAATTAGATTGAAATATAATCTACTATTGCTATATCATTTGTGCAGCAACACATATATAAGTAGTAATATAATAATATACCTATAATGGTGTGTGTGTGTGTGTGTGTGTGTGTGTGTAAGGAATGTAGGTAGAATAAAGCAGATTTGTTAGAATGCATAAGATTTAACCTACCTTGTCTAAATGGTACATCCAAATACTACAGCAATCTGTCTTGGGATGGTAGTCCTTCGAGCCATGTCATAATACCTAAAACTGTTTTCTATACTTATCTCACTGAGCTTTGGAACAATTTTCTCAACTATGCCATATGTCCCTTTAGTAGTTATTTACTATTAGAAAATCAATGTAAGATGTTCTTGCAAACTTCACTAACCGCAGAGCTCTAGCAAAAGTGCTTCAAAAACTTTTCCTAAAAATTAAGGTTGGGAGACCATATTTTTTGAAGGTATCACTTACAAAACTATCAGGAAAATAAGTTCTAATGATAGAATAGGATAGTCTGGACTTGGAAGTCAGAACTTTTCAATTTTTAGATATTTGGCATACCACTAGTTATAAGTGCTTGGTACTCTCTGAGCTTGGTTGTTTTCTTGCCAATGTTTCATTACCCTAACTAGGTAACATCATCAGTGCTAGTAGGGAGTGCTGTTTGCTGTCAGTTAATATTCTGGTGTCTTGCTTGTCTGGGTGTGTGGAGGTGGTCTTAGGGATTCTTTTGTTGGGCTGTTTTCTGATGGCTCTTTGACAGTTAGTGTATGATGGCATATACCAGTTATAAGTATATAAAATTAATATTTTATAATTATCATGTTGAGAACTTATTGTTACTGTTAATGTTACCACTTAGCTTTTCAAATGGATTTATTGGATCATGTGGCCATTAATATATATTTTAAGATCCTGCTCATAATGTCTTCTATGACCACCGACCTAATATTATGATCTAGATATACCTGCACTGCAGTGGTGGGATTCAATATTTTTTAATACTGGTTCTGTGGGCGTGGCTTGGTGGGCATGGCTTGGAGGGCATGGCAGGGGAAGGATACTGTAAAATCTCCAGTCAGAGGTGGTATTTGCTGGTTCTCTGAACTACTCAAAATTTCCACTACTGGTTCTCCAGAACTGGTCAGAACCTGCTCAAAACCACCTCTGCTGCACTGAAATTTAATGAAGAATGCCCCCCAATTGTGTATGCTTGAATTCAATCTGTCTTGAAATTTCCCTAATCAATGCAGAATGGAAATAAATAAACCTTTAACCTGTAACACTGGATATATTTAGATGATTACAGAAAGTGTAATTCAATTCAAATGATATCTATTAAGATGGAGAGCACATAATTTATTTTATGCTAGTCATACAAGAATTAATCTTACCCTTGTTTTATTTAGCCCTTTTGTTACCAAATTATTTCTGTACACTAGACAACTGTACTTGTGGAGTTCATGGTGCTGTCTGAGTTTGGTTGTTTTTTTGCAGATGTTTCATTATCCAACTAGGAAACCTCTTCAGTGTGCCCTCTGCTCTCTATTTAAATACAGTGACTTGCTCTATCAGTGTTGGTGAGAGTGTTTTTTTTCTTGATAGTTCCTTGATTAGGCTGTTGTTCACTGTCTGAGTTGGGTAATGAAATGTCTGCAAGAAAATAACCATGCTCAGAGACCACTCTTCTACTGGCACTGTATAACAGTATCATCAACATCATCACTTTTCTTAATTCCAAGATGGTTTTCTGCACTTAATATGCACATTGTAGATATCAAGGTGACACATAACAGTTTTTTACATGCACAAATGTCACTTTGGTACAAAACTACAGTCTGAATGTTCAACTAATTCAGAAAAAAATCTTGAAATAATATCTTGTACTAATATAGCTTTCTATGTTGAAATAATTCATTATGCACTGATGTTGGAATATGTGTATTTATAATTCCCCAAAGTTCTATCCTTGTCTCATTTCAAGGCACATGTGGATTTTTAGAAACAATTTACAAATTGTCAGAATCTTTACGCTGATAAATTATAAATAAGTGTTCATACATTATGCTAAGTTTGCATGAAGAGACAGACGCGGAGTGCTTCAAGCTCTTTGTTTATTAGTGACTACAGCTCAGAACGAACCCACTTTGGCTGGGCTGCGGCTGCTACTTATAGCCAGCAGCCACAGTTGCCAGCCAATCAGAGTGCAGGGTTTTCCCGCACTTTTTAAACCAATCATTTCTTACATTTTACAAGAACAGTTCAAACTAAACCAATGACTTTAAACCTGCATACATAACACCCCTCCCCACTAGGTTCAGTCCATACTCAAACCCCAGCTATCTAATGTATTCTTTTAAATAGATGGGGCTCTTACGTGTACGTTGAGACCTACGTGGTTCAGATGTTTTAAGGTTCTCACCTTGTGAGGGAGAAAATGTGTCTGCTGACATTTCCTTACTAGGACTTGTAGTAATGGTAGAACCTGTTTGGTTACTATAACCTGGTCTCTCCTCCCAATCCATCTCCAACCCAATGTCAGCACCTAAATCAGGTAATGATGTGCAATCTTCCATTTGTGAAAATGGTTGTTGGTATTGTGACAGGTTTTGGGATGGTTCCTGTCGTGTTAGCTCGTTACACATGGGGTTGATTCTTGCTTGTTCATTACACTCATGATCCTCCCCTTCCCCCCTAGAAGAGGTATTAGGTAAGGGAACTAGAGAGCAACAATTGCGATGTTCCTGATGTAATCTGGATCTAAGCTGATCAATGTGCCTGCTCCAGAGGACACCATCCTCTGTTTGTACCTGTAAGATCGAGGGCCTGTGATTTGGGTTATCTCAGCAGGAATCCATAAAGGTTCACCCATAAGGTTCTTAGCATAAACAGAATCACCCACAGTGAACGTGCGAACTTTGCTAGTGGAATCTAGTGGTGCGTTGGGTGAGTAAGTGGGATGAAGGCGGTCAGGGGAGACTGAGTTTCCTACCCATCAACAACTCTGCTGGGGATAAGTTAGTTGATGGGTTAGAGTGATATGCTGGACACTGAGAAGTTTTTCAACTTTCTCAGTGATGTCCCCAGGACCCAATTGCTGAAGTTTTTCCTTGGTAAAACGTACCATGCGTTCAGCCCGGCTGTTAGCCGAAGGGTGCCCAGGGGCTGTCAGGGCATGTCTGATACCCTGCTGTGCTAGATATGATTCAAAAAGGTTGGATGTAAATTGAGGACCATTGTCAGAAAGGAGTACATCAGGTAACCCGTGAGTTACAAAAAGCTTTTTAAGCTGTTTGATGACAGCATCAGTTGTGGTGGATGCCATAGGGATGACCTCTAGCCATTTGGAATATGCATCTACTATAATAAGGAAAGTGTGCCCTCTGGTAGGGCCAGCAAAATCAATGTGAATCCTAGGCCATGGGCCCCTAGGACATTCCCATTCCTGTGTGGGGGCGAGAGGTGGGGCAGGCCTGACTACCTGACAGTTGGGACAAGATGCAACCCAGTTTTCAACCATTTTGTCAATACCTGGCCACCATACATAACTCCTGGCCAATCCCTTCATTCTGACAATACCTGGATGACCCTCATGTAACATTTCCAAAACCTCTTTTGCAGTTTTGCAGGAATAACCACCCTGTTACCCCAAAATACATCCTCTTAATACAGATAATTCAGTTTGCCTGGATTTAAAAGGTTGGGCAAGTTGAGGTAGATCTTGAAGAGGCCAACCTTTCTTAATCCAGCCTATAACAGGAGCCAATAAAGTGTCTTTGGCAGTCTCTCTGGCAATTTCAGCAGTGTGTACTGGAAGCTTGGCAACAGTTTCTAGGAAAAAGGTGTAAGTCTCAGGAGCAAGGTCCTCAGTGTGAGAGGAAGTGGGCAGCAACTCAAAGCATCTGCATGCCCAATGTCTTTGCCAGGCCTGTGGATGAGTTTGTATGAATAAGCAGCAAGAAATTCAGTCCACCTCAGCATTCTTGGTGACAGGACAGTGGGCGTAGGTTTGTCTCCTGCCACAATGCCTAACAGAGGTTTGTGATCTGTGACAATGGTAAATGTTCTCCCATATAAATACTCATGGAATTTCTTGACAGCTGCAACAATTGCCAAGGCTTCCTTGTCCAGTTGGCTGTAGTTCCTCTCTGCTTTAGTCAAGGTGCGAGAGTAAAATGCAATAGGAGCTTCCCTCCGCTGGGAAGCCTGTGGCTCAAAACCCCCCCACTCCAAAAGGGGATGCATCACAAGTCAGTACAACAGGCAAATTCTCAGAGAACTGTATCAGTACAGCATCAGACGTGATTAATCTTTTAATATTGTTAAATGCAGATTGTTCTTTTCTGCCCCAGACCCACGCAGACTTTTGTCTAATAATCTGTGCAGTGGTTCTGCAATGGTTGCCTTCTGAGGTAGGAACATGTGATAAAAGTTAATGAGTCCAAGGAAGGCTTGCAAATCTGTTTTACATTTTGGTCTAGGGGCTTCTTTGATTGCCTGGACCTTGGCATCTGTGGGGTGGATACCATGCTTGTCAATCATATAGCCCAAGAACTCAACCTTGTCAGTTCTAAGAGTGAATTTTTCTTCCTTGACTTTTAACCCCGCTTTCTTGAATCTGGTTAGGACTTCTCTGAGTCTCTCTTGTAACTGAGTGTCATTTTCAGCAGAGATTAACACATCATCAAAGTAAGGTACTACCCCTGGCAGTCCTTGGAGCATCCTTTCCATAAGGCTTTGGAAGATGCCTGGTGCCACGCTTACTCCAAACTGTAACCTTTTACATTTGAAAGCACCTCTATGAGTCACAATGGTTTGGGCCTCTGCAGTGGCATCATCAATTGTTAATTGTTGATATGCCTGGGCCAGATCCAATTTGGCCAAGTGAATGTAGTAAATGATGGACCACTGGACTGGATATGCGGCTCTGTTGAAGTGCATGGTTCAATGTCCCCTTATAGTCTCACAGATTCTCACTGACCCATCAGTCTTGACTGGTGTGACTATGGTGTCTCCCACCTGGAGTGGTCAGTGGGCTCTAAAACTCCTTGAGCTATTAGTTTATCTAATTGTGCATCATTTTTTTCCTTTAAGGCAAATGGGACCCTTCTGGGCTTTAAGCGAATTGGTGGCACCTTGGGATCTAGATTGAAAGTGATAGGGGTCCCATATAATGCCCAATCCATCGCTGAAGACCTCTGGAAACTCAGACTTCAAGGCCTCCTCCCATTCAGTGTTGCTCATGTGATTGATGCCAGTCACCTCGATGCCTAGTGGATTGAACCACTCAAGTCCCAGCAAGCTTGGGCGATCCTTGTCCACGATGGTCAGGGGCAAGCGTTTGGTGTGGCCTTTGAACTTCACATTAATTCTCTTGTTCCAACTACTGGAATCTTGTTCCCTTGGTAGTCTTTAAGAGTCAATGCTTGCTTCTTGAAGTGCTTCTTCTGGATGTTGGGAAGAAGTCTGTGAATAGTGTCCCATGACACCATAGATAGGTATGAGCCTGAGTCCACTTCCATTTGGCAAGGCCTTCCTTCAATAAGTACCTTGACATGCACTTTTCTGCTTCTTAAAGGTGATGAATGACCAATCGTTACTGTTTGATGAGTTTCATTCTTCCCATTTGCTTCTGTGCTGCCCCATTTTCTCACTGAGATTGTTGGGCCTGAATTCTTTGTCTTTGCTTGTAGCAAACTTTCTTCTGTTGGGTGGAGTTCTGGATGATTTGCAGACCCTTGCTAGGTGTCCTCTTTTATCACAACGGAGGCAAATGGTGTCTAAAAACTTGCATTCAGTGCGGGGTGGCTTCCCCACAACCTCTGCAGTAGAATTCTTGCCTCTTTCTTCCCAGGTCTTTCTTTTTCCTCTCCATTCTGAGTCTGTAAATTCCTTCCTCCACCTCACTACAGTCTGACTCAGAATCTATTTGCTCACAATGAGTTGTTGTGGACTTTTCCACATCAGGATGGCTTGTGGCCTTGTTGATTTTCTTCATGGCTGTCTGCTGCTGAGGACTTGGTAGCTTCTGCTGAAGAGGCCTCTTCTATTGCTTCCTTCAGCGTGATCTTAGGTCTTAGTAATAACTTGCTCTGAAGCACCTTGTCTTTAAGGCCCAGAACAAATTGATCGCGCATGGCCTCTTCTAAATTGTTAAATTCGCATGCACCCCCAATGTCTCTTAAACTTGCCACAAAGTTGTTAACGTTTTCACTTTCCCCTTGATTCCGACGGTAAAACTCGTATCTCTTAATGAGGCACGATACTTGGGCTCTTAACAACTTTTCTAAGTCAGGCCATTCCATTACCTTCACGTCTGCAGCTCCCGCCAATGCCTTCGCCATCTTGAAAACTGCCGGACCGCAGTGCGTGAGAAAGACCGCCCTCTTCCGCTTCTCGGAAATGTCGGCAAGATTGTTTCCTTCCAGATGCCTTTGGAAACGATCTGCATACGTCTTCCAGTCTTCTGCCGTCGGATTGAACAGGGCTGGGGGGGTGTTCAGTGCAGCCATCTTGCTCTCCTTCTGTTCCGCGTTGCCTTCTTCTTCAGGGAGATCCCACCTTCGTAGCCAGTGTTAAGTTTGCATGAAGAGACAGACGCGGAGTGCTTCAAGCTCTTTGTTTATTAGTGACTACAGCTCAGAACGAACCCACTTTGGCTGGGCTGCGGCTGCTACTTATAGCCAGCAGCCGCAGTTGCCAGCCCTCAAGTGCAGGATTTTCCGCACTTTTAAACCAATCATTTCTTACATTTTACAAGAACAGTTCAAACTAAACCAATGACTTTAAACCTGCATACATAACACATTATAAAATATAATTTCAGAATAGAATAATGGAATAATTGAATAATAGTGTCTCATTTCAAGGCACATGTGGATTTTAGAAACAATTTACAAATTGTCAGAATCTTTATGCTGATAAATTATAAGTAAGTGTTTATACATTTTAAAATATAATTTCAGAATAGAATAATGGGGAACTGATACAATGTTTTGCACTTAGATTACTGCCTGCCAGGAAGAACCTTGTCCCATTGCAACACCCAATGAATGCCTATGGACGGATTGGCTGAAAGAACAGACTGTCTATGGACATCAAGCAAATAATTGTGCCTGCAGTGATGGAACTTGCAGCTGGCATTAGAATCTTCCATAGTGAAAGAGTTAGCTGATATCAGTGAACCTTAAATAATATAAATTTTTGGGGAAACATGAGAGTTACATTTATCCCATGTTGCCTGTTTAATGGTCCTTTGAACTTCCAATAATCGTCTCTTGCTTAGAATCAAAAGCAAATTGTGCAGTGTAATTAAAACACAGAATATATAGAACTGGCATCCAGATTAATATAAAAATGACATTCCTAGCAGTAGCTACTTTCAAGTTATTTCAGTAAATTTGTATGGAAACATCCCTGTTTTCTAAGAAAGAATCCTTTTTTAAAAGTAAAGTTCATTAAAATTGTAATTTCTGCTCCAAATTGCAAAATTTGAAATGATTAAAATAATACTGCTTTAATCCAAAACACTACCTTTGAAATAAAAAAGACTTGTTTAATTCTATAGTCATTTTCTTTTAAAAAGTATAAATAATTAAAAAGAAATAATTAAAAAATAAGGTATAATAGGTAGTTTTAAAAAAAATAAAGATAAAATCTTACCCTTCGGTAAAAGGTGGTAATTTTTCTTTTAGTATATGTCACCTGAAATGCTTGATTTCATTTTTCTGTATTCTACTTTTTATGGCTCAATGTATCTTGTCAGGTCATTGAAAGATTTGTTTGTTATTATAGCAATCATAACCAAATAGTCCAATCAGCTGGGATATACTGTAAATTAAAACTGACAATTCTGTAACATAATAATTATGATACTGAGATGTTGGAAAAAGAATTAAAAGCATTCTTTGAGATTAATTTGAAAGAGCAAACAACATTACAAAATCTGTGGGACACAACAAAAGCCTACATAAAGGGGCCTAACAATAGCTTATGCAGCAAAAGAAACAAGGAAAAGAAGAAACAACAGATGGTATGGCAGGAAAAATTGAAGGAACTGGAAGCCAATATGCAGAAAGATCCTCACAATGAGGAAATTAGAAGAGAAAGGGATATAGTGAAACATGAAATGAACTTAAAGTTACAAGAGGAAATGGCCCAGAAACTTAAATCGGTGAAACAAAATTACTTCGAGAATGCAAACAAACCAGGGAAGTGGCTGGCACATAAATTGAAAAAGGAACAGGAAAAAATAATAATACATGTGTTGCAGGATGAGAATGGGAGTCCATGCTACCAGATAGATTAAAAAGAAAAATATCACCCAAAAGTTCTTTACTAGTCTTTATGCCCAAGAAGAAGTTTCAGAAGAGGATATTATACAATATTTAAAAAATAGGGATCTACCTATAATATCAGATACTGTAAGGGAAATGTTTAACAACAAAATTACCATGAAAGAACTGAAAGATGCAATTGGAAAACAAAAAAACGAATAAAACACCAGGGCCAGATGGAATTCCAGCAGAGTTCTACAAAGAAATTCAGAAGCCACTAGAGGAAATAATGTTAGATCTGTATAATGAGGCGCTGGGACAGGCAAAAATACCAAAGACATGGACAGAGATGCTTATAATAATTATATCAAAGGAACATACAGACCCCCAGTAGATTAAAAATTACAGACCGATCTTGCTTTTAAACGGGGACTATAAGATCATGGCTACAATAATGTCTGAGAGATTAAAAACAATATTAAGCGAAATCATCCAACCCGACCAAAATGGATTCCTCCCAAACAGACGGATAAGAGATAATACAAAACTGATCATGGATGTCCTAGAATACTATGAGACCCACTCAGAGAAACCAATGGCACTGATATTCCTGGACGTGCAGAAAGCGTTCGATAATTTAAATTGGCAATTTCTTATAAAACAACTAAGTAGGATGCAATTTGGTGAAAATTTGTAGGGTTCGTTAAAATAATATACACTACACAAACCGCAGAAGTGATACTCAATAGAGAAATAACAGATGATTTGAACATAAACAAAGGCGTAAGACAGGGATGCCCATTAGCCCCACTTTTATATATGCTATCAGCAGAAGTACTGTTGACAAAAATTAGGCAGAATCAGGAAAGAAAAGGATTGATTAGTAAAAAAGAATACAAAGTGCAAGCTTTCATGGACGACATGGCATTTATTATAGAAGATCCAATAGAGATGGGTAGTATACTAATTCGTGAAATAGAAGCATTTGGAATGGTAGCGGGGCTCAAAATTAATAAGGAAGAGACTAAAATAATAAAAATCTTACCAAGAGTCAAAACAAAGAACTAGAATGTGAACTAGGGATGCAGATAGCAAAAAAAGTAAAGTACTTAGGAGTTTGGCTTACGGCAAAATGCTCTTTGATAAAGGAAGATAATTATGATAAAATAATATTGCAAATACAAAAAGATTTGGATAATTGGGCAAAAATTCAACTCTCACTGTTGGGATGGATAGCGACTCTGGATAAAATTTAAACTTTTACAAGACAGCAGGTTGAAAGGAGGATTTGGATTTCCGGACTTTGAATTATATTACCAGTCGCAACATGGTTCAAAGATTGGATCAGTCTCGACAATAAAAGAATATTAACAATAGAGGACCATGATCTGCAGTTGGGATTGCATCCATTTCTCTGGGAAGGCAAAAATAGATGCCATACTTACTTTCAGAGACATCAGATCAAGGATGTCATACTGTATGTTTGGGATAAAATAAAAAGAAACCACTATATGAAAATACAAACCTGACTATGGACAATGGAAGCAATGATATATCCTAATGCATTGGATCTAAATAAGATAGTAAAATATAAAGAGCTCTTTGACAAGAAAGGGGAACTAAAAATCCAACAACAATTAAAGGCACAAGGAATAGAAATAGGATGGTGGCCATATCTCCAAATTCAAATATGGTATAAAAAGGATCGGGAACAATTTGGCTTCTATAGATCTCAACAAGAATTAGATAAAATTTTACAAGGGATTGGAAAACAAATGATTAGCAAAGTGTACAATTATCTATTAGAATATAAAATGGAAGAAGAAACAGTAAAAGAGGACATGATAATTTGGGCTAGAAATTTCGGATATGGTATTGATTTGGAACAATGGGAAAAATTATGGCAGGTAAATTATAAATTAACACTGTCAGCTGCATATAAGGAGAATCTTTACAAAATGTTCTACTGCTGGCACCTCCCTCCAGCGAGGTTAGCCAAGATGTTTCCAATAGGTCGGCACTTGGCAAAGTGTTGGAGATGTAATTATAGCCAAGTAATGTATTTTCATATGTGGTGGAACTGTCCCCAAGCCCAGAAGTACTGGCTTAAAATTAAAATGAGACAAAGAATTGAATTAAGACCAGAAATGTTTTTATTAGGTATAATAGGATCTAATTTTAGTAGGAACCTCCTACTATATCATACTCCATATAGTAACCACTGCCAGAATCTCATTTGCTCAAAACTGGAAACAGGATACTATCCCCTCTGAGGCAGAAATAATAAAAAAGATATTTGAATGTCCTGAAATGGACAGGCTAACAATGGTATTGAAAAACAAAGAAGAAATAGAGTACTATAAGATATGGAATGTTTGGTATGAGTGGTTAGAAAGAAGACGCAAAGGCATCAATTGACAGCAAATATGAGAAATGTTAATTAATGTTGTACATATATACATACACACACACACAGACACACACACACACACACACACACATATTAATAGTGTTATAGGTTAAATTGAGAAATAAGAGTATAAGTGAATAAAATGGAGAAGCAATTGATATAGTGATAGAAGTATATCTGAATTAGTATGAACACCGTTACAGAATTGTTATAAAAAGTGGGAATTGTTTTTTTAAATTTTACTCAAAATAAATAAATAAATAAATAAATAAATAAATAAATAAATAAATATTTTAAATGAAAAAAATTAAATGAAGTTGAACAGCCAAAAAATAAAATAAAATACATACTTACAATACATACTACAAAAAAAATACAATACATACTACAAAAGTGTTGAAAACCTGGTTAATTACTAGATGGCATATTTTGGAAATTTTGAAACATTAGCACAGGAATTTTTTTTTGTGATTCATTAATTATATTCATAAACGTCCAGGCTGATTAATATATATTAGAGACAGTTTAGAGGCAGTATGAATACATTAGGAATTGGCAATTATTTTCTGTTCATACCAAACCTCACTGGGTTCCTTGTTAATACTTGAAAAAGCTGAAGATTTTTTGAATACATAGGAACGATCTTGAAAGCAGAATTATCAATTAAACCTTTAATTCATAAGAATCAGAAAAGAGCTGGCAGCAGTGTTGAATTTCTTTCCTTATTTTTTTTGTTAATTTTCAAAGCTTTGATGAATAAGTTGATTTCTTACAATGAAGAGGGATGTTTCAAAACTACCATGTAAAGTGGGAAATAATGGGGATATCTTTATTTAAAATATTTTATAAGAATCAACTCCAGCATATCTGGATCATTTCAAAATCAAATGCAATCTTTTAACCTTTTTTAAAGGAAGGATGGGCATTTTTAAGCCTTTTTATTTGTGATAAATATCCTCCAAGGTATACCATATAGTTAATGGTAGCTAATTACATATTGAAAATACGCAAATAGATAAAGACCAGATGCACAAACCTGCAATCTATGTAACATAGCAATTGAAAAATACAAGGTATAATATTGACTGTATCAAAATCCGTGGGAGAACATTTGTTCATTTGGAAAGTTAAGAAATTTAAATAGTATTAATAGTCTAATAATTCTCTAAACATGATTAAAGCTGAAGCTCCAATAGAACCTAAGACAATGTTTCAAAAAGACAATGTATTGTGAAATTGATCTTAAAATAAATTCGGAACTTATTAAACTTTCTTTGTTCTGACTTTTTGTTTCTTTTATACTATAAGAACAAAGTCTGCATTACTGTATGCAGTTATTATAGCAAAATTTTTTCTGTTGCTCTGTATATGTATAGACAATATCAATGAACAACCTACATAAAAAGGGGAAGACACCAAGAACCATCTTTTTAACAGCACTATTATATCAAAGTTGAGGGGTCAATTCTGAACTACAAATATTTTCTTTATTAGTGCTAAAGTTTGAATTAAAAGTTTGTTGTTTAATGCAATCAGACACCAATTTTTTATGAACATCAGAATATGCTGCTTCCAGACATTTCATATACCAGCTCATTTTCAAACTATTATATATTTTAAAGTGTATTGAAGAAATGGCATGGTCTGAATCTTATTTCATGTGCTATTAGTTATGGTTTTTAGCTAGAACTTTGTGTCCTAATTGTTAATGTTGAAAATGTACTCATAAAAGAATGTGAATCTTATATCATTTGCTTTTGATATAATCTTTTCCATTATAATCTTTAATTCACGCACAAAGAAATCATTGCTGAATGGCCAGGATTTAAGCCTGAATACACATGTATCAAGTCTCTTTATCATGGATATACAAAAGTTGGGGACTTCTAATTTGAAGAGTGAAATGTTAAAACATGAATATAATTTCTCTTTAGTGCAATGTATGGACTACTCAAAATCTTTCAGCAATTACCATACAGAATAACTGCTAATTCCCACCTATGCATAAGAAAAGAATGGATAGATGAGGCTATGTATGTAATTTTTAGAACATAGGCTATTTTGCTGTTGACTAGAAATGACTAACTATAGTCTCATTTGCTTGTGTGACTATGAGATATATCAGTGGTGGCTAACCTTTTTGGGTTCCTGTGCTGAAAATTAGCACCCAGAAGGCAATGTGCGCGCCCCCATCACATCCCCTGCGCATGTGCATGCGATCCCCCTGCCGCCCCCTTACTTGTATTGGGCATGTGCGTGCCTCCCAGCTGATTTTCAGCCCATCTGAGGCCTTTTTCGGCCTCCCAGAGGCTCAAGGGAAGACTCTGCAGCCTTTGGAGGCCAAAAAATGGACCCATTTCATCACATCTGGTATTTCTGGAAATACAGCAAGTCACAAAACAGGCCTGTTTTTCAGCCTCCAGAGGCTGCAGAGGCTTCCCTCAAGTCTCTGGGAGGCCAAAAAAGGCCTCAAACAGGCCGAAAATCAGCTGGGAGGCATGCACATGTACAGTGAGGTTAGTTTGGCTGGGGCTCATGTGCCTGCACAAATGGCTCTGTGTGCCACCTGTATATCATGTAATATATCATGGAGATATATCTTAGAAACACAACCAGTAGTTGGTTTTTGTTCCAACACAACTTAAATTAAAGCTGCTTTAACACTCAAAATCCATGTTCACAAACATTAATACTTTGGTCACCAACCAGTTAGACTAATGAAACATATAGCAGGGTTGCCTTTGAAGACCACTCAGAAACTTCAGCTGGTTCAGAATGCAGCACCATGAATATGTTGATATGACTCTGTAGCAGCAACATCCCACTTTTGTCAGCTGCTCTGGCTCCAGTGGGCTTCTGGGAAGAATTAAGTGCTGATTGACACCTACAAAGTTCTCACAGCACACAGCCAGGCTATTTGTGGGTATTAAACAATGTCCTCTAATGGCATCCAGGAAGCATGCTTTTCTGTTAGATTATATTATGTATTTTTAATCTTTGTTCAATTGTTTTGATGACATTTTTAATTTGGCATGCAACACTTAGCAGAGTTTCAGGCAATCATACAAACTGAATAAATTAATGAAAATACATAAAGTCCTCCTATACTCCTATTCAGTAATTTTGGCCGCCGGCCACTCTTCCCCAGAAAAATAATCTCTGCCACTAAATTATTGAGAAACAGCTTAGTGGCTTCTCTTTGTCTACTTTCAAGTATGGAGAAAGTTAAAAAGCTTTCAAAATGAGAGACTGATTTAAGAATGTGTTGACTTGGTAGGCAAGAAAGCTGGAGGGGTTTCCAACTTTCACTTCCAGTGTAGGTAGTCACACTCTGATCTTGCTAACTGCTCTGTGTTTAATAGTTCCCTCTGTGGAGTCACAGTGGCTCACATGGTAAGATGCTGGGCTTGCGCACCACTGAGGTTGGCAGCTCAGGGGTTTGATTCCTGTGACCTCAGGGGTTTGATTCCTGGGCAGGGACAAAAAAAGGAGCATTCAGGCATCCGTTGGGTAAAGATAACACCACCCGAAAACATTTCTTTCACAGAGGCAGCCAGCCACCTCAGTGATCCCTGGCTAACGCATGCCATACGCTAAATAAACAATATCTTCCTGCCCAACCAGAAGTGTAGAAATAAAAGTTAAGGATTCACACTTACTTTGATAATTTGCGTATAGAAATGAGAACATTGACCTTACCTAGCAGTACACAGAAAAAGAAAGAAATAACCTAATTCAAATTCTCATTGGAATATATGCACTTTTACAGAAATAACCAGTTTTCTAAAGCTTTGATTATTTCTACCCACTGTCTTAGATTAGATTTAATTGACAGATCAAAGTTTTCCTCTGATTTTTTTAAGATTATATTTCTCTCCATTTGCTATAGATAATTATTTTTAACACTGCACAAAATTTCTGTGTGTGGTAGTTTGATTAGTGATTAATTAATTCAACTTCCATACCAATAGTTTGCTTTCATTGGGTTCTCTTTTCTCACAAAATAAAAATAGGACATGTTTATTTATTTTTTAATCAAGTGAATATGTTTTACTTTCATCATCATATATTATTCTAGGAACAATATTTTCAATCAATATTTTGACTTTGGTTTGAAGAAATAGAAAGTCAGTCAACTAATACTTGCCTTTCAGTAATAAGTTAGTATATTAAATACTACATGGTATACTTGAAAGTGAAACAGAAATGGTGGTAAGAAAAAGACAAATGTTGTCAAAATAGCTGACAGAATTTTCAAGTTTTTCAGAATTTAATAATATAGCACAGAAACATCTCATTAATAATATATACAAGGTAACATTTCACATAAATTATGTAATTTATAAAAAAGAGAGAGCACAATTTGAATCTTAATTTAAGCAGCCTAAAATATGTATGTATTTTAAAAAAAGAATATCTCTCATTTCAATCTCTGTAACTTTAAAAACACCAAAAATGTTTTCCCCATTGTCAGGAAGTCAAGTATTTTATATGAGTAAACATCTGTATTTCATAAAATCAGTGGCACTACAGCTAAAACAAGAAGATGAAACGACAGATGAGAAACGACTCTTTCAGATGCGAAAGAAATAGAACTTTATGTTTATTGTTTGCTCTTACCATTTCTTTGTGATTTGGATAAAAGGTTTGCTCAATCAGAGGAAATTTCTCTGCTCCCAAGGATCTATAGATGGACACCAATTGGGCAAACTACAGAAAAACAAAACATTAAATTTCAAAGAGAGTTAATATAAAAATGATCTCAGCATTCCTCTGCAATCCTCTAATCATTATCTATCAAAATCTCAAGATCTAAATTCCAAAATGCCTTAGTGTTTGCTAGATTATTATCTACAGAAAAAGGAAGTTAAAAGCTACATAGACAGCCTTAAATTAATAAATCTATTTTAAATATTATCTGGATTTTCCCCTATGGCAATACTTGAATATAGCTCATCTACAACGTATTGCTAAGCAGGCATATTTTATTATTATTATTATATTTGAACTTGTATGTCGCCCCATCTCCGAAGACTCGGGGCAGCTCACAGCTAAAAACACAGACAATAAATATTTAAAAAACCATTAAACCAAAACAAGCTCAAATATTAAAACATAACAACAATACACATTAGAAATAAACAGAGGATTTTAGTGCCTGTCTGCTTGGTCCAAAACAGTTTATGCAAATTGCTTTTTCATAGAGCTATCACTATGGTTTAGTGCCAACTCTGATGCTGCATTTAAGATGAGATCATTTATTCCATATTTCCTTCTTTTTATTCAGTCTTGTAACTGCAAGAGTTCTTAGTTATTACTAATAACTGAATGAGATATCTATAGCCACAGTATTTCCTCCCAAATTTACATAGCTATAGCAAATGTATAGCACAGAGATTGCAATAAGGTCTAATTATACATTTATGGTCAAATGAGACAAGTCATCATTCATTTAAAGGCATGAAATTGTTTTAAAAGGTAAATTTCAAGCATGGGGTGGGAGAAGGAGCAACAGACCCTCTCACAAGAAAAGAGGCTAAAAGGACAATATGGAGTTATTGTTTTTCTATCTAAAAGAATACCTGAAACAGCAATTCTCCTACTCATGACTGGGCATTTGATTTTCCTGGTCTTTGTCTCGGCCCATTACCTAGTTTGTCAGATTAGTATAGGGCTGGGGAGATTTAATTCTTTGCAGCATCTGGTATTTGCATTTGGAAAGAGCTAATTACTTCCAGTATTTGTTCCATTGTAAACCATCAGATTATTGAAGCAAATTTGTGAATTATTTTTGCAATGTTAATAAAAATAATTTAATGTCTTTATTGACAATCATCTGTTCTTCAAAAAGAAGGGAGAAAGAGAGAGTGAGAGAGAAAAGTGTGTTTTATTTATTAAACAATTTTTATTTATCTTGCTTCCTTTTCTACTTTTCTTCTTTAACTTCGTAAAAAATTGTTTAATATAAATTAGATATAGATATAAATACAGATAACCGCCTCATGGGATGAACGGGAGAAAACTCCAGCCATAATCTCCATACTGCCTGGCTGTATTAACATTTTGATATGTATTAATAATCTCTCCCTTCCTACTGGAAAGTAAATAAATATAACCATAGAAGCCACAATGTCAGATTAGCACCCATTACCACATTCTGTTCAAATAAATTAAGACAAGGTTTTGTCTCAAAGGAAGAGATAATATGTAGCCAGACAAACCAAGGGCATCTCAATAACATATTTTTCATGATGCAGTGTCTAACCTTTGTTTGTACTGGCCTTCTGGTACTGGTTAGTAACAGGGCTTTTGGCTAAGTCAGGGGGGCTCTGCAGTCATTGCAGTACAGTGGACATGGTGAAACATGCATTGCACTGGATAAAGGTTCCTGAAATATTTGAGGCAGCACAGAAGAAGGTTTGGATAAGAGGACATTCTGAGTCAAGCTGAGAACATAGGAATTTGTCCCCACTTTGGCTATAGCCTCTAGTAATACTTCCAGGCTGACAGAGCAATTGGAGAAAATCCTTCAATGGTCCCAAAGTCTGGTATCTATAATGAACTCACTTAATAAGCTTTTTGGGTAAATCAGTAGTGGGATTCAAAAAATGTTACTACTGGTTCTGTAGGCCTGGCTTGATGGGCAGGGCAGGGGAAGGATACTGTAAAATCTCTATTCCCACCCCACTAATCTGCTTTCCAGCTCCGTTCTCCTGTGCAGGACAACAAAAGAAGACCCAGCCAATCAGCTGGGATTCAGGAGTCAGAGAATAGATGGGGGTGGAGCCAGTCAGAGGTTGTATTTGCCGGTTCTCCAAACTACTCAAAATTTCTGCTACTGGTTCTCCAGAACTGGTCAGAGCCTGCTGAATACCACCTCTGGGGTGAATGCTATGAGACAAATATCTAGAAGTGAAATTAAAAAATGGGATAGAATAAACATTTAGATATGACTGCCATTTAGGCTTAACAAGTACTGTATCTCTTGTTAATTTTACATTTTTAAAATCATAATTTTAATTGTCATATTAGCATATTTTAGAATTGTAGATTCTTTTTACTTTAAAAATCTGGAAAACTGTTTTTTTATGCAAAGGATTGGGTAAAAGATAAAAGTATTTTGATTTTAAAAGGTAAAATGTACAAAGTTATTGCAAATGACTGCAGCCTTTTTAACAATTGCAGGAATAACACATTAAACTTCTTAAGGTAGAAAGACTGGCTGGTTTTGTCTTGAATGCCAGCAGGCAAAAATTATAATCTCACATTAACTTTCTACATGCAGAAGTGATTTTATTTGCATTGCATCATACAAACAGAGACTGCAAGGAAAAGCAATGGAGACATGAGTCACAATTACTGTACATAAAGTTTTTCATACAGATGCTCATATTTGTGTTTATAGTATTATCAGTCAGAATGATAAAAAAAATTGAAACGTGGGAAGTGCATTCTAGCTAGGCAGTAGTACAATTTTTAGGTTCTTTTGTTCAGCTCCCTTACCCACTGTTTATTATTTCATCCTGTTCTCTGAACAGACACTTTTTATTAATAGCTACTTTACTAACTTTGTACAAGACTGATTACAGCTCTTTTATCTGCAAAATTTTGAGAACCTTGGTGGTAAAAAAAACCCACAAGAAAATGAGGCAAAGATTATGAATATTAAATGTTAATATATTAAGCATTAAATATTCATAGTAATTAAAAAGCATTAAGGGATATATTTATATTTTGTAAGGCTTTGAGATCCAATCCAAATGTAAATGTTTTAATAAAGTTTTGTAGGTGCACAGGGGCAGATATTGGACTAAATGGTACTCATTTTCCTTTCCTTTCCCAATTTGACATTCAAATATGTTATTCTTCAACTATACAATGAAATATATGATTATTGAATTAGAATTTGTTACTTACTACCCAGGGCTTGTCACAGAAGTTGTAGATTGACTCTAGAGAGTTAACACTTGGGATGCTTGCATAATGCATTCCAATAATTAAATTGCGAAAATCTTCATTTTCGGCCATGCTGAATGAATGTTGCCGGACAAGAACGAAGTCAGGCTTGAATGACCTAAAGAGAATTGAGTTTAACAGCGAACAAACAAATATATTAGAAACATACTAGAGCTATGGGAGTTACTGAATTAGAACAGGCTGATTAAGATTACATCTAGAGGAACAAGCATTATACTGAAAACTGTTTGTGTCCTTATATTTTTCTAGATAAGATTCTGGAAATGATTTGCCTCCATCTAGTTTCATAATTCAAAGTGGGACAGATCTATGTGCAGGAGATATATTCAATATTGTGCAAATATCAGATATGGTTGCTAAAGGTAGCACTATAGCTGTCATAATAGTGTGATACGGAAGCCATTGTATAGGTACAACTCTGGTCTGGAAGAAATAGAAATGTTAGTAGCAAAACATATTCTTAACATGTTTAAGATGTTGTAAAGATAGAACTCTTTTTCCAGGAATAAATTAAAAATGGATTGGCAAGTTTGAAAATCTTTGAGGGAGCTCTCCCTTTTAATATTTTAGTTAAGAGTCAGAGAGTGAAAAAAGTGGACAAGCTAGAACCAAGGACAGAGTTGTCATCCTGACCAAAACTATATTCCAAAAGGTAAGTAGAGATTTATGGTTCTGGAATAAAGTCCAAATAGGGGACTCTTAGAATTTCTCTTGTAGGGAATAGTATCGTTCTATATCAGAGGTCTCCAAACTTGTGCACTTTGCTGGCTGAGGAATTCTGGGAGTTGAAGTCTGCAAGTCTTAAAGTTGCCAAGTTTGGGGACCCCTGTTCTATATGTTTGCATTTTGTTGAGGCCATAAGCTTCAGTACAATGAAAAATTCCTCTCAAAGAAAACAAAAAAAGCTAGGAGAAAGTAAAGAATTATTTAACTTCATTTGTAGTTATTGGTTGTGTTGGTGATGATGGAGGTTGGTAAAGAAAGGAATTTCACTAACTAGCAGCCATGAAAAAATCTTGGATATTGGAAGCTGGTTGAAAAAAAGGAATTCAGGCATTTTTTAAAAAATCTACCATTTTATAGGTGGCTAGAGGGTGAGACTCCTGTTATCTAAGTCAGAATGTTTTGATATACTAGTCTATGCAGACACATACTCATCCTTCTGAGGGAATATGACCCAAACCAGTAACTATAAATTTTACCCTGAGCTGAGGGTAAAATGAAAATGAAGACGCCATGATAAAGAGTGATGGTAAAATCATAATTTAAAGGTCTGTCTGTAAAGCTTATTCTCTTCCCTAACTTTCTCTCCTAGGACCAAAAAAATATTAACTCTGAATTTGTTGCCATCTGTGAGATCTGGAAAAAAACTTAACACTGGATACTAATTTAGAACTGCTTTATGTTTAAATCCTTCTGCTTTATTACTCCTTGTTTCATATATAACATCTACTTCTGTTCAAATAGGCCTTCAGTGACCAATAACTCTTTAACTATTTCATTCATAGTCTCTCTAGAGCAATTATAGACAATCTAAGATTTTGCAAGGTTGTTACCAGGAATATTGAAAGATGCTTTTTCTATTCTTTGAATCATACTTGCAAAATCTTAAACTGAGGAAGAGAAATTTAGCAGCACAAAATAGCATAGTTTTCTTGAAAAAGTCATGGACAAAAGCCCCGTTAACCTGATTGATAGATAGTTCTTGATGATTATATACTGTCCAGTAGATAAATCTGTTAGCCTAAACCTCACATGAATTAGAACAAAGTGAGATGCTATTTGGATATTTTATATTGAATGGTTTTAGCTGTTTGCTACTTATTAATTTATCAAGAAGATGAATAAACACCATAATTACATCAGGGGTGGGTTGCTGGGGCTTCGCAGGGGTTTGGGAGCACCCCTATCTAAGATTCTGTGCAGTTTGGAGAACCCCCAAATTCCACTCCTGGCTGGCCCCACCCACTCCTCCCCTCCCCTCCCAGGAGTCCCCATGCAGCCTGTTCTGGATGCAGGTAAGTAAAGGGCGCGCGCGGATGCTCAGGGAGGGTGAAAAACAAGCCTCCCAGAAGTTCGGGAAGGCCGAAAATGGGCCCGTTTCTGGCTTTGGAGCCCGGGGAGGTTGTTTTTGCCCTTCTGGAAGCTTGAGGAAAGCCTCTGGAGCCCAGGGAGGGCAAAAATGCCTCCCGCCGCTGTGGTGCAGGAGGCCAACTGGGTCATGTCCACCATGGCCACGCCCACCCAGCAAATCAGAGAACCCATTGCTAAAATTTGTGAAGCTCATCCCTGAATTACATAATCCATTGACCTGGATGTACCTTGGCTGTAAAATGTGGACGAACCCTGAACAGATTCTGTTTCTAATAAAAGATGTTATTCATGATCATGTTTTGTATTTATTTATGTTAACCTTAATTCTGAAGGTCAAAAAGTAAAATAACTTACTTGACAACTTTAGTGCCATTTCGAAAAGCTTGCACATTTACAGAATAATTCCCATCAGCATGAGCTATCAAACTGACCTCTGAAAATTGTGCCTGAAAGATTCAAAAATACATAAATAAACCAACTAGTTTTAAGCTGCTAGTCCGCATATAACTTCTGTGGACATATGAAATTTGAACAAACAAATAGTATCTAGCAAAGTGTGCTCAAAAATATTATTTTATGAGTATTTGCTTACAGAAGAAGTTACATACTTAGAGAACAGAATAATGTTGGAACTGTTTTTTCACATGAAAAATAGAAGCAATGTATAAGTGGAAATGCCTTCAATAAGTAATAAACATTTCTGGGATCTTGCCAGGTACGAAAGAAAAGTTTACACATGTTTATATTACAAACAAAGGTGTCCTAAAAATTACTATCATCACTAACTTTAAAAAATTCAATTCTCTTGGTAGATCTGCCCATACATTCATGATCAAGTTGTAGATGAGAGCAGACCTGCTAAAGGCAGAACTGCCATTCAAAAAGGAGCAATTAGAGCCTGCAATTCCCCAAAGCAGTCGGCCCCATCCTTCTACCAGCTGTCTATAATGATCCCCTTTGTTGTCACTTATCCCATGCTGGCAAAGGCACACCCTGAAGTTTTTCCCTTGCCCATTTTTTACCTTGAAACTTCCTTGTTTCAACCCTTTTGCTCCAGGGAGAACAATTCTGCAGCCAAACTCCAATTCTCACCCGGAGATGAATGAATGAATGGAATTCATTCATTCATTCATTCATACATACATACATATGTTCATTCATACATTCATACATTCATACATTCATTCATACATACATACATACATTCTGGATGTTGAATGACTCTAATGAACTTATCCTTCCAGTCCACATTTTCCTAATTTCTGCAGTGCCAAACAATCTTTAGCCAACATTTATAGCTCTGTCCTCTAAAACTACCTTCCAAAGTTCATGTACACTCCTCATTATTTCTACCTTTTTAAAAGAGGCAGCCTTAAACATATTTACATTCATCTATCTTCAGTAGAATTTTTAGACCTATTCCATGCATGATTTGACTCACTCCACAACAGCTAATTAATTCTAGGCTTGTGTCTGTTTACATAGAGAGAGTTCCAATAATGGAAACTACCTTCTTGCCTCTGTAGCTACCAGCCTAGCAACAACTTCCATAGACATGCCTGGCCCCAGCAGTTACAGATCATGAACTCAAGGCTTTTTCCTATGGGTCCTGGCAGTGTTCACTGGTGGATTCATATACTGTAGTTCCAGTTGATCCTTTTGTTGATCTTACATTTGGAGATTTACACTTTCGCTGCTTCCCCAGCAATCTGCAAGTTTTGTGAACATTCAGCCAGCATGACAATCCCTGATCTGCAGCTTCAGTTCTTCTCTCCATGCATCTTCTATTCTTCCTATCTAACATTTCTCCTTCACATCTCTTAAACCATCTGTTCCATTCACTTTCTCTTGCAAATCCAACATCCTTCACATCATTAAATCAGCAAAAACTGAAGGCAATATACCATGTCATTACAATTATCTTCATTTTTTCCCCAAGCAAATACGATTATGATATTATACCCCTAAGTAAATGTAATGTAGTTTTTACTCATTAGGCATCTTCTTTTAATTAAAAATTATATGTGCAACAAAAGTAATCAAATGAAATTATAGGCACAATAAAGAAAATATTATGTTGCTTTTCTATTATTAGGGAGGGGTTGACTACAATTTTATCTCCTGTGTTAAAAGCTGTTAGATGTTGGACAGAAATATGATTTTGATCCTATTTACATGAAAAACAAATTGTGGAATTAAAGAAAGAACAAAATTTTAAAAAGAATTAAAATGTTTATGTTTCTTTCTCTTGTCCTACAAGTAAATCTACCTGAACAAATTATATCAAAACAAAGAAGGAACACACTTCCATTTGGTCTCATAGAGAGAGAGTGAGTAGAAGTGATAAAAACTCACTGGCCAACTAATCATGTTCATTCCTAAGATCCATTCCATCACTTAATCCCCATCAGTTTTGTCCATATGTGGACTATAATGCAATCATGCTTGAGAATAACATTTTTCTTGCAAAGTAAAAAAAAATCCCATCAAGTTCATAAATATCCTCTGAATCATCTACAGTAGAAGTGACAGTAAGGCATATGAATTTATTAAAAGTTTCACTGCCTTAATAAATACCAATACCTTTAATAGAATAATGTCACTTTACATTTAGAAATTTATTTATTTGTTTATTTATTTGTTTGGATTTGTATGCCGCCCTATCTCCCGAAGGACTCAATACAAAATTTAAAATTATTAAAAAGATATTAAATAAAGAACCCAGACAAATATCTAAAACCCCAATGAAGCAACAAATAAAACCCATAAAAAACCCACCCCTCAATCCAGGCCAGCCTGTTGGAAAAACCATGTCCTCAGGTTGCGGCGGAAGGAACGAAGGTCAGGGGCCAACTGAAGCTTCAGAGGTAACTGATTCCACAGGGTGGGAGCTCCCACCGAGAAGGCCCTACCCCTGGGGGTCACCAGCCGACACTGTCTAGCTGACGGCACCCCAAGAAGGTGCTGTCTGTGGAGCGCACAGGGCAATGGGCAGGTGTTGCTGGCAGGAGATGCTCCCATAAATACCCCGGACCTAAGCCATGTAGGGCTTTATAGGTAAGTACCAGCATCTTGAATCTCACCCGGAGGGCAACTGGCAACCAATGCAGTTCACGCAGGAGGGGTGTAACATGGGAGTATCAGGACACTCCCATCACAACCTGTGCAGCCGCATTCTGCACCAGTTGAAGCCTCTGAATGGTCCGCAAGGGCAGCCCCATGTAGAAAGCATTGCAGTAGTCAAAATGGGAGGGAACAAGTGCATGAGTGACCGTACGTAAGACATCTTGGTCCAGAAAGGGGTGCAGCTGGCACACCAGGTGAACCTGGGCAAATGCCCCCCTGGTCACGGCTCCCACCTGATCCTCCAAACTGAGCCGTGCATCCAGGAGGACATCCAAGTTGTGTACCCTATCTATGGGAGGGCAACACCTCTCCCCCCATAACTAATGATGGAACATCCTGGCAAACCCGAGATGCTGGTATGTACTCGGTCTTGGCTGGGTTGAGTCGAAGCCTGTTCCTTCCCATCCAGATCCGCACCGCTTCCAGGCACCAGGACATCACGTCAAGGGCATCACTGATTTGGTTTGGGGTGGAGATAAAAAGCTGGGTATCATCAGCATACTGGTGATACTTCACCCCAAAACCGTGGATGATCTCGCCCAGCAGCTTCATATAGATGTTGAACAGGAGGGGAGAGAGGACCGACCCTGAGGCACCCCACATGAGAGGGGCCTCGAGGTCGACCTCTGTCCTCCTGCCAACACCGACTGCGAACGACCTGAAAGGTAGGAGAACCACCACAAAATGGTGCCCCCCACTCCCAACCCCCAAGGCAATGCAGTAAGATGCCATGGTTGATGGTATCAAAAGCCGCTGAGAGATCTAATAGGACCATGACAGAGGAATAACCCCTGTCCCGAGCCCTCCAAAGATCATCCACCAGTGTGACCAATGCCATCTCCACCTGTACCCGGACCTGAAACCTGATTGATATGGATCCAGATAATCAGCTTCCTCCAGGAACCCCGGAAGCTGACTAGCCACCATGCTCTCAACAACCTTCACAACAAAGCGAAGGTTGGAGACAGGATGAAAGTTGTTCAAAATGGCTGGGTCCAAGGCAGGCTTCTTGAGAGGCCTCATCACTGCCTCCTTCAAGGCGGTGGGGAAGGATCCCTCCCTTAATGAAGTGTTGACCACTGCCTGGAACCAGCCACGTGTAACCTCCTCAGCGGCAAAAACCAGCCAGGAGGGACACGGGTCCAATAAACACGTGGTGAAATTCAGCCTCCGCATGATCCTGTCCACTTCATCTGGAGTCACAGGCTTGAGCTCTTCCCAGATAATATCCACAAGATCCATTGCTCCTCCGTCATCAGACTCTAGCCAGTCGGAGTCCAAGCCCCAGATCTGAGCGATCTTATCCAGCAGATGTTTACTAAACTCCTTGGTCCGCCCCTGCAAAGGGTCTCCCTCGTTCCCTGATTAAGTAGGGAATGGGTGACCCCAAACAGGGCAGCTGGGCGATTCTCTGCGGATGCAATGAGAGCAGAGAAGTACGCATACTTCGCCGCTCTCATTGCTGCAAGATAAGATCTCGTAAAAGATCTCAATTATGCTCAGTCAGATTCGGACTGACTGGACCTCCAACTGCTCTCTAGGGCCCTCCTCCAGCGCTTCATCTCTCAGAGCTCCACGGAAAACCAGGGAGCCAACCGAGATCTGCATCGGGTCAGGGGCCGCAAAGGGACAATGCAGTTGAGAGCCTCTGAGGCAGCCCTTTGCCAGGCGTCCACCAGGGCCTCAACCGAGCTGTGGGTAAGAGAGGCAGGAAATAACCCAAGCGCCATCTGAAACTCCTCCTAGTCCATTAGGCCTGGGGTGGAACCATCTAGTCAGCTCCGCATCTCAGCGACGAGGGGTGGCATGATGGAAGACGAGTCGGAGGTGGTAATGATCATTCCATGACAGGGGTCGAATAATTGGTGGTCCCCCACCCAGATCATTGCACCACTGTCCAGAGATCAAAACCAGGTCAAGCGTGTGCCCCCCCCATGGGTTGGACCCTGAATTATTTGGGTCAGGTCCATAGCCATCATGGAAGCCATGAACTCCCAATCCATCCTTGAAACTCCAACCAGAGAAGGCAAGTTGAAATCCCCCAGGACAATAAGTCTGGGGAAATCAACCGCCACCCCTGAAAGGACGTCAAGTAGCTCAGGCAGGGCCATTGCCACACAGCTGGGTGAAAGGTACGTGAGCAACAGACCCAACTGACCACCAGGGCCCAGCCTCAGGAGGAGAGACTCACACCTGCCTATCTGCGGGACAGTGACCTCCCTTGGACAAAGGGTCTCCCTAATAACAACTGCCACTCCCCCGCCCCTACCCTGAGCTCGAGGTTGGTGTAGCACCTGGAAACCTGGAGGTCATAACTCATACAGAGGGACCCCTCCCTCTGAGCCTAACCAGGTGTCCATGATAAAAGCCAGGTCTACATGCTCCTCCTCAGTCAATTCACAGATGAGGGGAGCTTTGTTCATCACAGACCTAAACATAAACTAACCTGAGCACAGGGGCCTGATCTCCCGTAACCCTGGGGAAATGGGTGGAAGCAAGAGGGTTGGAGCACGCCACTGCTCAAAGATAGTGGGGGCGTGCTCCCCAGCTCTCTGCCTCTCCATCTCCTGCCATTCCCAATTGCCATGGGGATAGCACTCCCCACCCTTTCCCCAAGAGTCCCAGAGCCTCCCAACCCTGTCCCCCCCACCACAACCCGCTCCCAACCTGGACAGAGATTGACTTTGGTATGGCGGAACCCCCAAGTTCCCACTGAGACCTACACCCCACCCCCCTCCCTAACCCATTAAAAAATTTAGTTAAAAAATTAATTAACTGTCCCTTACTACCCTTTATCCGATTAAAACCCCTGCTTGCGCTATGCCACCTCTCGGGATCCCAGGATCCATCATTAAGGTAGGCCTTCGATAGTCCGGCAGGCCACCTCAGGGACAGGGGGACCTTCCCCAGGGCCCGCAGCTCTGCAGTCGAGTAAGTAATGAACAGTAAGAAGCAGTTGAGTAAGAAATGAATAGTAAAAAGCCTTAAAACAATTATGTTAAAGAAAACCCTGTCAAGTGTTCTTAAAAACATTTTATTACTGCCTCAAAATCTCAACAAATTCATTTTTTATTCACTGTATTATATAATTTTATTATTTACACTGGGTCAAAAATATTTTTATATGATACCAACTTATTCCATTCTTAATACTGTGAAATAATATTTAACGCTAAGAAAAATTATGTGAGTAATATGACAGTAATCTTTTTTGAATACCTGCTCGACTTTGATGTCGTATTCTCCATGGACTTTTTTCCCACGAAAACATTTGGTCCTGAAATAGAAGAATTCTCATTAAAACAAGTTGTAAGTAAATGAGCAAAATCATATTGGTATTAAAAAACTGTCTTTTAGCAATTTATTTAATACATGTAATTCTTGACTTACTACCATATTGGAATCCAGAATTTTCATCATTAAGTCATGATGGTTATAAATCAAAGCACCCATGGGACTGCCTTGATTTTATAACTTATTTTGTGGCAGTCATTAAGTGAGTCATTCATTCTTATCAGCACTTTTTGCCAAAAAAAGGCCAGGAACCAACAAAAACCACTGCTACATGACTGTAGAATGCTGCAACCAACCATAAAAATGAGCCAGTTGCCAAGCACTGAAAATACTATTGGAACTATGGAATCAGATTGTAACTAGCTTTTGGAAGGGTCTGTTGTAACTTTGAATAGTCAGTAAACAACAACTGTGAAGTGATGACTTTATTTAATTGAATCATTGAATTTATTGAACGAGTTTAACATATTTCTGTCTATCTGTCTATTGTGAAAATTTGACTGTTAATATTATTAAGAATTATAAAAATATTTTGGATTAGGGACTTATAGTTAAGCAATGGAGCTCAAAGGCTAGTATATTTGAGTTTTCAAATTTCCTTTTCCTAGAAGCCCTTTGCACCCCTGGTTTTGTCTGCTACCTTGGCATAACATATTGCTTCCTACTCTTATTTGTACAGGAAAATTAGTGATATAAATATGAGGCAGCCCTTATAAAATCATATGCTTCACTTGGGGAGATAGGAAGAAATGTAGGAGAAAGTCAAGGCTATCCTGCCTTGACCTTCCTGTATTTAAATGGACTGAAAGGGGAAACTCTATTCTTATAGCCTACATTGGACGTCTCCAAACTTGGCAACTTTAAGACTTGTGGACTTCAACTTCCAGAATTCTGGGACTTGAAATCCACAAGTCTTAAAGTTGCCAAGTTTGGGGACCCCTGGCCTATATCAATAAAGTAGATGTTCTACTGTTTCCTGGCCTGGCCTACCTCAAAGGTCTGACACTATCTTTCTGAAAAAATCTCATTTGATATCCTTCCATGATGTGTGTAAAAAAATGTGAGTTCTTACAGCCCATGCTACCTTTCTGATTATTCAAAATTTAAATGCAAAAAAGTAATATAATTTCAAAAGTGCAATCTTACATCTATGTAACGCATATAGATGCTTTCCCTCTCTCATTGGGAAACAGATCAATCCCATCAACAAAATCAAGCTTTATTTTAAAAAAGAGGACCAATGTTTAAGTTTATTTTTTTTAAAAAAATATAGTATAGTTACTACCACACTGGGAAAGAAAGAAAAAAACAAACTAATGCACTTTTATTCAATCTCATTTCATAGACATCATCCAATGTTCTATTCTAGTATTTTAAAAAAATCAATTGTGTGGCAGATTGAAGTATCTGACTTTCTGGCTATATGACAAAAAGCATATTTCCCTCATACAGATATGAGTTCCATTTTGGCAGCAGCATGCAGCATTCTAAAAATCTGAGCAATATGCTCAGCACTATATTACAAAGCACTATATTCAATTAGGGTTAAATAATATTCTTAGAGTAATATTGTTTCTGATTGATTGATCAACTAATCTCTGGCATCTTGTTTCACATGATTTCATTTTTAAATTAAACATTAACGCAGAAAACAAAATTATTTCATTTGAGTTTTAACAACAAAATGGAATCTCAACTGTTAATTATACCCAGATTAATTAAATGCTAAAATGAAAAAATATATTTTTCATCCTTTAGGATTAAAAATCATTCTTGGTATTGTGTTAATGCATACCCCTCAATATCTAGTTCAGAAATTTAGACAACTAAAATGTTACTAATTTTGAAATGTTCATTTACTGAGATTCCAAAGTTAAGGTGCACATTCATTGTACAGTTCTTCATTATTCCCAGCATTCTATCTTGGGTAATTTGTAGCTATATTAAAATATATTTATCTAACATATTGAATATCAACATGAAGAAGATGGAATATTAAACATACATAATAGGAAAATGTTATTTACTGCTACAGTACTATGCAAGATAAATCAGCAATGGTAAAAGCATATTATCTTTAATTAATTTTAAATGGTTTAACAGAATGAAGGACCTCTGGTAGAATAAATACTGATATATGAATAGTATGACCTTGTTTCATAAATAAGACATAAATGCCTTTTCCCAGTAACTCACATCACTACATTCAATAAGGGAGAAAAGGTTATATATTACATCACATCACATCATCCATCTATTTATCCATCGTATCATCTGCCTAACTACTTACTTATTCAGAATTAAATACCAAATAGCAATGTTTCTTTTCAATGAAGTGTTCAGAAGTATATAACCAAATCATATCATACATATAAAATTTAATTTAATAAAAAGCAAGTTTCTTTCTATAAATTTCTTTAATGCTACCTGTATGCAAGAATCTGAACTATTACTAGTCAAGGCAAATTGGTGCCGGATAAGTCAATGGATTTCAATGTGGGGTGGGGTTGGTGTTGGATTGAGGCCACTTATTGGAGCACAGACTCCAAATTGATAGTGCATTTGACCCTGCCATTATGTTCACCTGGTCATCAATATGTGGAAATACAAAATGTTCTTTTTTTCTCACTTTATCCTCTATATTTTGCTATATGGAGCACACGATTCACTTATTTTTCTGAAAAATATATGTATTAATTGATTTTTGTTTTTATACCTAACTTATAGAACAGTTTATAATATGCATAGTTAAATACTTCCAAATCCTGTTTTGGTGGAAGGTATTTAAGATTTATTTAGGAATATTTAACTACAAATTTAATGAAGGGATTCATTGGAGCAATGGGAATTTAAAAATAGCTAGCCTGTTTTAATGAATAACAGAAAGAGCTGTGTTCAAAGCCTCAAGCATTTGTTTGAACAATTTTCAAAGCATACAAAGCATAATGTACTGAAAACATGAAATATCAGAATTTTCTATGACATGGTTAGATTTCTGATGTGTTATTTGTATTACAAAAACAGATATACTATAGATATACACAGATGTCTATTTTAATATCTATTTTAAAACCTTATTGACATTTGTCATTCTTCTGTACAAACTAAGTAAAACTTCTAAAGAAAAAACTGCACAAAATTTATTAGTAGTGTTTTCTTCAAGCTTGCAGCTACAGCCACAAATGGAATTATGACAGTTTTTCAACAAGAATATATTTTACTAGAGTACATTTATTTCCTACAAATAACTGGAGTCCCTTATTATTACTATTGCAGTAAGTTCTCTGGCAGAAATACACACACACATACACACACTTGATTTCTTGTGTGACAATCTAAAGACAACGTTAAGACATAATAAAGTATAATAATGATCTTATAAGGAACAGAATTATCTGCTACCTGTCTTGATTTTTGGTAATTTGCCAGTACTACAAGATTTTATTAATGAATTACAATGAAGGACTTGTTAAACTTAATGTTGAAAGTAAGCCTCTCTTGTGTAGGAAACCATATTTAAAAGTGATTATAATAACTAATCATTTCACATTTAACGAATTAAACAACAAAGGTATTGTGGAGCCCAAGCTACTGCTACTATTCCAAATCTTTTCTGAATTTCTCGCCTCAGAGAAAGCATAAACCCTACAAGGAAGTATATTTTTAAATATGTTCTGTTCACTAAATATTACTCATCAAATTATCAGCGATAATTCTTCTTTTCTTAGAATATAGGTTATAGGTTATATAGGTTATTATATAGGTTCCAAGTATACTAGATACCACAAATTCTTGTTGCTTTCTGCTATTTTTCAAACAGTTTCAAAGTTGAATTTGTTGTTATTATATATGTTCAATGAGTGGTGAAAAGTTCTAAAAGAAAGAATATATAAAAGTGGTGATGGTTTAAATAAGATAGGAACATTATCCCTACTCTATTAGAGTTTCATAAAAATAGAATTCATACTTTGTTAAGAATTAAGAGCAGGGGTGGGATGCTACCGGTTCTGCCTGGCTTTATAGAACCGGTAGCTCTGAAGAGCAGCAGACACCGAACTGGTTCTGGGTTTGCTGCTGTTTAATCCACCCACCCGCCCAGGCTCTTACCTGTCCTTTATTTCCTGCTTTTTCAACCTCAGCTGTTTTGCACGGCACAGCTGAGGTTGAAAAAGCAAGGAAAAAGTTGCTTTTCAAACGCTGTGCACCTGCGTGCAGCGCTTTTCAGCTGTCCGGGTGGCACAGCTGAAGGGTTTTTACACACGCGCATAGAACGTAGTCACCGAACCGGTAGTAACACCGGTTGAATCCCACCCCTGATTAAGATATATGTTTCTGTAGTGTAATGATTAGTATGTTTTGGATTGGTATGAATGAGTTTTTGTTTTTATATTGTATAGAAATTGTTTTTATCCTTTTATGCGCTCGAGTTCCCCATTGGGGGAAGTGAGGCAGGATATAAATTTAATAAATAAATAAATAAATATTATAAAGCTTTTCTTCTTGCTTGGGATGTTTCATTTCCTAATGAAAATTCAGAAGAAAGCTATTTTTGTTGTTGTTGTTGTTAGAGTTGCTCCTGTGGTATTTGTAGAGTACAACCTGAAATGCTGACATGGTTTTTGTGTATGTGTAGAACTGTTTTGCTTTAAATTTAAATGATTAGTAGCTGTGCTCTGAGAATTCAGAAGTGAGATTTTATTACCTGCTTCTGGATACACTAGGCACTGCATTTTTACATTCAAAATCTGTGCTTTATTATTGAGACAACCATCCTTGTTCTCTTTTTTTCCCTATGCCCCAGCAATAAAATAAATTTCCATGGTCATATTATTAAAACATAAAATTAATTCATAATTTGCAGAGAATAAATTCACATTAATTAGTATTCATCCACTCTGGGAAAGAACAAAAGCAGACATTGTTGTTCAGTATTGCATTCCTGGAGTTTTTCCAGAACACTGGCATTGAGAAATCCTGAATGATAAGTATGATTATAAATATAATGATGACAATAACTGGAAAGGGTAGCTTTTCTGCCTGCCTTCCAGGAACTAGATTAGATGAGTATATTTTATTTTTTAAAGCACTTTGCTCATTTATTTATAAATATTGAACCCTGCTTTCTTTTGTAAACACAGTCAAATTAGCTTACAGATAGCAAAATATAATTGAACAATAAATGTAAAACAACAAAAAGGGGATTTAAATCAGAGCGATTAAAAATATTTGTAAGTTAGATGCTACATCTGGAAACCGCATGTATGAATGCTTGGGTATTGACCAATCTTTTGCTGTTTCAAGTAAATCCCAGTAAATGCTTCTTTTCACCTAATTCACCCAATTCACTCAGTCCATCCAATTCATCCAACTTATTCATTAGCCATCTTCTAAGATTTTCTTGAAATTTAATATTGTATTATTGGGACTATTTTTTAAAAAGCTTTTGAGAGGTGATTTTGGTGATAAAATATATTTTGGTGTTTAAAATGCTGCAAATATTCCAGTACACGTGGACACAATACTGCCAACTAAATTTGCTCCAGTTAGTACACTGATAATAGGTTCTTATGTTATTATCTTTCACAGAATGATTTAGTAATTTTAAATAATACATTGTAGAAGAGTTAAAACATATAAATCTAAGTATAGATTTATATGTTTTAACTCTTCTACAATGTATTATTTAAAATATATCTATCTATAAAGATATGAGGAATTTTTGTCACTCCTGCCTCTATTTGTTCACATGCCTATACAGTAGGCCAAACATTATTTGGAAAGTAAACCATTTCCTGCTTAACAAGCAATACACAGAAATGATTAATTGAAAGATAGTAGTACTTATTCCAAATCTATCTATCATCCTAATGTAACATTTAGAAGCAATGCTTGTTATTTAATATTCAAAATGACCAAAGAATGTTTTAATACCAGAAGTCAAGTAACTACAACAGACTACAATCAGACATTTCCACTTCATTTACACATTTCAAAATCAATCTGTTTTGCATACATCATTGTACATTTTCTTCTTCTTTTAATTATCATGTTGCATCTCAGAAAAACCAATGCATAGATTACACCTTTGAAAGCAAGATTGATTAGTATCCTAGCTCAGAAATTTTCTCCAATCCTATTTTAAATAGGAAACTCAATTATAAATCAGAGAATGACTGAAGTTTTCTTTAGAACGTGACACAAGTCCTTACATGGGAGTTAAATACAATTTTGCTTCTTTTACCCACATACTTTAAAAGTGTAGTTTTTTTCAGTTTAATTTTTTAAAAATAATCTTACTTTGAAATAAATGTTTAGAATTGTATTTTGCAAGCTGAAAATCAATTAGAGAATGAAAAACAATATAAAGAAATCAAATGGCTAGTTATGCTAATTACTACTGTAAATGTGTTACATTTTGAGTCAGAAAATTCCCAGAACTAGCTGTCGAGAGCATACAATAATTATTTCTCTGAAGCAGATTTGGAAGGTGGGGAGGGAAATGTATGTTAAAATTAGATTTAATCTTCTACCCTGGTATTTAGGAGTTCAGGTTCAGTTCTTGAATTCTGAACATTGTAACATTAATTTTGTAACACCAATCCTCCAGATAGCATGTGAAAGAGTACAATTTATAAACCCATGCTTCAAAATAACTGATAATTAAAGCAAGATTGGAATGAAAGTTAAAATGAGTAATAAATTGAGAACTGATCATTTTGGGAATCCAAGGGGAACAGGGAATCCTTATAAGAATATTAAAAATGATATTAAAAATTAGGGAAAGTCACATATATCTAATGGTAATTAAAAAAACTTTTGACACCCTTGGCTGGAATAAACTGTTTATTATGGCAGGCAGCAATATTTTTAGTTTTGAAACAAAATTTATATATAATTTTAAAAAATATCAGAGGACAATATGTTTTTGGCTTGAGTTCATGAAAGCTTATGCCATAATAAATATTTATGGTTCACTAAGCTCTGTTGATTTTGCTTTCCTCTCTGGAAATTAAAAAAAAAGAACATCACTATGCAGACAAATGCTATAATACACAGTACAGATTTAGACATGGAGAGAGAATAAGAGAAGCCTGAATGCCCAGAAGCCTCTGTGGCAAACTCCTTTGAATCAGAGTCATTTCCATCCATCTCTACTGAGCAGAAACATCTAAGAGCAACAGCAGCCTCCACCATTGTCTTCTAAATACCAAAACAAACCTAGTAAATTAAGCAAATGCATGCATACGTACAATAATACCTGAATTCAATAAATCTTCTGGATTTTGTACAGGCAGTCCTCGACTTGCGACCACAATTGAGCCCAATATTTTCACTGATGAGTAAGGCAGTTAAGTGAGATGCCCCATTTTATGACCTTTTATTGTTGTTAAGGCAATCACTATAGTTGTTAAATTAATCATCTGATTGTTAAGGAATCTGGCTCCCCAAGATTCTTGATTTTGCTTGTCAGAAGCTCCCTAGGAAGATTGCAAAGGACATTCCCATGACCCTGGGATGCTGTAACCATTGTAATTACATATAAGGATCAGATCATGTGACTGAGCTATATACCCTTTTGAATTATTTCTTATTATCGTATTATGCTTTTTCCGTTAGAATTGCTCTTCTTTATTCTCCCTGACCTGGGCTGTAAAAACCAAGCCAACAGCTAGAGGGCAGGAAAGACATTCAGAAAATGAACTTCTGACTGAGTCTAGCCTATCTTGCAAACATATGTAATTATGGTTGAACTTCAGAATAAAATGTGTGAGCCCAATCAAGGCCAGTGAGATATAGATTGTGTAAACAAATGTTTATGAAGCACATTCATTTTGAAATTGCTCTAGATATTTATAAAGTCGCACAACTGCACTCTATAAAATAACTGATTGATTTTATAGTAGGAAAAAAGATTTAGAAAATCAAATGACCCAGTTACATCTGTGAAAATGTGCAAGCTGCAGATTGATCATATATATGAATAAGACTGTGTTAAATCATATAGGGAGCAAATAATATTCAAAATTACTGACATTCAAACTAATGGCTTAAAAACTCAATTCTAATTTAAATCCTGCTATTTTGCTATTGTGAACTTCTTTTCTTTCTATAACATTAGTCATTTATTTAAAAGAATAGCAAATTGTTTAGCTGCACGCTTAATAGAATATATCAGCATAAAATGTATTTATGAAAATTTATCCAATTCAGAGGATAGCTGAAAATTCTGCAGCTCAATACTTAAGTGGAATGACCTTGGGAGAATGAAAGGAGGGTTGCAGATGGGACAGTCGGCCTGTAAAATATGTCCTTGCCTACCGAAGGAAGAAATGGAGTGGGAAATGTTTCAGAAGAGATGCTCCCTAGCTTTCTAGAGAATAAAAGGAAAGAAGGAAGAAATACTTTCAGTCTTGCAAGATTTAGTTAATACAACTTTACAACAAATAGTGCTAGTACTCCTGGTTGTGCTTCTTGAGTAGAATACCTTAGGGGCAACAATTCTGTGGTGCACTGTATGCTCTTAATCAAGATTCCAGGTACCTCATCACAAGAATCCTATGTTACTCAGGCTCAGAACAGTGGTGAGTTAAGGTTACATTTCTGTCCTGTTGATGGAAACAACATCCACCTCACCCAGAAAACTAAGAATTATAACGTCTGGGATGACAAAAGAAGATATTTCTGTCTTTTGGATTGATTGCTATAATTATGAATATGAGACGAATATACTATACTGGTTTCAGAGCAGAATTTTGCTCTGGCTGCAATTAGATAAATGACAATTTACAGATTTGGTGTTTTTGCTGTTTTCAGCTAAATGATTCTGTCTATAGATTAAATAATATATAAAATTGCATAGAAACGTATATCAAACAGTGTTTCTGCATGTAGAATATTGTTTAGAGTTGAAGCCAAGCTAAGAAATAATTATGAATTAATGAAACATGCAGCCCTTATGTAATTTACCCACCTAGTCTTGGCAGGAATACATGCCCTGTAATTTGCAGATCTGAATATAAAAACATCTCAAATTGAATCCCCAGCATTTCTTTGTAACCTGCACAGTGCTTCTGTTTTGTTGCACAACACTTTGAAAATGTCTTTTTCATCAAATATTAGAGCAAATGAGCTGATCCTCAAATAGTTGCCTATTAAAAAATACTTTTAAAATTGGTAACCAGGAACTACATCTGATTCTTATTAGAATAAATAATGGAATGATATTTTATTTTACTGATGGCTGTATATTTATCAGACAATAAATACTTTTATGTTTTATTGATTTTTCAACTTACTGATCTCCAGGAGATTTTCAGTCTTAAGTTGCCACAACTACAACAGTATCCTATGAACTGTTATTAGCTTTTTGTTTTAAGTAAAAGAAAATATTTACTAAGTAAGCTATAGAACCGAACTATATATTTTTACCCCTTCTTTGCCAGGCTTATAGGTAGAAAATTAATAATTTTTATTACTTTAAAAGAACTGTACATTGAACTGAACTCAACAAGCCCAGTACTTCACTATCAGATTGTTTTATCACAGCAATTTATTCAAAATTAAATAAAATTCTCATCACTTACCATATAGGAAATGGAATGTAAAATATTCGACCTTGATAGGAATTTAAATGTTCATACACTAAATATTAAAAGTGTTTGCTTAAACTGACATCCAAAATAATGAACAAAATTCTGTTGATTGTCCAGTTGCTTTGTTTGTTACTAATAGATAAATTGATTGTATTTTTCAAAGTGGTGAGTGAGGATTGTGGTACAATACAACCTCTTTTTTACTGTTGCCTTCTCTAAAGGGTGTCACTTTTCCAGTTACAGCCACAGTCTTCATTATTTCTTTCTTTCGTAAAGCCCTCTTATGAATCACACATTTATTAAGGATTTCTCTATGTAATTACTGTAAGTTTCAGACAATTAGAAGATTCAAACCATGTCAGGTTAGGCTGAACTTGTCAAGAAAAGGAAATCTTTGGAATAAATTACACATCCTGGGTGTAGAATTCTATCTATGGTTGTCTGTAAAGCATGTGGGTGGATCTATCTCTACTATATGCCATATCCGTTTCCCACAATAATCATTACGTATACACAAAACACAACCTGGTTGTTTCCAGTCTTCAATAACATGCTAGCAATTAAAATGCAAATATGGGTTATAGTTATAACATACAAGTTGGTTTGTGTTGACATTTAAATCCTTTCATTTTTTAAAAAAATAGCTTGTGTTTTCAATCTTTTTCTGCATTCTGAATCTAAGTATTTCAATACTAGGAGAAAAGGTACAATATAACTGAAAAAGAAAAGTGCAATAGAACAGCAACAATAACCAAAAGAACAGAGAGAATGATAAACAAAAATATAATGAATATTTCTTTGTATTAAAGCAATGATTAAAATACTAAATAGCAATAGCACTTAGTCTTATATACCACTTCATAGTGCTTTACAGCCCTCTCTAAGCTGTTTACAGAGTCAGCATATTGTTGTTCTGATCCAAAAACAAACCAGAGTAAGCAGGGATTCAACGAGGACTATGAGTCTAAAGAACTTCTTTGCTTCCTGCAAAGAACACATCTGAAGACATTTCTGTGGTCATGGGCCCAACATGACATCACACCACAGCACAAAGCATAGTATAAAACATGGAACACTGTTACCTTCCCACTGAAGTGGTACCTATTTATTTACTTTATTTACTTCAAACTGCTTAGATGGACAGGAGTTAGGTAATGGGAGCAGGTAATGGGAGTTCACTTGGTCATGCAGTGGTAGGACTCAAAACGCTGGAGCACACAACTTCTCCGGCATCCTTTAAACCACTGAGCCACCACACCTTTGAATTTTAAGACAGTACAAGTCCTATATATTAGATATAGGACTTGTACTGTACTTTAAATATTTATCATCTTAAAAATGAGTTAAAGTCTGTAGAGGAAAGTACAGTTATATATTAGATATAACTGTACTTTCCTCTACAGTCTTTAATTCATTTTTAAGATGATAAATATTTAAAGTACAGTAATGGTGAAAGAAGAAAATAAGAGTGACATTGCACATGGAAAAAAGACAATAAGTAGTTGGTGGAGGAAGGATAAAAAGAATAAATGTGAAGAGCCAATTGAGCAACTTACACAGAGTTATGATAGTAAGCCGAAATATATAATGTTTAAATACTACGATTTCTTTAATTTTTATAATACATGATAAAAGCATGAGCCATGCATTAATTAATAGGCATGCAAAATGCGTTATTAATTATTGTATGCCTCTTCTGTTATGTCTTAGAAAACTCACTGTATTAATAATTTATGATTAATTTTAATAGAAGCTTATTACTCAAGAGCAAAACAATCAAAAGCATCTCTAGTTCTTATATAGTAAAGTATTTCCATTATACACACATTTAGTTATATTCTGTGTTCCTAGATTGCCCATCTCACTCAAGGAAGGACTCTTACAATATCAGCATATAAAACAATATATAAAATTAAAATATTAAAGTTGATTTAAGATTTAAAATTCTAAAATTATAAGATTATAAAATTATAACAATTTCAGAGACAGAAAATTCAAGAAGGCAATTTAACCCTATTAAATTTGGTTAATCAAGGTTAATAAAGGCAAAGAGAAGCCTCTCATGGCAGCAACCAGCCCCATGATTGTATGGTCTTTGTGTCCCGCCCCACAAGGATGCATAGCAGGTTTTGAGCCCCTTATGGAAGGCCAGGAGAATGGGGTCACATCTGGAGGAAGGATGTTTAAGTAAATTTTTAAATAAAATTTAATATAATTAAAAACTTGAAACAATTCTGATAAAATTTTAATTGCTGAAATTTCAGATAAGAAACTATTCTATGTATAAACAATTAGCAATATATATTATTAAAAAGATTATAAACTGTGAGGTTGAATTTACGGGGGTTTTTTTTCAACTGCTTTTTGAAGAAATGCCATGGCATTTCATCAAAAAGCTTTCTAGGTCATGCTGGAATGTGTCCTAACACATGCTATTTTTATAACAAAGTGACCTTAAAAATGTTCTAGGAATTTTTAAAAGGCTTTTTGTACAATCTCAAAGGTGGTGAGGTTTACAGTAAAATCCAGGAATCCAATTATTATCTGCACAATAATCCAGCAAGAGGGAGCATCAGATTCCTAAGTGATTCTGTTCCCAAGTGATTCTACCCCTAGATGGAGCAGTGGGCAGTTATTCAATTTTCCTCCTCAGAGGCACACAAACTTTTCTTTAAAAAAAACAAGCTGTGAATTGGGCCCTATGTTGAAGTTCTGCATCTGGATCAGATTCTTCAGTAGTTCTTCAGCAGTGGGCTTTTTAATCTGGCTAGTATACCTCATTAAGTTCAGAGTTGCTGTCCAAGAGAGCTATGATCTCTATAGGGATTAGGATTGAAGATGTTCCATGCTAATATATTGTTCTAGGAATAAGTCAATTGTATAGCACTGAGAGAGAGAGAGAAAAGAAAAGCTAGGGCAGATTTTTTATAAATTTCAGAAGTTTAATAGGAAAGTACATAAAAACATGTAGCCCATCCTTTTAATGAATATGCATTAGGTTGGGTAGTTTATAGTAGCTAAGTATCAAACTTAAAACATTGATATAAATAAAATGCAGTCGAGGTGGGGACATTGTATATAAATGTAATCTTCAGAAAAATAATATTTCTCTTAAGAAAGGTATTTTGAGCCAAAAACAACACTAAAAGATAGTAATTTTAATACCACAAGCTCCATGGATGACCATTTCATAACAAAATATTCAAGGTAGAATTCATCTTAAAATGTACAATATTTTGGATGGATTAAAAAAAAGACCAAAATTTCTTATCACACTATATGCATACTTATTATTCAATCAGATAATGTCAATAAAAATTACTTCAGGTTTGATTGCTTCATGTTTGATAAAAAGCAATTCTCTCACCTTTCTTTTACTATTCACCTTTCTCTTTTCCATCCCACAGCTATGTAGCTCTTCTCAGAGGATTATATCCATCCCTCTGGTGAGGTGGAGTGCAATCCACAAAAAATATTTGTATGGTGTAATAAATCTGTTAGGCTTTAGCGTACATCAAGACTTTCTGCTATTATATATAAAAATGTTATTTATGTGAAAAAGTATAGATAAAATATTAGAAGAGAATCAGATGGGGATGCTTTCAAATTTCATTGCATTAATCTATATAAGGTGCTCTTGGAAAGACTTTCTTACAGCCCTGTGCAACTCATGGGGGAGGGACAAATTAATTATTAAAGATCACTGAAAGCCACAAAGGAATAGTTGTGCCCTGATCAGCTGTTCAGTGGCAGAAGTGATGGAGCTGACAGTATCTGGGAGGCACTGGAGACTCTCAGCAGCTTCTGCTTCAGGGCAAAAGTGGCTGCAAATCCTAGACAGCTGCAGGGCTGGATGTTTCCTGCAGTGGCAACATTTGGAAGGAGTAGATTGATGATTTAAAAAAAAACCAGCAGATGCACAAGGATGTTTGGTGGGCCCCATGCAACCTATGAGCGTATGTTTTGCAGGTCTATTTTGTTGTGTGCTTGCATTTGACCATGCTTTCAGCATACAAAAAAACCACAACAACAACCTCACAGAATGACTCCTGTTTGCTGTTCATACATCTCTTCGTTATAGAAACAAACAGCCCTTAAACTTACTATAATCAAAATCAAACTAAAGATTATAATGTGGGTGTGTTGATTCACATCAACTAATGATCCAATGCATATTATAGTCTAAACAGGCATTCTGTGTTTCATTTGCATCTTGAAGAAGGAAGTGGAAACATTAACATTCACATTTGAAAAGGGAAATGGAGAAAGTTGCTGCAACAGTGACAGTTAGGGGGCCAATTAATTGGATCGAAATATAGAACATATTACCTCTTATGCTTTCTCTTTCATTCACAAAAAGTGAATTCTCCATTTTATATATATATGTAAGTATATATATATATATGTATATATATGTCATGCCCCTTGTGGAGACTGACTCTGAGGAAGAGGAGGAAGAGCCAACAGGGAGTGGAAGTGTGGCTCCAGAGGTGGTGGAGGAGACTGGGGAAGGGCAGAGGCTGGTTGAGCAGTCAGAGGAGGACCCAGGCCCATCCCCTTCTATCCTAAGGCACAGGGAGGAGAGAAAGGGAGAGACATGGTCTACTCAGGAGGAGAAGGCCTTGATCCTCTTCATGGTTTGCAAGTGGGAGATTTGCATAAGAGTGTGGACCTGTGTGCTAACAAACGCTGGAGAGAATTAGTGTTTTAGGTCTAAAGAAGGTTTATCTTGGTTGGCGTTCTTCCAACAGACTGTCCCTGGTTATCTTCCTGAAGCTGCCAATTATCTATCCTGGTCTGTCGAGGAACTTTATTCAATGCTGGCGACTCCAGACGATGAGCCTTTTCTGTCGCGGCCCTGACCTCTGGAATCAACTGCCTTTGGAATCCGCCTGGCCCCGATCTCAGCATTCCGGCCGTGAACTAAAGACCTGGTTATTTGACCAACCTGGACTGTGACCCTCCTTAGGGGAGGGAGGGTTTTAATTTATTATTGTTTTTGTCTTATATTTGGGCTTGTCTTTGTTTAATTATTTTTAAATATTTATTTATTTATTTTTTTAAAACAAATTTTATTCAATTTTTAACAATTTTTTAAAACAGCTCTTTTCAGTAGACAGCATGTTCCCGGTCGTCACTTTTACATGCAAATATGACAGTAGATCTACATTCATTTTAAACATTTGAGTTCACTTCTATTCCATTTTAGCAGACAAAGGGTCAAAGAAATTAATCCTAATCTCAAATCTTAATCTCAATCTGTATAACCCCCAGTTCATTTTCAAGTTAATTGCAAATATATATATATTTTAAAAACTTCATTTATAAATCTTACAAATAACAATATATTTGCCATCATATTAAGAGATAAAGTTCATCCATATCTATCCTTAATTATCTTCACATTGTTAATACTCTTTCATTTTAGAATTCTTTTGTCCGTCAGATTTGCCCTTTCATCACATATTCTCTCCATAATTCTAAATCCGTACAGATTTTGACACTAAAAGAATAAGAAAAAAAAACCCTAGACTTGCACCCTTTTACTACTTTGAAAGTGACACCTCAGTGGTTAATATAGTAGCATAATCATAATCATTCCCTTTAAAACGAAAGATAGAGAAAAAGAAAAAGAAAAAGGAGAAAAGAAAAGCTCCCTTACAATATATCTCTAATCGATCGGGTTCTGCAATACATATCCCCCTAAGATTTATTTATGGTTCCAAGATAATAATAAAAATAACTAATCTTGGTTATTGACAAATCTCATTTTAGGCATTTTCTAAAATCATTTCAATTAATTCAATTTATCTAATCATCATTTACCTTTCTTTGTAAATAAGAAATAAAAATATGACCTTTACCAGTAAAATTGTCAGTAACCCCTATTGTTTTACACTTTATAATTACAATATATTCTTATTACCATTTCTTCATGCAGAACCCCTCTTTTTAATACATTAGACATTATCTCTATGCAAACAAGTTTCTTTTTATTATGTAATTCCCGTGTCTCTTATCTTTGTTCTTGTTTCTTGTTCCTTCTCCTCTCTTTTATCCACTATCCCCCTTCTCTATCCAGTTTGAATCCCTCTCTCTCTCTTACCTTTCTGCTCTTATCCTTCTGGACCTTTCTAACATGCCTAATTTCATAAATGTTCCCCTTTTAATTCCTTCTTAAGTTTCATTTTTTGACCATCCTCCCTTCCCTTTTATTTGTATTAATCTTTGTGTTAGTTGTCTTCTTAAAATGGCTTTCGCTTGTGCTGGCTCCCTTCTCCTCCCTTTTATCCTGTCTCCCCCTTCTCTATCCAGTTTGAATCCCTCTCTCTCTCTTTACCTTTCTGTTCCTTTCCTTCTGAACCTTTCTAACATGCTTAATTTCATAAATGTTCCCTTTTTAGATACTTTCTTAGGTTCCGTTTTTTAGCCACCCTTCCTTTCCCTTTTATTTGTATTAATCTTTGTATTAATTGTCTTTTTAAGATGGCTTCTCTTGTGCTGCTCCTCCCTTTCCAAGGCTCCTTTTTCTTCTTTATTCAGCATTTGAATGCCCATGTTTTCTGCAACAAGCCAAGTTAGTTCAGTCACTTCCTGTAGCAGTTCTTACTTTTAACTCCATTTTAATTCTTTGGATGGCCACCAGAATTTTTATTTTCCTTATTTCTTCTTCTTTTAAATTTTCTATGATCCTAACCCAGGTCCAGAGTCTATATCAATATCACCAATTAGTCCGGTAGTCCGTCTTTGTGTATTCAAGTTTTCACTTTCTATGGGTCTTGCGTCTCTTTAAAATGTAACAACCCAATCCACAAAGGAACAAGATAGTTTCTTTCTTCTTTAGCTTCCAATTTTTCTCCACAAAGTGGCACTTTCTGCACAGAGTCTTAACCTTTCCTTTTATTTTGATATTCAAAGTTTTCCGAGCCCCAAACTTAAGTTCTTACGCTGGCTTCTTCCTTTCCCGGTTCGAAGCCCCTTATAGCTGTCAGAAATATTTTACTTATTTTTTCCTTCACTTGGAACTGCGCTGCTTCTGTTTCTTTTTTAAAAAACTCATCTTTATCTTAATCCCGGGGTGCCTTGATCTTACCATCCGATACTCCCGGTTCCTCTTCTGTCGGCTTCTCTCTTTCCTCCTGCACCAATCTTAATCCCGTTGAGACCTTCTCTTCGAGGTGGCCATTTTTGACCACCACTTCTTGACGTCTTCGGAGGGAAAAGACCAGACCCAAAAGGGGGAGATGCGGCTCCCCTCACTCTGGCTGGCAGATTTCCCTTTCTCCGCCGCCCCTACGAGGCAGCTTCAGCCCCAAACCTTGTAGGATCGGGGCTCTCCGACGCAAGAGCCAGGCTGCGGTCGTGGACGATCACAAAACCGCCCCGTCTCGAGAAGGCTCAACCCGGAAGTTCATTTTTTATATATGTATATATATGTCATGCCCCTTGTGGAGACTGACTCTGAGGAAGAGGAGGAAGAGCCAACAGGGAGTGGAAGTGTGGCTCCAGAGGTGGTGGAGGAGACTGGGGAAGGGCAGAGGCTGGTTGAGCAGTCAGAGGAGGACCCAGGCCCATCCCCTATCTATCCTAAGGCACGCAGGGAGGAGAAGACAAGGGAGAGACATGGTCTACTCAGGAGGAGAAGGCCTTGATCCTCTTCATGGTTTGCAAGTGGGAGATTTGCATAAGAGTGTGGACCTGTGTGCTAACAAACGCTGGAGAGAATTAGTGTTTTAGGTCTAAAGAAGGTTTATCTTGGTTGGCGTTCTTCCAACAGACTGTCCCTGGTTATCTTCCTGAAGCTGCCAATTATCTATCCTGGTCTGTCGAGGAACTTTATTCAATGCTGGCGACTCCCCGATGATGAGCCTTTTCTGTCGCGGCCCCTGACCTCTGGAATCAACTGCCTTTGGAGCTCCGCCTGGCCCCTGATCTCCGCACCTTCCGCCGTGAACTAAAGACCTGGTTATTTGACCAACCTGGACTGTGACCCCTCCTTAGGGGAGGGAGGGTTTTAATGTTTATTGTTTTTATGTCTTATATTTGGGCTTGTCTTTGTTTAATTATTTTTAAATATTTATTGTATATGTTTTTAGCTGTGAGCCACGCCGAGTCTTCGGAGATGGGGCAGCATACAAGTTCAAGTATTAAAAAAAAAATGCGGTTTGTTTTTGGCTTTTGCTTCGTTATCGGCAATTTGACTGTGAACTGTATTTCTTGCCTTTGAAATGTTATTTTGAACCTAGTTTACTCCTCTACTGTGAACAATTAACAGTGAAGCCAAGTTGAAGGCATTAAAGGACTTTTAGTTACATTTTGGATTTTGTTATATTTCTGATATACTCTGGGTCATCACAATATATTCTCTTTGACTGCTCTTTATAACTAGTGACAATTATTGAAGAAATGGTCTTATTGAATACTTCTCTAACCACTCAGCCAACCTTAGCATTCTTATCATGGTTAAAATGACAATTACATCATGTTTTAACTTAGAGAAAGCATACTTGTAAGGTTGCCTTGATATCTGCCCAGATGGTGTACCATTTCAAGAATAATTTTGATAAATACTTGATGTACGTGCTATGCTCAGACAAACATGAAAATGGGGGAAACAACTTGCTATTTCACTAATCTATCTTTCTTAAGTCCCCATCACACTTAATAGAGCCACCTCTATTAAGAAGCCCCAAGCCCCAACAGAAGGACTCTTTGCAGGGAGAAGCCAAACCAGGAGGAGAAGAGAAGCTGCTGCGAGCAGCAAGTCACATCAGAACTTTTGCACCCAGACACTGAGTGGATCCAGGGTTGTAGATTCAGGGTGGGTTGGCACAAAGCCCACCCCGAGGTGTAGGCATGTCACCTGGGTGATGTCAGGCTGAGACTACCAAAGCAAGGCAGGCTCTGCCAGGAGCCCAGAAGGATGGGGAGGCAGCAGCAGAGGCAAGCTAAAGACAACAGGCAGAATATACCAGCTTCTTTATCCTGACCATACTGTGCAGGTAAACCAAAAAGGGCAGAGACCAGTGGTGGGATTCAAAAACTTTTACCACAGGTTTGGTGGGTGTGGCTTAGTAATCGCGCTTTGTGCACGTGCACACACTTTGTGTGCACGCACATGCCAAATGCGCAGTTTGCACAGGCACAGAAGTGTTTCAACTCACCTCCTGCAAGCCTGCACTCTCCCGGTCACTTCAGCAGCTGCCGTGCAGAACTCTGCTGTGCAAAGCAGCTGCATTTCAAAAGCAGAGGATAAAGGTGAGTATGGGAGCCCGGAAGGGTGGGTGGGCCTACCAATAGCAGAGCGTTGGAGAGAACCGGTTTGGTCTCCGCTGCTCATCGCCGCTACCAGCTCAGGAGAACTGGGCTGAACCGGTAGAATACCACCACTGGCAGAGACATTGTGAGGAGGTGGAATAGGAGGATAGGGATAATTGAAATAGAGAGGGTTTCTGTGGGGTAGGAGGATAATGCAGCAGTCATAAATGTGAATCAGTCACCAAGTGACCAAGTTTTGATCATGTCAACCACAGGGTCCTGCAAGGGCCAGAACTCTGAGGACCCTTGTAAGTTCATTTTTTCAGTGTTGTCCAAACTTTAAATAGTTGTTGAATGGATGGATATATGCCATGAACTATCTATAGAGGAAATCCTTGATTTACTACACTTCATGTAGTGACCAAAGTTACAATAGCACTGAAAAAAGTAACTTACGGCCGTCTTTCACACCTATAACCATTGCAGCATCCCCATGGTCACATGATCAAAATTCAGACACTTGGCTACTGACTTATATGTATGACAGCTATAGTATCCTGGGGTCATGTGATTACATTTTGTGATCTTCCAACAAGCAAAGTCAATAGGGAAGCCAAATTCACTTAACAATCGTGTTACTAATTTAAGAACTGTAGTGATTCACTTAACAATTGTTGGCAAGAATGGTTATAAAATGCAGCAAAGCTCACTTAAAAAATACCTTGCTTGACAACAGAAATTTGGGGCTCAAGGACTACCTATGTACAAAATTTACATGCAATTAGATGATTTGATCCTTTGACATCCCTTACCACTCCTTTATCGCTATTCTAAAAAATAGCAGCTTCAGCTGGACTGAAATAGAAGGTATTTTTTGGACATACTTGAATTATTATTCATTTGAAAATAAATAATAAAAAATAATAAAAAATTGTTTTGGGCAACATTAGCTAATTATTGAGAGACAATATTCCTGTACTTCTATGCTATTCCAATGTAAATGTTGCAGTTCTGCTATTCCATAGATTAAAAAGTGCTACAGCTGCCACAATATCTTTTTGGTGATAAGAAAACCGTATACCCGATATATTTTATGTTAATACCATAGCTTGCTAACATTCATTCACAGCATCCGGATAGCATGCTTATTAGCATAGCGTATCTTTGTTAGCAGCATCTTACTAAAGACATGTATTTAGCTGACTCACAACTATATTTAGACCCAAACCCATATCACAGTATGGTATATTACAGTATGCAGTTTTTAAAAAGTTGTATTGGAAATTTGTTAAATGTCACAATCCTAGTGACTGATGACCGAATATTTATTTAGAACTAGAATTGAACATTAAACCAGTGATCAATTTCCACAAATGCCTTGTCATAGCAAAATTTGCTAAATCATAGGTAAATTAATTTCAGATTAATTTCAGAAATAACAGGTGATGGAGGTTTTACAGTTTACAATACAAAGGTAGCATTTTAAAAATGTGAACAACAGTAATTCTGAAAAGGTGAAACAATTGGATACTTCTTGCTTTAATGCCTATAGAAGAGAAGACGTCAAATGATAATGCATGAGAATTATAAAGTAATATCGTTTATGTGTAAATAAATGTATATATGTATAAATGTATAAAAATGCTTAGAATAAGGAAGAATTTAATACAGCTATGGATAACACAGTCATAGATGTTATTAATCAATGTAAACACTGTTACAGTATTGTTGCAAAATGTAGAAATCTGTTTTTAATTGTTGAAACATTGAATAAATAAATTTATTTGTAAAAAAAAGAAGAGAAGAGGATGCTCTGAGCCTAATCTGTTAGCAAATGGCATCTGATGGGGCCTAGGAAGAGAACCTTATCTGCCATGGCACTTGCCCTATGGAACATTACCCTTCCTCCCCATCCTGTTACTGAAAACAAAGGTTCACCTATTTTTGCCACACACAAATAAGTTGTTTTGGACCATTTTCCTTAATAAATCAATGGACCAGTATAATGCTTTTGATTCATTTGTTTAACTGGATTCTCCTTCATTTTAGGACTTGTATGGTGAACAAATCAATTTAGGGACAGTTGTTGATGGAAGCTGTGTGATGCACCTGCGGTAGCCACACCTATCTAGAAAACTCAGATAGAAATGGGGGGGGGAGGCTTATGTGCTTCAACGAGCTGTGAGTTTGAGTCATCATAAGCTAAACCTGGGAGCATGTGTAACATTAATCTCTCTTCTCCCTCAGTATCAGGCTTAGGGGTTAACCAGTTGTTCAGTTCCTGTCATAACTAATGAATCAACACTTGGGTTTTGTTTTTGTATGTTTGGAAAAAAAAGCAGTCCTTGCACTTGCAGGGAAAACTCTAGAGAGAAGAGTATATTAACTGAATAAACATGCCTTCAAACCACTAAAAATGTTAAAGAAAACAACTGAAGCATGGCTTATGCAGTACAGCAAAAAAAAATAGCTGTTTATATTCCATGAAATACTAAAGGCCAAACTGCATGTTTTAATGAAATGTTTTCCTGCAGTCCCTTTATTCTCAATAGGAATAAAAAGTAACAATAAAAATAACATTTGAAAATGATAGAATTTGTGGGGACTTTCAAAGGGTACTGAAATTAAACTATTATCTATTAGCCATTTCCACATTACATTTCTACGGCTAAAAACCTCTAACTGCCCGTATCACCTTCCCAGTTAAAATAGCACTAATCCCAAGGCTGGTTTTTAGGGCTTTACTGTATTTCAGGGCTTCAAAATACAGTTAACTGTCTGTAAACCTGACTTAACTTTCTTCCAAGAATAATTGCTGACTGCCAAAGAGAACATTTGTAGCCTGGTGCATCTGCAGCATATCATTATTTTATTATTACATTATTTTAAGATACAGAAGGATCTTGGCAGACTTGAACATTGGGTCCTATCTAACAAAATGAAATTCAATGGTGAAAAAAGTAAGACTCTACATTTAGGCAAGAAAAACCAAATGCAGAAATATGGTGTAGGTGGTAACTGGCCCAATAGTAATACCCGTGAGAGAGAGATCTTGGAGTCCTAATGGGCAATCACTTAAATATGAGCCAGCAGTGTTCTGAAGCTCCCAAAATAGCCAACACAGTTCAGGCTACAGTACATTAAGAGAGGGATAGAATCAAGATCTCATGCAGTATATAAATACCACTTTATAATGCTTTGGTAAGACCACACTTGGAATTCCGCATCCAGTTTTGGTTGCCACAATATAAAAAAGACATTGAGACTCTAGAAAGTGTGCAGAGAAGAGCAAAAAAGATGATTAGGGGACTGGGGGCTAAAACATAAAGAATGGTTTCTGGAATTGGGTATGTCTAGTTTAATGAAAAGAAAGACTGGGGTGACATGATATCTCAGGGGCTGCCCCAAAGAGGAGGGAGTCAAGCTATTCTCCAAAGCACCTGAAGGCAGGACAAGAAACAATAGATGGAAGCTAATCAAGAAGAGAAGCAACCTAGAACTAAAGAGAAATTTCCTGACAGTGGAACAACTTGCCTCCAGAAGTTGTGAATTCTCCAATACTGGAAGTTTTTAGGAAGAAATTGGATAAGCATTTGTCTGAAACGGTATAGGGTTTTCTGCCTGAGCAGGAATTGGACTAGAAGACTTCCAAAGTCCCTTCCAACTCTATCATTCTATTATCTATTTTACATTAACAGGACCAACAGCCTGGTTTGGAGAATTCTCGCTATTCTTCCTCTGCAGTATTCATACAGTTATTACAGTTATTCTCCTCCCCCCGCCCCGCTTCCATATCCACTGAAATAACATGACTAAGTATACTTACAGACTTAGTCTTTCAAAAAGCCATCAAAGTATTAACATTCTAGAATTTTTCTTTTCTATTTCAGTTTGCCTCTCTCACATATCCTGGTATAAAATTGCCTCATACCACATCCTGACATGGAATTGCCTCCCCAACAAATCAATGAATGTATAATTAATATTTTCAAGTGGCTACAATCTCATAACCTTTTCCTTATTTATCACAACCAATTCATGTATCACCAATGTATATTTTCAGCTAGGATTTCTTTTGTTTCAGTTGGTTTCATTTTACACTTGTTACATTGAATGTACTTTACTACCTTGTTATACATTAATCATGTGTTTTGAAGATATATATCTGGAAATCTTTATAGACTGCTCTCAACTCTCACCATTTTAAGTAATTTATTATCAGCTGCATAGATTTTTCCACTATTCACTTGACTCCAAGTCATTGTTCCCCTAAGAAATAATAAAGTCTTCACTGTTACATTCTTCCATTGTAAGTACTGCCAATATACTTGTATCTTCTAATGTCAAGTTATTATTCTCTTATTGCAAAACTCATAGATATGCTAGGAAACCTTAGCAAGAGACGCCTTACATGACTATTTCTATTAAAGTATATGAATGTTTTACAAGTGTCATATATCACTCTTAATGTATTGCCAGCTCACTTTCAACTCCATAGTCACACACAGTTCCATAGTTTGGATCTATTCATTTTATCATGTACTTTCTCTACATCAATAAGGTAGTTTTAGGCTTACAATAATTCATTTAGTGACTGTTTGAAGTTAAATGGCACTGAAAAAATAACTTATGATCATTTTTCACGCTTACAACTGTTCCAGCATCTCCATGATCAAAATTCAGATGCTTGGCAACTGATTCATTTTTATGACTGTTGCAGTATCCCAGGTTCATGTGATCCCTTTTGTGACCCTCTGATAAGCAAAGTCAATGGGGAAGTCAAGATTCATATAACAACCATGTTACTAAACTACTGTGGTGGTTCACTTAACAACTGTACCAAGAAAGGTTGTAAAATGGGGCAAAATTCATTAACAACTGTTTGGCTTAGTAACAGAAATTTTAGTCTCAATTTTGGTCAAAAGTTGAGGACCACCTATACTATGGAAACATTCATTCACTTTCAAGGGATCTGCAAAATACAAAAAATGGTCTGTACCTCCCCTACCCATCATAAAAATGAACTGCATTTCCCACATTTTTCTAAACGTGACCTTTTGAATCTTTTCAATCCAAATTCTGCTACATGCAAAAATCCACTGTAGAAAGTAATCCTCCTGTATGCACTTTTGTTATCATTCCTGTTATAAAGTAGAATAAACATTATTCCAGAGTCAGGCAGAGATGCAATCTTCACACAAATAATAAGTAGGTCACACACACGTAAGCAAAGTCCATTTATATTGTAATATTTCTCCAATTACGTCTTTATGATTTATAACTCATCACATTTATTTAGTAGTATTCCTTTAGAATCAGAATAGAGCTGGAAGGGACCTCGGAGGTCTTCTAGTCCAGTCCCCTGGTGAAGCAGGAGATCCTATACCATTTCAGACAAGTGACTGTCTAGTCCCTTCTTGAAAACCTCCAGTGATACAGCACCCACAACGTCTGAAGGCAAGCTGTTCCACTTGTTAATTGTCCTCACTTTACTTCAGTTTCATCCTAAATTATTTCCATTTTGAATCCCATTTTCTCTGCTTGATTTGGCTTTCCATTTCCAAAGTAATTTTTTTTATTGTATCAAAATAGATGTGCATTTTCTGTTTTTTAATCTTAGTTTTTCCTTGCTCTCTTTGACCACATTATTATATATGTGTATATATTATAGTAAAATATTTTTACTATAAGTTATAAACTATAAAATATCTTTCATTCAATGTTTCCTTTCTTCTTCTAAGCATTATCTTATAGGAACAGTTCCTCACCCGCAGTCTGTTTCACTTCGTCAGTTTACCAAGCCTCCTTTTTCATGGTTCCTATTAGTGTAACTCTATCCAAATCTGTGTCACTCTGCCAATGCAATTCTTTTCATTCAGTTTGAAGCTGCTTCCATATCATATTTGCCTACGGCAATCATTCCACTGGGAGATTAATCTGTTTCATTTCATTTCATACATGCTGCTATCACAGGTCCCCATCCTGCTGGCCTGGAAAGTTGTAAAAAAATCTAGAAAATTTTGGGCTCAATTATATACATATAATAATGCAGAAAATAATATACAATTGAAAGTGGAGACTTTCCTTTTGGGACTGATAGATGAGAATTTGAAAAAAAAACTTTTGTTTTTGTATATGACAATTGCAGAAAGATTATTATATGCACAAAGGTGGATATTCAACTTTACTCACAATGGAGGAATGGATGGTGAAGATGATGGAACTTGCTAATCTGTCCAACTTGACAATTTTAATTAGATGCAGAATATTGTTTAAGTTTAATGCTGATTGGAAACCTTTTATTGACTTTTTGGATGAAATAGAAAAAAGTGAATTTATGATGCATGGTTGTGATTAGGAAAAAATAGATTATAAAAATGTAAACAATGTGTAACCATAGACTAAAAGATCATATATTTTTATTTATATTTAAAATGCTGTAAAAGAAAATTGCAAGTAACTTCTTCATATTCTTTTTTCTTCTTTTTGATTTCTGCACTTTTATCTTTGTTCTTATTTTTCTAATTTTCTTTTTTTGTTCTAAATATTAGTTTTCTTGTTAGATTTTGCATTTTAAAATTCTAACGAAGTTATATTTTAAAAAGATGTATAAAATTTCAGGGGTTCTGGGCAAAATCTGACCTGAGGAAGAAGATTAGCGTGGGCAGGCAGTCTTATTTCTCCTTTTTTCTCCTTTGCAACATAGAATCCATTAAGTAGTGGCTGCTGGAACTCGAAAAGGGAGTGCCAGAAAGCAGCTGTGTGAAATCCCTAAGGTGTGGATCCACAGAGAAGGGAGCCTATAGAGGCTGTTAGGACAAAGCCAAGGATTGGAGAAGAAAGACTGGTGTATTTCTATTGTGAGAACCAGCCAGGGAGCCAAGCATTTGGAGGGAGAAGATAGAAGAATCAAAATGGGGGACTCAGAAAAAGAGGGAGGGAAAGGGAAGAGATAGAAAAATAAACATTGGAGAATTATGCTGATACAAGATACAAGAAATATTAACAGAAGTAAGTGAAAAGATACATGGGGATAGGAAAGAAAGCTGAATTGAAGTAAGAAGTGAATGTCATTTTCCAAAAGCAAGCTGCAGATCTTTCAGAGACACATAAATGAATAGATTGAGAGACCAATTTTTCTATTCATGGTTCTTTCAGGAGGTTGAGGAAGGCAGAAGGTGATTAGTTACACTGTACTTACACAAATAGGGATCATGTAATCAATAAGTGATCATGTAACACTGGAAATACATATTTTGAGAGGATATAAAGCTGAATGCACTCAAATGCCTATCTTGGTTTAAAACATCATTTTAATAAACATACAGCAATAAGTAGAATTCCATATCAAGAGAACTTAATGGGAATAGGAGCTCTAGTTGGTGGTATTTCCTATTACTGAATACACCATTCTTTCTGTATCTGGAGATTCTGTTGTTGGAATATACACAATTCCAACAAGGAAAAAAGCATGAAAACAATCTCTCAGAGATTAGTCAGTTATCATGAAAAAGTTTCCAGTAGTCTCTTTAATGCATATGGTATTCAATTAAGTTGATTGACAAATACAGTATTAGTCAAGCCTGTGTGACAGACTGAAAAAGAAATTAACAAGGTAACAAGAGTATATACTACATGTACCTTTCTATAAAATACACCAGTACATTGTGTTTATCCAATGATTCAGGTTGATGATGACATTCACATTAAAAATAGGTGCCTTAAATCTCTTTGATCTACATGCATTGTATTGCTTCCAATAGCACAGGTGCCTGTTCTGAACCTGAATGACACAATGAGCCCAAACTCTTGCTTAGCAAACAATATCCAGAAGGATAATAATGGTCTCATGCACACCCTCACTACCTCCATGAATTCTACAAGCAGAGCCAAAGTGTTTCACTATGGAGAGTAATCACACTTTTAGGAAGGCATAAAGTTAGTGGACTAGTTATGACACAAAAAGGCTTATCTGAACTAAAATATCCTTTGTATAGCATAGAGAACAACTGGAAAATGGATCTATGAGTGGGAGAAGAGTGCAGAAACTGGGGGCAGGCTGAAACTAAGAATCAGCCTAGTCCCTACATACTAGCCATAGGTGAACTAAGTCCAACTGTCCTGGAGTGCATAACTCTAAGCAGGTGCTGACCATTAGTTGAGAAGACTCTTGTGAATACTGTAGAACCGTGATGGCGAACCTATGCCAGGCATGCTAGAAGTGGCATGCAAAGCCATTTCCCCCAGCACGCGAGAGCTCGCCTGGAAGAGCCCCACTGCACATGCGTGCGCACACCACCACCACTCAACAGCTGATTGTCGGGTATCTGGTGTGCGTGCGCAGGGGCGGGGGTGCGCAGGAGACACACGCACATGCACAGAGAAACACAGTGCATGCTGGGGGTCATGCGTGCATGTGCAGAGACGTGCAGTGCATGGAGGGATCACGCGCACATGCACAGATGGATGGCATGCAGGAGTGATCACACACGCATGTGCAGATGCACAGCAGGTGGGGGTGATCACGTGTGCACGGCATGTGGCAAGGGGAATTGCATGCACATGCACAGATGAATGGCACACGGGAGTGATCATGTGCGCATGCGCAGATGTGTGTCGCATAGGGGGTTATCGTGTGCACAGGTGCAGCGTGTGGCAAGGGGAGTCACACACGCATGTGCAGATGCACAGCATGCTGCAAGGGGATCGCGTGCACAGGCGCAGGGGGTGTGGGGGGGCCAGCACACATTGACTTCTGGATGCTGGCACGCAAGCGAGAACGTGCATGCAATTATTGGCACGGGAGCTGAAAAAGGTTTGCCACAACTGCTGTAGACTATAGCAATAAATCAGTTTAACTGAGCCTGTGTGTCAGTAGTGGGATTCAAATTTTTTTACTACCGGTTCTGTGGGCGTGGCTTGGTGGGCGCAGCAGGGGAAGAATACTGTAAATCTCTAGTCAGAGGTGGCATTTGCCTGTTCTCTGAACAACTCAAAATTTCCGCTACCGGTTCTACAGAACTGGTCAGAACCTGCCAAAAACCAGCTCTGCTGTGTGTGTGTACCTGGACTGACATTAGTATCATATGCATTCAGCAAAGAAAAGCTATTATGCAAATTAATGGAACAGAAATTTGTTATTACTATGCAGACAAATACCCCACTTAAGCAACCATAAAGTGATCAGCTTTGACAAATATACAAAGTAAATAACCACTGATAGGATATTAGTTTTTCATAACCAAACAGCATTTTAAAGCTAAACATGGAGAAATCATTATAGCAATAGCAATAACACAGATTTATATACCACTCCACAGTGCTTTACAGCACTCTCTGAGCAGTTTACAATGTCGACATATTACCCCCAACATCTGGCTCCTTATTTTACCGACTTTGGAAGAATGGAAAGCTGAGTCAATTTCAAGCCAGTCAGGATGAAACTCCAGGCTGAGGGCAGAGTTTGTCTGCTGTACTTCATTCTAACCACTATGCCACCACAACGACAGAATGATACACAATACATACTGTATATATTTCTAAAGGAGCAATCTTTTTGGATGAATCTAGCAGAATAAATCGCTTACTACTCAAGCCAGAAAAATATCTTGGTGGTTACAATTCAGCAATAGCTCTGGCTCTGATCAATGCCTCCTATTATATTTCTTACACCCACCTCTGCTTTATACTTTCTCACTCAGAAAATTATAGACACATTTTTGACATTGGAGTGTAGCAAAATGGTTCCTTTTCTGTTTTGGTATGCACAATTCATATGACTCTATTTAAAATTCTAAACAAGAGCAAAATAGTATTTTTTTTAAATAAAATATCTCCTAAATGCAAATCTGATTGTTCTTTGTCTATACAGCTCAAGGACTTATAATAATCTAACAGAAGTAGTCTGACACAAGTCAGCAAATAGTAAAACCGGGTTTAAAAATTGTCTTGAACAGACAGTTGTTAGTTTTCTTAGAGTAAGATACAAGGTCTTTTTTTAAAAAGAATGCTCAATTTTTATGTGATGTACTTAAATGACATTTCTAAAAAAAAATAACATTTTAAACACTACATCTAGCAAAATGATAGAGCTGGGAATGTAGCAGTGCCATCAAAATACTTTTACTACTATACAATGGTACTTTGGTACTCAACTGCTTTGCAACTTATCAAATTTGGTATTCAACATACCACTGTACCAATTTTATTAAGTTTTTCTCTAAGGCTTCTGAGAGCATCAAACACAGTTCTCATCTTATACTGACTAGGTTCGGATATCACACTAAGTCATAAAAAACAAAAACAAATTAGACCATTCTAAATTATTTCACTATACAGCAATATGTGTCTGGCCCAACATCACTTTTGAAATTTCATGACTGGATAGAGTTTTACCCAAGTTCCTTAGTCAAAACCCTAAATACAGGTAGAGAGAAACATTATAGTATTTTTTTGGTTCTGGTAAGAAGAAGCCTGAAGAAGATAAAATTGTGCAAATTCCAGAGTGATGGTGAACATAAGTTTTTCAGAATTAGTCAAGTTAAGGATAGCAGAGATTAAGCAATTAGTTTGTGAGCTTTTAGAAAAAATACAATTATGGATTGATACAACATATTGGACTAATCCAATCTTCTTTTATGATAAAGTGATTAGTTTACTTTAATTGACATAAACACCCTTGATTTCAGGAAAGCAATTCAGAAACCTCTCCCAGGAAGTTCTATTAGAGAAGATGGAAAATATGGGCTGGAGTATGCTATCGTTAGATCAAGAGGGAGCTAACTGAACAATTTTATCCAACTAACAGTAAGATGAATTTCCTTCCAAAAAAAAAAAAGCAAATGCAATTGCCTATTGTTAAGTCTGCATGAAGAGTCAGACACGAAGAGCTCCAGCAAAGAGTTTATTCAGTGACTACAGCTCGAATGGACCCGAGTTGGCTTGGCTACGGCTGCCTCTTATAGCCTGCAGCCGTAGTTGCCAGCCAATGGGAGTGCAGGGTTTCTTCCCGCACTATTTAAACCAATACCATTTGACATTTTACAAGAACAGTTCAAATAAACCAATAACATTCAAACCTACATACATAACACCCCTCCCCACTAGGTTCAGTCCATACCAAACCCCAACCTATCTAATGTATTCCTTTAAATAGGTGGGGCTCTTACGTGTACGTTGAGACCTTCGTGGTTCAGAAGTTTTAACGTTCTCATCCAGTGAGAGGGGAAATGTTTCTGCTGACATTTCCCTGTTGGGACTTCCTGTGAAAGGAGACCCTGTTAGACTGTTAGAATCTGGTCTCTCCTCCCAACCCATCTCCAGCCCAATGTCAGCACCCAAGTCAGGTAGTGATGTACAATCTTCCACTTCTAAGAATGGATCTTGGCATTGTGACAGGGTTCGGGATGGTTCCTGTCGTAATGGCTCGCTACACATGGGGTTGATTCTTGCTTGCTGATTTTCCTCCTGTTCCTCCCCTTCCCTCCTAGAAGTGACATCAGGTGAGGGACCCAGAGAGAGACAGGGGCGATGTTCCTGAGGGAACCTGGATCTAAGTTGGTCAATGTGCCTGCTCCAGAGGAGTCCATCCTCTATTTGTACCCTGTAAGAACGAGGGCCAGTGATGTGAGTTATTTCAGCAGGAATCCACAGAGGTTCACCTATAAGGTTCTTAGCATATACAGAATCACCCACACTGAAAGTATGAACTTTGGAAGTGGAATCCAGTGGTGCGTTGGGTGCGTAAGTGGGATGAAGGCGGTCAAGGGAAGACCTAAGTTTCCTACCCATCAACAACTCTGCTGGGGATAAGTTATTTGATGGGCTAGGAGTGATGTGCTGAACACTAAGAAGTTTTCAAGCTTCTCAGTGATGTCCCCAGGACCCAGCTGCTGAAGCTTCTCTTTGGTAAAGCGTACCATGCGTTCAGCCCGGCCATTAGCCGAAGGGTGCCCAGGGGCAGTGAGGGCATGTCTGATACCCTGTTGTGCTAGAAAGGATTCAAAAATGTTAGATGTGAATTGAGGGCCATTGTCAGAGACAAGGACATCTGGTAACCCATGGGTTACAAACAGTTTTCTGAGCTGCTTGATGACAGCATCAGTTGTGGTGGATGTCATGGGAATTACCTCTAGCCATTTGGAATATGCATCTACTATAACCAGAAAAGTGTGCCCTCTAGTAGGACCTGCGAAATCAATGTGGATCCTAGACCACGGGCCCCTAGGACATTCCCATTCCTGTGGGGGGGCGTGAGGTGGAGCAGGCCTGACTACCTGGCAATTGGGACAAGATGCAACCCAGTTTTCAACCATTTTGTCAATACCTGGCCACCATACATAACTCCTGGCCAATCCCTTCATCCTTACAATCCCAGGATGACCCTCATGTAACATTTCCAAAACCTCTCTTTGCAGTTTTGCAGGAATAACCACCCTGTTACCCCACAAAATACATCCTCTTAATACAGATAATTCAGTTTGCCTGGACTTAAAAGGTTGGGCAAGGTGAGGTAGATCTTGAAGAGGCCAACCTTTCTTAATCCAGCCTATAACAGGAGCCAACACAGTGTCTTTGGCAGTCTCTCTGGCAATCTCAGCAGCATGGACTGGAAGCTTAGCAACAGTCTCTAGGAAAAAGGTGTGTGTTTCAGGTTCAAAGTCCACCTTGTGGCAAGGCAGTGGGCAACGACTCAGTGCATCAGCATGTCCAATGTCCTTGCCAGGCCTGTGAATCAGTTTGTATGAATAGGCTGCAAGAAATTCAGTCCACCTCAGCATTCTTGGTGACAGGATAGTAGGTGTAGGTTTGTCTCCTGCCACAATGCCTAATAAAGGTTTGTGATCTGTAACAATGGTAAATGACCTGCCATACAGATATTCATGAAATTTCTTGACAGCTGCAACAACTGCCAATGCCTCCTTGTCCAGTTGGCTATAATTCCTCTCTGCTTTGGACAAAGTGCGAGAGTAAAATGCAATAGGGGCTTCCTTCCACTGGGAAGCCTGTGGCTCAAACCCCCCCACTCCAAAAGGGGATGCATCACAAGTCAGTACAACAGGCAAATTCTCAGAGAATTGTATCAATACAGCATCAGATGTGATTAGTCTCTTAATACTATTAAATGCTGATTGTTCCTTCCTCCCCAGATCCAAACAGCCTTTTTATCAAGCAGACGATGCAAAGGTTCAGCAATGGATGCCTTTGAGGTAGAAACATGTGATAAAAGTTAATGAGTCCAAGGAAAGCTTGCAAATCTGTTTTGCATTTAGGTTTAGGGGCTTCTTTGATTGCTTTAACCTTGGCATCAGTAGGGTGGATGCCATGCTTGTCAATCATGTAGCCCAGGAACTCAACTCTGTCTGTTTTAAGTGTGCATTTGTCTTCCTTGACCTTTAACCCTGCTTTTCTGAATCTGGTAAGGACTTCTCTGAGTCTTTCTTGAAGCTGAGTGTCATTTTCAGCAGAGATTAACACATCATCAAAGTAAGGCACTACCCCTGGCAGTCCTTGCAGCATTCTTTCCATAAGACTTTGAAAAATGCCAGGTGCCACGCTTACTCCAAATTGTAACCTTTTACATTTGAAGGCACCTCTGTGAGTCACAATTGTTTGGGCCTCTGCAGTGGCATCATCAACTGTTAATTGTTGATATGCCTGGGCCAAGTCCAGTTTGGCAAAGACTGTACCCCTGCCAAGGGAATGTAGCAGATGATGCACAACTGGTACTGGGTATGCGCTCTGCTGCAGCGCATGGTTAAGTGTCCCCTTATAGTCACCACAGATTCTTACTGACCCATCAGCCTTGACTGGTGTGACTATGGGTGTTTCCCATCTGGAGTGATCAGTGGGCTCTAAAACCCCTTGAGCAATTAATTTATCTAATTGTGCATCAATTTTTCCTTTAAAGCAAATGGAACCCTCCTGGGCTTTAAACGAATTGGGGCACCTTGGGATCTAGGCTGAAAGTGATAGGGGTCCCCATATACTTGCCCAGTCCTTCGCTGAAGACCTCTGGAAACTCAGACTTCAAGGACTCCTCCCATTCAGAGTTGCTCATGTGATTGATGCCAGTCACCTCGATGCCTAGTGGCTTGAACCACTCAAGTCCCAGCAAGCTTGGGCGATCCTTGTCCACGATGGTCAGAGGCAAACATTTGGTGTGGCCTTTAAACTGCACGTTGAAATCTCTTGCTCCAACTACTGGAATCTTGTTCCCTTGGTAGTCTTTAAGAGTCAGTGCTTGCTTCTTCTGAATGTTGGGAAGTAGTCTGTGAATAGTGTCCCATGACACCATAGATAAATAAGAGCCTGAGTCCACTTCCATTTGGCAAGGCCTTCCTTCAATGAATACCTTCACGTGTACTTTTCTGCTTCTCAAGGTTGAAGAATGACCACTAGTGATTGTTTGGTGAGTTTCATTCTTCCCATTTGCTTCTGAATTGCGCCCCATCTTTTCAATGAAGTTGTTGGGCTTAAAGTCTTTTTCAGGAAATTTCTTCCTACTAGGTGGAGTTCTGGATGATTTGCAGACTCTGGCTAGGTGACCCCTTTTCTCACAACGTAGGCAGATGGTGTCAAAGAACTTGCATTCAGTGCGGGGGTGGGCCCCCCCACAGCCTCTGCAATAAAATCCTTGCCTATTTCTCCCAGGGTCTTTTCTTTTCTTCTCCATTCTGAGTCTAAAATCCCTCCTCCACCTCACTGCAATCTGAATCAGAGTCTATTTGTTCGCAATGGGCTGTTGTGGATTTTTCCACATCAGAATGGCTTGAGGCCTGGCTTGAGGCCTTGTTAATCTTTTTCATGGCCGCTGCTGAGGACTTGGTGGCTTCCGCTGAAACAGCTTCTTCAATGGCCTCTTTAAACGTGATCTTAGGTTTCATTAACAGTTTGCTTTGTAAGACCTTATCTTTGAGGCCTAAAACAAACCGATCACACATGGCCTCTTCTAAGTTGGTAAAGTCACAAGCACCCCCAATGTCCCTTAAACTTGCCATGAAGTCATTAACATTCTCGCTTTCCCCTTGATCCCGACGGTAAAATTCGTGTCTCTTAATGAGGCACGATACTTGTGGGGCGTAATGGGCTCTTAAAAGCTTCTCCAAATCAGGCCATTCCATTACCTTCAGTTCTGCAACTCCCGCTAACGCCTTCGCCATCTTGAAGACTGCCGGACCGCAGTGCGTGAGAAATACCGCCCTCTTCCGTCTCTTGGGAATGTCGGCGAGGTCGTTTCCTTCCAGGTACATCTGGAAGCGATCCGCATACGATTCCCAGTCTTCCGCCGCCGGATCGAACGGGGCTGGAGGGGTGTTCAGCGCAGCCATCTCGCTCTTCTGCTTGTCTTACGCGTCGTCTTCTCTTCAGGGAGATCCCACCTTCGTCGCCAGTGTTAAGTCTGCATGAAGAGTCAAGTTCCAGCAAAGAGTTTATTCAGTGACTACAGCTGAATGGAGAGTTGGCTGAAGCTGCCTGCAGCCGTAGTTGCCAGCCAATGGGAGTGCAGGGTTTCTTCCCGCACTATTTAAACCAATACCATTTGACATTTTACAAGAACAGTTCAAATAAACCAATAACATTCAAACCTACATACATAACACCTATCATGTGAAGATCAAGAGAAATTCTAGTATCTACTTCCTTATCCAGGGAATCAAAGCAAATTTGCTGTCTTCCTTGCTCAATATGCATTCACATAGTATGTTCCTGAAACTTGATGATTTCCCCACTGGTAAAACTCATGTAAAATTTATAACCAACTTAGTAATTGAGGTAACAATAAAATTGGCAACTCCCCCTTATTCAGGACAGTGTGGACTTGAAAAACAATACAGATTTTATAGCACATAACAAACTAATTTTGAGGTTTGTCTAAGGATTGTGAACTATGGCTTATGATATATGCAAATTACCAATTTAAGGTCTGAGACCTTTTATTTGGTATGCTGTAAATCGCCCACCAGAAGGCAAGACAAACTCAGTAATTTAGAGAAAGAGTTGGAAAATTTAGTGAGTTTGTCTCATAAATTATTCCAGTGCAGCAAACTGCTACTTTGAAGATTTCAGATACAGGATTGATAAAAAGTATAATCAAGACAGGAAGTTGAACAACAGAAAATTCCATAGAAGCCAAGAGAATTGTTTCCAATAAGGAGAGTAGGTCTGGGTGCTTTGTGATATTAGCAGAGTTTCTGTCAATGCTTAATTTAAGATTGGTCCTTTCTCTCAGTTTCTGCTGCTCAGCTTTCTTTAGTTGCAGCATGATTTAGAATTAGGTGTTCTCCCAAGGACAGGCTCTGGCTCCTTATCAGAATCAATGAACAGCTGCACTGAGTCAGATGCATTACTCATAGCTTATGGCAGTTGTTGTCTCTTGAACTGCAGTTGACAGTCTGGTAGGTTCTCAGAGTGGTCCATAACACTTGGAAAAGAGAGAACTTCAAGGCAGACAATGGTTGGAGGAAATGCAGATTGTGAGATTCTATGGCTTCTATTATGTATGTAGGTTTGAATGTCATTGGTTTAGTTTGAATTGTTCTTGTAAAATGTCAAATAGGATTGGTTTAAAAAGTGCGGGAAAACCCTGCACTCTGATTGGCTGGCAACTATGGCTGCTGGCTATAAGTAGCAGCCGTAGCCCAGCCAAGTGGGGTCCATTCGAGCTGTAGTCACTAAATAAACTCTTCGCTGAAGCTCTTCGTGTCTGACTCTTCATGCAAACTTAACCGCTTCTATGACTGCACATTCAATCTTAGCCCATCACTATCCATTGTCAAATTACAGTGCTAGCTTGCCTAAAGGAATTTTTTGAAAATAATTTCTTGATAACATTTCAAAGACTAACTTCATACGTTCTTATGTTCTTCCTCATCCTCTGGACAATACTCCTATCTTTGTCAAAAATGATGGTTCTGTATATATGTAGTCCATGATTACTTATTCCTGAACTCTCTAGTAGTTAGAGATCACTATCTTTGATTTTACTATGAAAAATTTGAATTTATAATAATCCCGTAAGATTGAGCCTTATGATTTTTTCATGATTTTCTGCTTGAGTTCTTAATTGTTCATTTAAATGCTTTGCTGATTTATTTTGAAGATCCCATCCTCCATACTTTACGTTAAAGTTCAGACAGTTCTTTAATAACTTTATGGCTTCAGTCTCTACAATAAATTAGAGAAATGCATCTTTAAATTCTCTTGTGTCAAACTATTTGGCCTACCACATTTCCATCAAAAGTATTCAGCTAGGACAGAATTCATTTTGTTGTGGGATCTCCTCCTACATGTATCCAGTATATTCAACATTTGGGAAATTTTGCTAAAGTTTATTCCTCCTTATGCTGTATTCATCCTACTCAGAAGGGGGTTGCATTTAACTGAAATACTGAAGGCAACTCAATCTGGCATTTACTTTTCAGCCCATCCAGATCTCACCTACTTTTTTTTTCTCTACAAATTGATGCTTCTGATTTTGTCTTGGAAATTGTGCATCTACAATCTGCTTCAAAGTCTAACTGTAACTTAATTACCTTTGCATTTCTTTCCTGGCAAGTTCTGCTTTTCAAAAGAAACTATGGCATTTTTAATAAAACTGAAAAAACTTTGCAGCATTCACTGTTTTTTTGAAATACTGAATACCTTATAGAGATTCAAAAAGGCCAAAAGAATTTAGAACGTTTATAAATATTTCACAATCTTATTCAGTGCTGTGTCACAAGGTCATGATTTTTTCCTTTACCTTCAAATGTCTTACATGTCTACCTTGCACAACGAGAAACTTGGGGCTTTATCACGTAAGCATAAATATTTTTGCCTTGTAACTTTCTTCCAATTTTATGGCTAGAAAACTTTAGCTTCTCTCTTCTAAAACCTGGCCAGCCTTTCTTGTGAAAATGTTGGGGCCAAATGAGAGATTCCTTCTTTAATTGACTTAATTCAGGTTCTAGCAAGGTAATTGGGCTAAAAAAACATAACCTTTACTTGTGATTGAACTCACTTATAAGAACTTATTTTTTTGGCTGTCATCTTAGTAAGTCAAATAATATTTAATGGGGCAAGATGTCTAAAAGCACAGGTGCCTATCTCTTGAAAATTGTTTTCCAAAAATATACCTTGGAGCAAAAAGATAAAGAATCATCTTTTCCATCTACTTATGCAGAATAAAAAAGGAAGTAAGAAATGATGGGGGAAGATGCACATTAAGTACACCTGATTATGGTTACTTCACATAACACAGATGGATGGAACAGCTTGCCCTCGGAAGTTGTGGAAGCGTCATCACTTGAGACTTTCAAGAAGGGTGGGTGAGTGGGTGGGTGGATGATAGGGGGAAAGGCAGACAGGCAGGCAGATAATGTGCCATCAAATTGGTTTCAACTCTTAGTGATTGCATAAATAAATCTTCTCCAGGATAATTTATCCCTAACTTCAGATCCTTCACCCTCCTTTCAATAGTGTGCTCATTGTTGCTATAATTGAATCCATTACTTTGCTGCTGGCCATCCTATTCTTTTCTTTCCTTCCACTTTCTCCAACATTTAGACTTCTTTCAAAAGCTAGTTCCAAATATGATAATTTGAGACAAAATATTTTTGCTTGAATGAGAATTGGATTAATTGAATTAATTGGTTCTGTTATCCACCAGTCTGTTTTCCATGATATTCTTAGGAGTCTTCTTCAATCTCAACATTTAGAAGTCTAACCTTCCATCCATAATATCACAGGAAAAACTACTATATACACAATTCTGATCTTTTAGGTATAGAGACATCCCAGCTTCTAAATATCTGTTTCAAGACCATAATAACTATTCTACAAAGTACTTTGCTGAGATGTATTTCTTCACCTGGGTTCCTTTATTGTTGACAATTGATTCTAAAAGGCAGAAGCTATCCACTACTGTAGTACAAATAATCATCAACTTACAACAGTTCTTTTAGTGACCATTCAAAGTTGCAACATCACTGAAAAAAATGACTTATGACTTGTTTTTCACACTTATGACCATTGTAGCATCCCCATGATAACATGATTAAAATTTGGATCCTTGGCAAGTGATTCATATTTATGATGGTTTTGTGTCCCAAGATCACGTGATAACCTTTTGTCATTTTCTGACACAAGATCAATGGGGAAGTCAGATTCACTTAACAACCATGTTACTAACTTAAAAACTGCAGTGATTCACTTAACAATTGTGGCAAGAAAGGTTGTATAATATTTGTGATTTGCACATCTTTATACCCAATATCCAACAACCTGGCAAAATAAAAATAACAGCAGGAATACTTTTGCTTCTCTTGTGTGTGTGTGTGTGTGTGTGTGTTTCACTTCCATTGCAAGGAATGACCGAGACTAAATTTAGACATACAAAACGAGGGGTAAAAACCAGAACTAGCAACACATCCAACCACTTTTAATTTGTAGATATAACAGAAGGCTTTAAATAAAAACTTATTTTCACCACCCCCTCTGCCCAAGGCCTGTCATATCTCCTCTGGGGACTTACAATATTGCATTTTTTTTCTTGGTGCTGGAATGGTGCTTGCAAGAAGGCAGGAAGTAAGTATAATGCTTGAGTTCACCCTCCTTGGATGAATTCCTCTCTCTAACAGAAAGATCTGCTAAGGAATCATGTTAGATCTAGTGCAGCTTTCAAGGGATCTCAGGATTACAGTTCAATTGTTAAGACACTTTGGAATCCCAGAATGTATAAGGCAAAATAAACTCTCAATAACTAAAAGCTTTTCTATTCAATCTATGTTCTAAATAATATACCTTCACACTCAGTTACAGGTGTAGTATGTAGCTACAAAAATAAATTACAACTTTACAAAGAAGCTTCACTAAATTTTTAACAAATATTTTAAAGGTATTTTGTATAATCTGGCTTTAAAAATAGCTACTAGAATCATCTGTATCAATACTAAAATGCCTTGATAAAAATGTATTCAATTACTATGCATTAATGGAGGTGACCTGATTCCCTAAGTTTCTAGGCTTCCTCCCATGATACTATAAGAGCAAATTTCAATAAATGGTTGTATGATCATGATAGGTTACTTCTAACACCCCTGCAATATCCAAGCCTCTCCTTCTTCAATTGGGAGGAAAAATCAAGAGTGTTACCCCTTTGTATTAGTCTTATAGCAGTTGGAGCAGTAGTGACATGGAAGCATTACATGAAATTCCAAGCTGATTCTGCTTAAGGCAGCCTCAGAATGAGTGTTTCAGCTGCACAGGAACACCATTCCAATCCTTCCCAGTATATAATATGGTGCATTCAAATTTAAATAATAAGAAGAGAAACATGTGAACAAACAGTAGACCACCTAATTAGCTGCTGCAAGAAGATTGCACAGTCTGACACCAAATAAGGGCATGACAAAACAGCAAAAATGCACTGGAATATATGCAAGAAATGCAAGAAGTGGTGGGACCACAAAACAGACAAAGTAAATGAAAATGAAGAAGCTAAAAAGCTATGAGACTTTAGAATTCAAATAGATAAGCACCTGCCATATAATACCCAAGCTTAGCAACTGTTGAGAGGAAAGACAAAAAATCTGGAGAGATGACATGGCAGTACCTGGAAAAGCAGAACTGAAGAGAAAGAAATCAAGAAGATCACAAAATACAAAGACTTGCAAGTAGAAAGAAAGCAAAAATAATACAAATAGTACTTGGGTGCAATCCCAAAACAATTGGACCATCACTTGTATATCATCAGCATGAACAAAATCATCAACAGTCAGTTACAAAATGCAGCTTTACTTGGAAAAACCTATATTATACAATACCTTTATCACCATCAAACAACATTTACTTCTACCAAGCTCTTAAGAAAGATAAATAAAAAAGTCAAATCCAGTCTAAACATCTACTTGATTGTGACCAACTATAATAAAAATATACTACTTGAATACCATCAGCAGTCACTATCAGTCAGATGCTAAGGACAGTTTTACTCAGAACATCTTACATCTAGAGACCATCAAGCAATAACATCAACATCATAATCACAGGTCTTTTGGAAGGACTCAGTACTTGGATAAAAATGCCAAATCTAAACATCTGGCTGACTGTGCAACCAATCATAATAATCCTCAAGACTTTCCCCAGAGCAGTCAAGGGGTTTTGAGTAGCAAACTGTAAAGTACACCAATATTTTCCCAGTCTATCTCCCTGTCCCAACATCTGGTAAAGATTTTCTGGTGGTGAGCAAGATGAAATTCTAAAAATTTGATGGTTCTACTTGTCTCAACCAATTAGTTGGGTCTGATATTCATAAATAATAGATATGTTCTATAACCTACATTTACATATTGGAATATTTCAGAACAATTATAAAGTGCTAGTAAAATTTCTAGTAAATTGTAAAACACCATACTTTGAATTGAAAACACCATGCACAAATTTCTTATTCAAATACCTGTAGTATATTTTGTTTTTTCTGTTTATTTCTGCTATCAAAATTCCAATAGAAAGTAAGAACTCCAGCTGCTCTAGATGTATTTAATATTAAAACAAGAAAATGAATAAGCTTGCTCATAGATCTTATTTTTAAAAGAATGTGGCAAAAGTAGTTGTTAATTATTTAAGAATAGTATAATGATAAACAATTATACATGAGCAAGATGTTACTCTCCTTGGTAGTCCATGTTTAAAAAAACTCTTCTATTTGTCTTGAATATTGTCAACTTATTAATATGTAAAGTAATCCTGCATAGGATGCCTCTATACTTAAAATAATTGTCTCATCTTTTTTCACCCTGAAATCTCTCCTTGCTAAACTCTCAAGCTAACATGTCTATGAAGTCTATGAAGATTCTCAATCATTCAGGTGATGATTGTCCCAAAGATGCTTTTTCAGGGGGCAACTGGACTTTCTTGGGGTTTTTTTTGAAAACATTGAACAAAGTCCAGTTGTTTCCTGAAAAAGCATCTTTGACACTGAATGTAACTGGATGATTGAGAATCTCCATAGACTTTTATCTATTGACTTTGGGATGAACATCCTTCGAATGGTCTGGGAGTATGAACAGATTTCCCCAAAAATGGCAGACTACAGGAACCATTTGCACTTCAGTTTGAAATGCAGGCAGCACAGCCTGTGCCTTCTTCAACAGTGAAGGGACACAGGGCAGAAAACATCCTGCTGCCAAGAAGGGTCTACACCAGGGGTGGGATTCTACCAGCTCGCACCTATTCACTAGAACCAGTTGTTAACATTCTATGCAGTTCGGAGAACAGGTTGTTAGAAGAAATTACTGGCCTAATCCTGTAAGGAAGGCAGGAAGGAAACATTCTGGTGTTGCTTACAGAAACTGCCTATCCATTAACCCTTATTACATTCTTGGCAGGACTAGACTTCCTGTCTCAGGAACGTCTCTGGAGTTTTTTTCCCCTCCTTTGCTGGTACTTTGTTTGTGTGGAGTGACCATTCAAAGTTACAATGGCACTGAAAACAGTGACTTATGACCGTTTTTGACACTTATGACTGTTGCAGCATTCCCACAGTCACGAGAGGCCAGAAGGCGCCTCGATGTGAAGAATGATGCCTGGTTGGGATACAACCCAATGCCAGCAATAGCATTGTATATGCCTTTATTACTAGGCAGCAGCTTATTGTCAACTAAGTGCTAACAGCCTGCACCACCAAGGCACCACCATGACCACCAAACCATGCCCACCAACTAAGCCATGCCTACAGAACCAGTTGTTAAAAAAATTGAATCACACCCCTGCTCCACACCTATTTGCACTACTCAGTTGACCCCGAGGACCACAGATAAACCTCCAAGTGTCCCCAATGACTCTCTAAAAGAATGCAAATTACCAGCTGTCTGCAGTGAATATAAATCTTTCCATTCCCCACCAGTCAGAGCTGAAGAAGCTTCTTGGATGACCAAGCATCTTGGTCGGCAAAGAAAAAAACAAGGAAGTCCAGTTACTCCTGAAAAACCACCTTTGGAACTCTCAAGCTAACACATAACTCAGGAGGAAGCTGAATTCAGCAGAGGAAGTGGCAACAAGACAAACCAGCCACATATTAATCCTGTGGTTTCAGAGACCAGGTCATAATGTGTATTATGTATACATGTATAACATATTTTTAGAAAACAGTAAAAAGTAAAAATGTTACAAACTACTTTCCTGGCTTTTATTATTGTTTTTCAGAGAAATGGGTTTAGCAGTTTAAGTTTTATGGATAAGATTTGGACTAATTTCTTTAAAATATATATTAGACTTAATATATATATATATATATATAGACAAATCAATTGACTGTGATCTATGGATGATAAAGTCCTAGATAACTATGTTCCTCCAAATATTACTATAGTTTCTTGCTACTGCTATTTCTTAACTTACATATTATTATGAATTTGGTCCTTTAATGCCTAGGATTATTCCAATGCTTACCACTGCAAACAAAACCATTCTAAGCCTCTATTTCAATTGGTTTCATAAAGAAATCCACTGAAGAGGGAACTAAATGCACAAAGGATGTTACTTAGTGCTTGTCCTGATGTCTGATGCAAATATGCAAATTATGCCAGGACATGGTGGATTTATCACCATCCCTTCCCACCACTTCTGCTGACACCTGTGTGGAGTAAGAAGTCTCACACAATACAAAAGGCATAGTCTGACAAATTCCTTATCAAAATCCAGCACCATGCAAATGGTGCAAATGGCTAAGTGTTCAATAAGTTAGGAAATACTCAAAAGAATTAGACATGAATAATTGTCAGAATTTTTTTAGAGGTCATCCAAGTCATGCCAAGGTTGTTTTCATGGAATAAAGCTGTCTGAGCCAAGTTGTCACAGATGCTGTTTCAGTCTTTGAATGAGCCACAGCAAAAGCTATCATCCTTTGCAGCTCAATTTCCAAGCACAACTAGTACTGCTCAAGTTGAACTGGAGCTGCTGGGCTGCCTGGAAGGAACAACGGACTGCCTAATTTATAGGGCATCCCAAGCATGTTAGAGTAGCTTTAAGCTTTTACAGCATACGTTACATTAAGATTTTGGGACACATTTTTTCAGCAGTCTGGCATTTCTCAGATGTTCTCACAGACTTGATGGGATATGTAACAGAATCTGAGTTGGAACATTGGAAACAGTTGAAGATACTCTATCAAGATCTATGTTTTACCAAGTGTTTATTATTATATAGCCATGATAGGATTTTATTATTTATTTGTTTGTTTTAACTTGTATACTGCCCATCTCATCACAGGCAACTCTAGATGGCTTACATATTTAATTTAATTATTAAATTAAATTAATAATTATTAAATTAAATATAGGGATATTTAATTTTCCCTATTGGAACATCAAGCTAGTTGGCACAGCTTGTCTTTGAGGCCTTTTGGCAGGTCAAAAGGAGTGGGGGGCAGATCTTACCTCAGGGGGCGAGATATTCCAGAAGGTGGGAGCTGTGGCATAAAACGCTTTTCTGGTCCTCACCAGCTGAAATTCTCTGGCTGGTGGGGATTTATAGCATGTCCCTTCTGCTAGCACAGATCAACCCCATTGGGGTGAGCTGGTTTCTTAGGAAGTTTAGATCCCCAACCCTCAGTCTGTGGACCAGAACTGGGCTGCGGCATGCCAGAAACCAGAGCCCACAAACAAGCAAAGCCCTATCCATGGGAGGCAGGCAGCTTTTGAAACCATGCCCCCTCTGGTCCACAGAAAAACCTCTCTCCACAGAATTGGTCCCTGGTGCCCAAAAGGTTGGGGGCCTCTGTCATGTTATAAAACAGGACACTTGAAGGGCTGAGTCTTGAACTAGATTCCCATATCTGAGATATATGTCAATGAATCTCTTCTGTAGAACTGGTTAACAAGTTATATGTCATGTACTGTATAGGTTTCAGACCTAGACTAATCAATATTTTAAGGAGCTTCTTTTTATGAAAGGTGTGCAGTCAAATACCATATATAGCATCACTAGTATATGTAATTTTATTTGATATCTAATCTTAACAGCATTATATGCAGTACTCCTTCCAACTCAGACAAATTATTTGATCCCTCAGATATGATTATGACATTTTTCTATTTCAGAAATGCTTTTAAGACCCAAATATGTGGAATACTCAGTAATAAAGATGAACAATCATATTAGTCATGTTTGATTTATAGGATGGTCAAAATTTGCCCAATGTAGTCACAGTGGCCATAGATGAAGGCAACATGTTCTAGTTTTTCATGCTGCAAATGAGGCCAGGAGTGGGGTAGAGACTGGGCAATACCAAATGTGATGGGCTTTCCACTTTCAGTTTAATTAAAGGGTGATTAAGCTAGTTTAACCTATTTCTCTGATTCAGCAAGGTTCTTCCTCATTTATTTATTTTTAATTAACATATGAAATTTATAAATAATTGTCAACACAGCTTGGAGATCAGAGATGGTGTGTGGGCTTGGACTGGACCCCTAGGAAGAGAAGGTTGGTAGAAAATAATATGATATTGGAACAGAGCTCTCTGATAAGGAGCCAAGGTCACAGATGGACCAATTCGGTTTGGATTAATTGTCAGGCTTCTATCAGGTGATGTTAGGTAAATTTATAATTTGTTTACATAGAACCATGTTCATTTGCTATTTCTAGTGGCTCCCAGCTGCCAGCTGGGATTGGCTTTGAGGCAATATTCAGAATTTGATCTATGCATGTACCAGAAAGAGTGAGTAATTATTATCTTAGATACATTTCATGGTAGTAGTGGAGTAGCAACTACATAGCATATCCCTGGTTTTTTCTGCATCTATTCAGTCTATCAATTAAGCAGATACTTTTATAAGCAGTCATTCCCAACATTCTCAATATAGATTAGCAGTTACTTTATACATTATAAAGTATAAAATACAAGGATAAAAAGACTCCTATTCCCAAAGTACTGTTTCCAGACTTAAAATAACAAGCACATACATCTGTCAGATGTCATGTGTTAGTTATAATAACGCAAGTAGCCATGGGAACAGACATAGAATTCTTTGTTTTTATGTGATGCTTTCATAAATACACTTAACATGAATGACCACTGAATTCTCGTACTGCTTTTGTAGTTCATTAGGCAATGGTTTTGGGAATGGAGGTGTTCTCTTTGAAAAATTGATATTGGTTATTGTTCAGACCCCTGACTTTTTATTTTTCCTCTTCAGAAATATTTTCAGGAAGAGCCCTACTTGTAGATATCCAAGGAACATTATATAGATACATGGTGGCTTGCTTTACATAATGCAGGGTACGGTATTGAAGCCATTCCTGTAGAAATGCTGCAGCAATTGCAGAAGAGTTTTCCTTTTCTATAAAATGGTCATGAAAACAGAAACAATGTAGCACATAGCCATAGAAAAAGATCACAAGATCCATAGACATCAAAACACTAGATGTGTAATTCTTAAAGCAACAGGTTCAGTTAATGTCAAATTCGTTATAGCATTATTTTGGCTTTATAATAATACTTATACCTCTTTACCCGATTACACTCTTTAAAGATATACAGAGTCAGAAAGGATTAATGCTATTACTCATGGAAGATCCCTAAATTGAATGAAACTAAACCCTAAATGAAAAGTTACATGCATTGGATTGTGCTGCACTGGCCTTAAACCAAAACTTGCACGGGCCCATTGCTATATACAATATTCCTTTCTCCAGAAATAATACTGTATCTAGAAGTCCATATACGGTGCATGTTTGATTGCTCCCTCCCTTGTATGAAAGTTCTTTGAAGGAAGTTGCTAACACATATATGATTTATAAAACTAGAGGACAGCATTTTCCAAATTCTTAACATACTATTTAGGAGATAAATATTTTGGGGATTATTTTAAGCTTCATTAATTTTTGAACTCTTGCTTGGAAACTGAATATGGTATTGCATTAAATTGATTATTTTAATGCCTTATAATTGCCACTGATATTTGACTCCCCCCCTCCCCTTTCATTTTCTTAAAGTACAGCAAGTGCTGTATAGTATTTAAGGAAAACACAATACAGTAACCACAGGTAGCAAGAAATTAAAGGCAGAACATGAATTTAAGTAAGAGGTTGGCAACTAGGATGTATTCCAGATACTAAAGAAGAAAAGCATCTTTAGATACTGAAGAAGAGAAGCATCTTCTTACATTCCTGCCATTGAAATGCTGCAGAAGATGAATGAAGCAATCCATCCCTTTAAAAGTCTAACAGTCTAAAAGTCTAATACGCTTTTTAGGTAATTTATTGTTGTATTTTCTTTTAATCTGTGAGCCGCCCCGAGTCCTTTGGGAGAGGGGTGGGCATATAAGTCGAATAAATAAATAAATAAATAAATAAATAAATAAATAAATAAATAAATAAAGATTGGTCAAATTAGTTGCAATCTAAGGTTCACATGTTGATTTCTAAACAAGGAAATCTGAGTTCACAGGCATATAAAAATATTGCATACAGCTTGTTTACATGGAAATAGTTGGAAATTTGACTAAACACAGAAAGTTATAACTACAGTATTAAGAAACATTTTAAAAATTGTAGTTCTATATTGGAACTCAAATAAAAAGAACATTAAAATATTTCATAAAAATACATTATTTTTTGTTAACATCATACCACAAAATCTGCTAAATGCTCTGCAAGCTACTATAATCACTTTACCGTGGTTATACACATGTACTAATTTATGTGGTAATACAAATTAATATAATTATTACACTAAATATAAATGTGTATTTCCTGTAGAAGTAAATATATCCTCTAATAGGTAAGTTCAATTCTGTGTTAATGATCCAATTGAGCAAATCTTCTGTAGGCTTATTTTCTCTTCTGGTTTTATACAAGAGTCTTCAGACAAAAAAAACCCCAGCTGTTTTCCATATTAACTTTTCTACTTTATCAGTTAATAAACAGAGTCATTTCACGCATTTTGCCTTGCCTGCAATTTTTGAAACTAATTTATGATATTTGGAAAACTAAAGAATGATACATTAAATTGTATGCTGCATAAATGGATAGATAATCTGTTGTAACAAATAGAGGACAATTCCCAAGAGTCCATAGGTATCTTAGATCAATAGGAAGAAAAACCTTTATATTATGGATGCAGCTCCAAGAAGCCAAATAAATATGAAACCTGAGGAAATATTTGGCAGTTGCCATTTTGATTTAGACTATAGTACATGTTACTGGATCAAGCTCTTCTAAGTTATTCTGTTTTCACATCAGGTACCAAATATCTTTGAAAATTCTTAAGCAAATGGTGAACATGTTTTCGTCCCAAATTATTTGTCCCTGGAATATGATATCCAACATTCAAATCCTTTGAACATGGAGGTACTCATAACTAATTAACATAAACTTACCTTCCCAAGTCTGGCACTTTATACATATGTATGACTGCATTATTATGCAAATTCCCAGCTATGGGATACCATTACATCTGAAAGACTATAGGTTTGAAAAACTATCACAAAGCAATCTGTGCTTATCATACGTTATCAAACATGTCAACTTACAGTTCTTTATCTTTTTATTGCTATTTTGAGTTAGATATTAATCAGTTAAAATACCTCTCTGTTCTATTTTGTTTGCTATCCTTACTACACAATACTAAAAAAAAAACTCCAGGGTAATCAAATGACACAGTGAATCATTAAGAATTTTTCATTAAAATTCAACACACACACACACACACACACACACGTAAAAAGATTATTAAAAATAGAAAATGATAATATGTACTACTAATATCACATCTGTTAAAACCTAATTAATTTTCATGTTCTGACACAAAAACATCTAGATGGACAGCTCCACTAACTTGTTGCAGCAAACACAATATGGCCATTTTGTTCTTGTCTAATGCCACACTGCTACTGCATGAGATTGAATGTATTTACTCCAGCAAATACTGGTAATATAAGCATATACCAAACACAGCAGGCTTTATGTCCCAAAATCATGTACAGGGCTGCATTGTTAGAATCCTATTATGACACCCTTAACACCAACAAAACCATTGTAAAAAAGGCTATCAATGATCCTAAAAGGAACTTGTGAACATGACTAATGACAGTAAAACCATGAGATTTAAAGTGTTATGCAAAATATGCCCTTTCAAAAATAATTAATAATACTGTACAGAATAGCATTTTCTTAAAATATATGCAAATATATCTTGACATGCATAGAGGAACTTAAGCTGTTTATCTTCAAGTAAAGCTGAGAACAGTTAATTGTATATTTTCAAGAGGTTCAGACAATCTAACCCAAGAGGACACAGTTTTCATATTTGGTGCTTATTTGGTGGGTATGAATTTGTTTTACAAATTTTATTTTTGAATACATTGAATGTAAAATAATTTCAAGCTAATTCATAAGTTCCTAGACCAAATATGTAAACTTGTCTGATTCTTAATATGATAGATACCCCCCCAAATTAAATAGCTTTCTGCTAATCAAGTAAAAATAAACATGTTAAATATTCAAGATATGTGGGCAAAGTTCATAATATAACACAGTTATACCTAAAATGTGACATCACATGCTTTGTCTCATATTTGATGGGATTAAAATTATTGCCAAATTCCAGCATGTACTAAATATTCCTTTCCCTGCTTAAGAAAAGCATGACATCTGCAACTCAAGGTCATGGATGCCATGAAACATTCCTCAAGTGTACCAAACCTGGAAACAACAACTTCCTAGTGCACATACTCCCTGGCCAAGCATGCACATGTGCAACAATGAACATGTGACCATCCTGAGGCAGGTTCGACTCCTCTTTCTGCCTCCCTCCTGTGGCAGTCCTTTGCAGGAAGGAGATGAGTTGCAAGTGGCCCCAAGCGCCAGCAAGCCAGAAGCAGCCCCACCTTACCCTACATTTCTGCTGCCCTTCCACCTTGGCAAGCCAGCCTTAGGTGGCCATGCCTTTGGCCTCGCTGCAGCCCAATGGGGATAATGCCACAAGCAGGGGCTCCTTCTAGCCCCCTGGGTAGATACATTCCCGGTCTTTTCGCACTGCCACGGCCAAGTCCCTCCTGGACGGTCAGGACAGGAGTTCCCCACCTCTGTATCGCTCCCAGCAGAAAGAGGGACCGGGGTGGAGGGGGCGCCTTACCAGTCCGTCTGAGGCTCGTCGATGACCAGGAGCAGCTTGAACTTTTTGGCTGCCGCTGAGGAAGACGAGGAGGCGTCCACCAAGCCCGCCGAGGCTGCCGTCTGCTTCACGGCGTTGGAGAGGGAGCTGAAGAAGCTGCTGCCCACCGACTGCTGCTGCTGTGGAGGCGGCGGCTGCGACGGCTGAGGCTGAGGCGCCGCCGGCTGCGGCTGCTTGCGCTCCGAGGCCGGGGAAGAGGACGAAGGAGATGCCGAAGAGGCAGGCGGAGCCGCCGGAGGGGGAGGCTGTTGGGGCTCCGGCCGCTGCAGGTCGGTCATGTACCCATTGGGCAGGTTGGCGATAAAGCTGCTGTCCGAGAGCCTGCGCCGCAGAAAGTTCATCATTTGGCCGCCGAGCCGAGGGAGAAGTGGCCGACGAAGAGAGGTGAAAGGAGCAGAAAGGAAGGCTCGCTGGCGGCTTTTCCGCTTTGCCCGCCGCCTCGCTGGGTGCCGGAGATGGAGGGAAGCAGGAGCGCTGCCGCTGCTACGTGCGGGAGCCGCCGCGGCTGCTGCTGCTAATGCCGCCGCTTCTCCGCTTGTCCCGCCCTCCCGTCTCTAGGTGGCAGCCGCCCAAGCCGTTGCCGCCTAGCCTTGCCTTGCCTTCCTTGCTCTGCTCTGAAGGCGGGCGGAGGGAAGCGGCGCCAAACCGCGCCCTTATCGCCCGCCCCGAAATCAACGGGGGTCCTCTTGAAAAGCCCGCCTTCAGCCACCGACTCCCGTCCCTCGGCGGGAAAGCTCCGCCATCCTCCCCGCGCGCAAAAACTCCTCGCAAAAAAAGAGCCCTGCTCCTGTTTTTCCACCCTGCGCGTTTAGTTGGGAGATGCTACGGGAGGGAGGTGGGGGCGAAGTCTCCGCGGACCAGGGTCAACCGTGCCCCGCAAAACTCCTGGCTCTGACCATTTTAAAAGGCGAGACTCCGCTTCATCCGTGCAAAAGAGGGTAGCTGTCATGGGAACGCGAGATCGCCATGGTACCTGTGGCCCCGGCAGTGTCACGCAAAAGGCAGCTTCACACAGGTCCTCAAGAGATCCAAGTTTTGTTTCGGATCTGAAAGGCAGCATCGACACGAAGGATTACCCTGAACTTGTTTTAAGCCTATCATCCGGAAGTGGCCTTGACGTTATAAAAACAACAGCCACAAAATGTTTAACATTTAATAGCCAAATCGGTGCCTGGGAATCTCAGCATGAAAGATATTTTAACAGAAGACAAGCATTTACACTGTAGAGGTATCACCACATTGCCCTTAAGGGCAAAGTCACATTAGGAAGCTGTCATGGAGAAGGTCCTTGTTAGTCCCTGCCAGCTGTATCCTGAGCACCCTGATGGAAGGAGCGGTTTCTCTGTCCAAGTTTTAATTTTTATATGACATAATTTCTCAGACTATACCCTAGAGCTTCAAGCTGAACATTTGGTAGGGAGATTAACAACATTTCTGAATAACAAGATGGAAAATCTTAAATTCAGGGATGAAGGAACATTCTCACTTCAATCAGCACATTATAGCTTCTAGCAGATATATTCAAGAGGCTGCAAATAAAAGTGAAAAGAGTGCTTATTCACTGAATCTCTCTTCTACACCTGCACAACACAGTATCTCTGATATTAATCCTTGCCTATTGCTTATTTCCAGCAGCCGTAATTACCAGTAAAAGGTCATTCAAGGTGTCAGAAATAATAAACCCTCATCTTGAGCAGCCGAAGACCATCAATAACAGCCACCATAACAAAAACACCTTTTCTGGGGTGGTAGACAAAATAGCCAGACTTTATCATGTCATTTTGACATGATATATGTATTCTTAAGGTAGACACAAATGAGATCAGAATATGGGGGATATGCTGAGCAGAGTTAAAAGTAATTTTTCCTTAGCCACACACCTTGACAACCTCCAGTTCCAGTTGTGCAGATGAGCCAAATGATGATTATACAAAAATAATCACATCTTTGAGCAAACCTTTACTTGCTAAATGTCTGCATTGTAAATGTGAAGAAAACATCATCCAAATAACTGACCCTCCTTACATACAACATAAACTTCCTGTTCATTATAAGATATTCTCCAGGACCAACACAATATATTACATTTTGCAATATATTTATGTCTAATTTGGGGAGGGCAGTTAATGCAAAAGTATCAGCCTTTTGAATAAGAAAGTTAGCTCTGCTAGATTCAGATTCACTTATATCTTAAAAATGAAATACCAAGAGCTTTTAGAACATTCCATTAAAAAAGAATATAAAGGACAGTTCAGTGCACTGTGCTTCTTTTTGGTATTTTTCTATTACCTGTTATTCTTGGCTTAGATTTCCAGAATTCCATTATCACCTGAATACATTTCTGGTTGAAACTGAACTTGGCAAAAGAAGAACTCAATGAGTCAAAGCTGGAATATATAATTTGAAGCCAAGCATCATGAGGGGGGGGGGCATGCAGGGGGAGGGGAGAATATTTATGTATGGCAAATTTACCAGTCCCTTTGACTCAGCTAGTCAAGATGACCAAGCATTTTGCTGCTACAATAATATGGTGATGATAAACAAATCTATTTTAAAAAGGACACTTGAGTTTTTAAGCACTGTTTTATACAATGTAGTGTTTTCAAATGTTTTTGTCTTTATTATGTTATTCCTCTTTCTGTAAAGAGGACAGCTGCAGGAAAACTGATTTCTATCTGGGATTTCTTTGAGATCTACAGCATTACCAAATATTACCAGTTTATTTTGCTTATTATTGCACCTGTGTTTATTGTATGCTTATATTTTAATTTTTGTATGGTATGGTTATAAGCTTATTTATAGCCATACTATTGGAAATCACCTTTACAGCCATAAAGGGAAGTTTATAAATACTATTAATTAAGATAAACATAAATAGCAATACTATTTTAAATACCATTTTATAATGTCCATAGCTTAAACATTCTTCATAAGCCATGCAGTTTACTGGCCTTTTTCTGTGAATGCTAAACACTGTCAATATGCTTCTCCTAGAGATGTATGTTAGTCATCAAAATCAGTTGATCTTGGTTTTGATAAAGTAGCTGCCAACTCTATAAACATCTAGCTCTGCATGTGATTAAAACAACTAAAGGAGGAATTTTTAAGTAGGCACCATATGCTAAATGAGTTTGTAAATCCATCCAGACAGCCGGTTGGGATCAAGCAATCTCAGGTTTTGTATGATGATCTATATTTGTGGCAATTTGATAACTTATTAACATCAGATCCAGTGAATAAATCTGAATCTGTGGGTGGAGAATGTATTCCAAGCTGGCTTAATTGCTGCAGACTTTTACAATGCAACCTTTCTTTAAACATCCCCATGACTAAACTATCCTGAGCTGAATGCTATCACCCTAAGATAATTTGATTAACTGAAACATGCAGCCAAGTGAAATGGGGAGTTTTACTATGCATCACAGTCATTGTACAGCTCAAAGCATGGTCTAAAATGGTCATCTATAATCTCATGTTTGATTCTTTAAATAAATCTGGATGTATCAGTTCTTCTGCAGCATTCTTTTTGAATTCTTGTTTTGAATTCTTCAAAAGAAGAAATCAGAGAAGAAAAATGGGATGGAATCAAAGACTGAAGATGATTAAGGGAATCCATTTCCTCAGGCCTGACAGTCTATTTACACAAAGAAGGTTTGCAATGGGAACTTTGTGTACATACTGAATGCAACAAAAATATTTTCAATCAAAAACATAGCTCTTCTCATCTCGCTACCATTCCGCCACTATTGTTACAGTTGCTACTAATTTTAGTTCACATTTTTTTAATTAAAGGAGAAACAGAAATATTTTATTTATTTTATCAATTGTGAGGTAGGAGAAAATGGGAAACAATGATAGGCTCAAGTAAACTATATAGTTGAATGATTACTTAATTGTAACATTATAGTTTAATTACTAGGCTACAACAGCTGCCAGTATTCATTAGGTACTTGATTCTGACAGTATTTAGAACTTTCTTTTTTATTCCACATTGTAACCAAAAACAAAAACTCTCCTATTAAGTTAACATTTTATCTTTGGAAGGTACTTTCAGTTTGGATTGTTGTTAATGCAGTTCTGAAATATTGTTTTTTGAAACCACCTATTAAAAAAAGGATTAAAAGCTGGATCATAACAATTTACAAACAGAAAAACACTAATATATTTAAGAATGTGTTTTCTAGTAAATTTTGCACTAGTTTTTCTGCACAGTAATTACAATAGTATTTTGTTTCCTATTCATTCTGTTTTAATAGAGTAACACATAATCATTTCCTGGATGGCTAAATAAATTCATACTTTTTTTAATTACATTTATATGCCGCCCTTCTCCGAAGACTCAGGGTGGCTTACAATTTTTTGGGATACAACCCAGTGTGCTCAGCAATAGCCTTCATTCCAATGTATATGCCTGCTTATTACTAAGCGGCATTTTTACAAAGTCAGCTTATTGCCCCCAACAAGCTTGGGTCCTCAATTTACCTACCCTGAGAGGATGGAAGGCTGAGTCAACCTTGAGCCTGGTGGGATTTGAGCCTACAGTAATTGTAGGCAGCTGGAACTTAAGTGCAGGCATTTAAAAGCCTGAGCCACGAAGGCCCCTTTATTATAACATTATGCTGTCCATGGTGCTGCACTGTAGAAAATAGACAAATCTATCATAGCACAACACTATCCATATAATAAGATGACTGGAATAGAATTGGTTGTACATATAGCTTTGTCTCCCCAAAAGAATGGAAAAGAAAGATTTTAAATACAGGTAAATTTGATAATTTTTGATAAGTTAATATATATCACTTATATCAAAGAATATGTTTTTATGCTTACAAAAACAACTTGCATTGTCATTTTCAGTTTGGAAACTAACATTTTGATAATGAGACAATAACATAACATGCCTACAGACCAAAGTTCTATGGAAAATGTACAATATACATAAAATATCCTAATTTTTGTTCATGAAAACAATTCCCTTGGTGTTGGTGAAGGTGAAGGTTGACCTTGGATCTCTTTGTATGTAGAGAAATGCATGCATAACCTTGTAGAAGGAACTCAGGAACAGTTTAGGCCAAATAATAGATACCTCTGTCCTAGGAAAGAAGTTTGAGAAAGAAATTCAAAATTACCCTGAATCGAATCTGTTTGGTATAAGAAAGGGCAGAAGGAAATACTGGCAGGCTTTTAGTCTGTTATTATGCCCTAAAACAGTAAAATAGAATTACTGTAAAGGACAGAAATCTAGAGAAAGGAGAAAATTAGTTTTTTATAAGAATTATAAGTCATTCTTGAATATTACAGGAAGGGCATTGGAGGAACATTTCTTGCTATGTGTCAACACAATATTCTACTACAAAGTAAAATAGGGGCCATGGTGGCTCACGTGGTAAGATGCTGGGCCTGTGCACCATTGAGGTCAACAGCTCAGCAGTTTGATTTCCATGAGCTGTGAACCATGGAGGGACAAGAAAGGAGCCTCCACCGATTGCCTACCGGCATTCAGGCATCCTGTGGGTAAAGATAACACTGCCCGAAAAAATTCCTTTCACAGAGGCAGCCAATCACCTCAGTGATCCCTGACTAACACGTGCCACATGCTAAATAAATAAATAAATATACTACAAAAGGGGATACTTATAAAAAAATGATACTTCAAAAAGAGATTTAAAAGAAATTCAAGAAAGCTACTTCAGTAACCTAGAGGTTACTGAAAACAATAATTGAGGTTCATCTAGAATATATTCCACAATGTGAGAAAAGGTCAAATTCTTGAAATAGGTGAGCATGGTTTTCTAGCAATGTTTAAGAAGCCATAAAAGTTAAGAAGGAAATGGAATGCCACTCCTAATGAGCAAGACAAAAAAGTGCAAGCTGTTAGGAATGTAAGGAACACAGAGGAATCTGTAGTGCAAATGGAAAATGTGAGAACTGAGGTGGCAGCTGGAGTTTCTCAGAGTTGGCAGTGCTGAAACATACAACAGCTGCTCATTTTCAAGCCCATCAAGCTCCATAACAAGAACCCAGGAATTCATGGGAAGGTCTAGAGAAAACATCAAGCAATGGATATAGAAGTCATTGACACTTTCATGGACAGTGGGGAATTAACTACTATGTCTGGACTTATTCTTGTGTGAAACAAATATTCTCTGGTTGAGCCAATCTGTGAGACTTCTGACAGAACTAATCAAGTTAAGTGCTCAGAAGATCTGCCATCCACTGCCAAGGATTCTGATAACTAAAACATGAAAGAGAGCAACCTAACCTATATTCAAAGCAGAAAACCAGCCAGGTAAGTAGATGGGCAATCAGAGAATAAATTAATGAAAGGGATGTTCAAAGATGATATGGAAACTGCAAAATAACTGGATTCTTTGCATTGTTCTTTTCTATTAAAGATATACAAATACCTAAGCCAATGTCTTGAGGAGTCACCAACACAACAAAGGTCAATAATGTAAAATGGTGGTGGGCACAAGAGGAGACTTCCTTTTGCATATGATTTATGATTTACTATGCCTAGTCAAAAGGCGTGGACATTCAATTACTTGATTGCACCTACCATTTTGATATTGCTAACTATTGCTGTGGATATTTTGGGGAGGGAAATCAGAACAAATTATGAAAATTGAGGTAACCATAAGATATCTTGAGATATCTTATGATTACCTCACTATTGGGGATCATCAGATCCTGATTTCTTAATGAATGTAAAGAATGTTCATGTATATGGAATTAAATAATGCCTATTTACATCAGTAATAACTTGGTATACATCAATTCAGAACCCCTTTTGAACCAAAATAGCCACATCCTCAGTTGTTATAAAATGCCTGCAAGTTAAATCTCTCCCACCCAATCCTTCATTAATAGAGATGTATCCTGTTCCTTTAAATGATTCTAATTCTGTAGAGAAGAAATATCTGTCCTTAATGTTTTTAAATATAAAATTACACTTTGTGTTTTAGGTTCTCATAGCCTTTTTAGATTAATACTATCTCCAATTATTTTATTTCACCCCTTATCAATGTTTTCCCAAATAAAACTGAAACCTATCTTTAAAAAAGTCTACACTCCTCTATAAACTATTAAAGGGTTATTTAATGCTGATCAAATCTTTCATAACACAAATGTACCAAATATGAAGTAATCATGGGCAAAATTTATTTTAGTTTTTCTGTTAAATGATTTGGTTTTTTTTAATTAAACGATTCATAGTAATCACTTGACAACAGAACAAGACCAATCCAATTAATTAAATTGCTCTAATTTGTACAAAGGAATCATGGATGTCATGTATTATAAAATGTTACACCACGTATGGATGCAAGTAAAAAAGAATTTGAGAAGACAGTAGTAGATGAAGCATAACCCTTAATTATGAATACTGATTTAATTTATATTTTCCAAAACATTTAAATAAGGAAAGAGGATATAATCTGCGACATACAAAGCTGCAATACATGAGCCTTGGTGGCTCAGGCTGTTAATTGCCTGCACTTAAGTTCCAGCTGCCTACAACTGCTGTAGGCTCGAATCCCACCAGGCTCAAGGTTGACTCAGCCTTCCATCCTCTTGGGGTAGGTAGATTGAGGATCCAAGATTGTTGGGGGCAATTAGCTGACCTTGTAAAAATGCCGCTTAGTAATAAGCAGGCATATACAATGGAATGAAGGCTATTGCTGAGCACACTGGGTTGTATCCCAAAAATTGTAAGCCACCCTGAGTCTCCGGAGAAGGGCGGCATATAAATGTAATTAAAAAAAAAATACCAGTCACCCTACCCTTCTGATCTTGATGTCTTAAGAAAACCACTGTAATCTAATGTTTTGGACTTGGACAAGGGAGAGCTAAGGAAAAGGTCCTATTCAAGTTTTGTCACCATGAATTTAGGTTCTTGGCCATTGTAATAGTAAGCTTTATTTTCTTTAAGTGTAGTTAACTTTGTGATTCATGAGATGATTTTGGGAGTCACACTATTTGTCTCTGTGTATAAATGTCCTTTGTTAAATATTTCCTTTGAAAAAAAAGTTGGTTTAAGTTGGTGTGAACTATTTTGGATACATGAAATCCTCTTTCGGCTTCTGTACATGATGGTGATAGTCACCCAATTTGTCATTAGCATTTCATATTCTATGCTATTATCATAATAGGTGACTAGCAGATGATCCATTCCTTGACTTAGTCCTTTGAGCCATCATTATAGCCCTCCTTAGTCTGAGGCAGAGATCTTTCCTGAGCACATATGGCACACATCACTACTTTGCTGCCTGCCATCCAGTTTGGTAGAAGGAGATTTCTTTCATCTCAAGAAATGATATCTTCTTCAACGTTTTTAAACGTTGCTTTTCTGAAAAAGCCTGTCTGCCAGAGTTGTATCACAGATTAACAACCTTCGGGGGATGTTACTTAAAAAGAGAGCTATCTTGAGGCAGCGAGCCTGATGCCAGTGCATTTACAACCCATGGTATAACATCACTGGAGGCTTTTTCTGAAGACTCTTAACAAGAAAACTGAATTACTGATTCTGTTAAAACCTAGTATCAAGGTATCCAGTAGTTGAATGAGAGAGAACAGGAACAATTCTGGCAGAAAACAGTGAAATAATTGTTTATGAGCACAATGGCTGATTTTAGGGAAGCCTTAATACAATATTCTATCTCTAAAAAGATAATAATTCTAGCAAACTTTAGAATATTTTGAGTAATTGAAATATATATATGAGCACTATCTAAATATTAAATAAAGTGTTATTGTTTCTGAAAACAAGAACATATTATTTCTTCAACTGTCTAGACTAACAAAATAATATGTGCACAATTTAAGAGTGTGAATCATATCTGGACAAATTCTCTCTCAGGCACTGTATTTACAACAATAGGGCAGAGATCTCAAATACAAAATGCTTGCATATCTGTATGGCTGCATTTGAAATAATAAACCAATCTCCTGTTATTGATGTGCATAGTATTATTCTACAGCCCTTCCTGGAAGAAGTAAGAATTATTTCAATGGATTAAATCAAGGTTTCCATCCATCTTCAGCTCCAAAATATATTACCCTCTGTTGCCAGACAACTTTCAGAAAAGTTTCTTCTTAAGACACTATAAAATTTCCAATACAAATAGAAACAAAAATCAGTTTTTTAAATTTGTTTTTGGCCTTTATACACACACCAACCAACACACACACAGACCAACACACATATTGAAAAAAATGAATTTTCCTTTTTAAAACCGCTTGCTTTTTCTAAGTATGGTAACATGAATGTCAAGAGTTAATAGCTGCCCTCAGAATAATTATTGATGCAACTGTACCATGAATAAAAAATTGTATTTTTATTCTTAGTCATCTGTTAATGAGCTTGTAATTAGGCCTTTTAAATATTATTTTTCATTTCATTGGTTTCTTTTTTCCTTTTTGCTTACTTGTCATAACTAAGCCTCCTACAATGTAATCATGGGCAATTCTTTTTTGGTTATTTAGATACAACTGATAAACTTTTGTGTAATTACTTGCTTTAGTAATCAACGACAGTTTGGCAGCAGATTCAGATTTATATTTTCTCCTTTCAAGAGGAGTTCATTGTTAAAACCAAAGAAGTTTGGTTAAGGCAAGTAACCAAGCAAAATTCTGGAAGTATTATTGACAAAATTTGGGGTGCAGCCACATAACAAGACAAGGGAAGACATTTGTAACAAATATAATTGATCTTTGTGTTTGTATTTTGACAGTAGTGACATCTTATATGTCATATATACTTTCCTCTCCAACTATTCCAGCTTCCAGAGTGATACATCATTTCTTTTTCAATTTGCTGTACTTCCAAAGAGAATTATTTTGCAAAAAGCAAAACAAAACAGAAGATTCATCAATGAATTGATCTATGACTTTTAAAATCAAAGCTTTTACTTGTAGGATGAAATCCTATTTTTTTTAACAGATGTAAGATCCATTCAAGTCAATGTTTCATATATTTGACTAGGATATTGACTTAAATATTACATTGTACTTAAACCATTAACCTATCATCAAAACCCTTCAAACTGAAAGAAGATAGGAACATTTCTACTCCAGAGACAAAACTAAGGTACTGTAAAATATTTCATATTGCCTTATTCTGTAATTCTTTAATTATATGCTACTATAAAATATAGTACAGGTAGTTCTCCACTTATGACACAAATGAACACAGAAATTATGTTGCTAAGTGAGAAATTTGTTATGTGAGTTTTGACCAATTTTACAACTTTTCTTACCACATTTGTTAAGTGAATCACTGAGGTTGTTAAATTAGTCACACAATTGTTAAGTGAATCAGGCTTCCCCATTGACTTGGCTTGTCAGAAGGTCACAAAAGATGGTCACATGACTCCAAAACATTGCAAACATCATAAATATGAATCAGTTGTCAAGCATCTAAATGTAAATCATGTGATGCTGCAATGGTCTTAAGTGTGAAAAATGATCAGTACTTTTTTCATTACTGTTGTAACTTTGAATGGTTACTAAATGAACTGTTGTAAATAGAGGACTACCTTTGCATGAATACCATTTTCATTCATTCCAGTCCATCTTCCTTCAATGTATATTCTGCATATAATTTGAACAAATGAAGGGAGAACACTCAGCTTTCTTTCACTACTTTGACAAAATAGAGCCAGTCCATTTCTGTCAACTCTTGTCAACTTCATGATAACTGGATTAAGAAGACTAGAGCTGTACTATGTTGAAATAGGTTACATTAACAGAATCCTACATGTCTGTGTCTTCTCCTCCCTCCCTCTTATACCCAGAGAGTTAAACGGGATCTAGTTTAAATCAGCTAATAGGAAAGTACTACATAAATACAGGAAGCAGCAGGTGAAGCTAGGCAGAATCAATATCTGATACCTGTACAATTAGCACAGGACCCCCACAAGGTTGTGTGCTTTCTTCACTTCTCTTCTCCCTATATACCAATGACTGCATCTCAAACGATCCATCTGTTAAAATCCTGAAGTTTGCAGATGATACAACAGTGATTGATGTCATTCGAGACAACGACGAATCTGCATACAGACAGAAGGTTGTACAATTTGCCTCGTGGTGTGACCAGAACAATCTTCAACTGAACACACTCAAAACCATAGAAATGGTGGTAGACTTTAGAAGAAACCCTCCCATACTACCACCTCTTACAATACTAGACAACACAGTATCAACAGTAGAGACCTTCAAATTTCTAGGTTCTATCATATCACAAGACTTAAAATGGACACCTAACATCAAAAATGTCATCAAAAAAGCACCACAAAGAATGTTCTTTCTATGCCAACTCAGAAAGCTCAAACTGCCCAAGGAGCTGCTGATCCAGTTCTACAGAGGAATTATTGAGTCTGTCATCTGCACCTCTATAACTGTCTGGTTTGGTTCTACAACTCAACAAAACAGACACAGACTCCAGAGAGTAATTAGGACTGCGGAAAAAACAATTACTACCAACCTGCCTTCAATCCAGGATCTGTACACTGCACAAGTCAAAAAGAGGGCTGTGAAAATATTTACAGACCTCTCACATCCCAGACATAAACTGTTTCAACTCCTACTCTCAAAACGATGCTATAGAGCACTGCACACCAGAACAACTAGACACAAGGACAGTTTTTTCCCGAACGCCATCACTCTGCTAAACAAATAATTCCTTCAACAGTGTCCAACTATTTACAAAGTCTGCATTACTATTACTATTAATCTTGTCATCACTCCTTATCACCCATCCCCTCCCATTTGTGACTGTATGACTGTAACTTTGTCACTTGTATCCTTACGATTTATATTGACTGTTTCCTAGTATGATTTGATTGCTTATTGTACCTTATGACTAAGTGTGGTACCTGATGATTCTTGACGAATGTATCTTTTCTTTTATGTAAACTGAAAGCATTTGCACCAAGACAAATTCCTTGTGTGTCCAATCACACTTGGCCAATAAAGAATTCTATTCTATTCTATTCTATTCTAAAATACGAAGCATACGATAGCCCAAGGCAAAGCAGCCAAAGAAGGTAAAGAGCAGTTCCCTGAGAATGGACTCCAGCACAAGTCTGAAAGCTCAGAAAACTAAAATCTGGTCCCAGTGACCAACTCAGATTGGATCTTGCAACATTATCCTGGGACACGTATATTTGCCTTCTTTAGTTATGTATTTGAGTATGCATTTGACTTCCATTTGAATGCTGGTCATTAGCTGTAACAAAGAACTGACTGACTGATTTAAATATTCCTAAAAGTCCACTAAATATTTTCTTTTTTTAAAAAAAATAAAGTTTTATTCAAATTATGACAGAATAGTGAATTTATTAATGGATCTTAACATATTCATGTTTGAAATCTTAAAGCTGCTTTTTGTTCAAAGATCTGAGAGCAGAATCCTTCACTAGTTGGCCACAGGCTGAAATAGAAACAGGGCTTTCAGTAGCATTGTAGGTCCAGTTGGAAAATGTCTCATGTTAGAAGCTGTAAATGCAGATATAAAATAAAAATATTTTCTATCAACTATTGTTTCAACCTCCATTTGAATCATATAACAAATACTGCATGAGTGTTCCTGAGCTTTTAAACGTCAGTTTTACTACACAGAAAGTAAATGGAAATGCAACTTGCATTATTTATTAACATAATTTCTGTACCTTCCCAAACTCATGACTCATTTATAATATGGTATATTTTCTTCCCAAGTTAGTTGTGTTGCAGTACAGACAAGCTGCATTCACTAAACCCCATCCTTAATAGAGTAATTTTCAGTTTCAAACAATTTAAATTCTGTAAATGAGAACATGTTAGAAAGAGGATTATATCATTTTCTGAATTATATATGATAAACCTCTAATTTCTTTCATAAGATTTCACTTATAATGTACACAGTATTTTCCTAATTGCCAGAGTGAAGTTACCTTGCAAATCAATATTTTTTTTAATGTACAGTTCCTATGAATGAAGGACAGTAGTGTGACCCCTGGGTACACCAACTTTGGCACTGTTATTTGGCACTGTACAGCTCAAACTCTGTTATGACTTACTGTTTATTCTCCAATGACTGCATTTGACTTAGAAGTCTCATGGATTTTAACTACAGGCTTTCAAATTATATCTTTGAAGTACAGATATACTAAGTCAGGACAATTTTAAGAAATCATGTTGATATTATGGTTAATTAATTTGGCACTTTAAAATGCATCTTAACTCATTGTAATCTATCCCAATGTGATATCCTTCAGTATTGTTGAAACCATGACTTGAATCTTCAGAATTTGTTGGAGAGGCTCTGCAACTCCATGGCCTCACTGTTTCCCTATTAGACTACTTCAGTGTGCTGTATTTGCAGCTGCCCCTGAAGACCACCTCAATTACTGCTGAATGCAGCTGCCAACATGCTGACTGCTGGATACTGCACTGACACACTACATTTCCAAGTACAATTAAAGATTCTGACTTGAATGTACAATGTTTTAAAGAGTGTGAAGATTTATAAATACCAATGGAATCACTTCCTCCAAGGTAACTTTGGTTGGCCTGTTTACTTTGCTCATAAGAGTCAGTTTGTATAGTGGCTAAGGTATCAGCTACAAATTAGGAGACTGTTTGTTCTGGTCATAGCTTATGCACGAACACCAACTGGGTGATCTTGGACCAGTCATTCCCTCCTAGCCTGACCTACATCACAAGTTGTTGTGGGGAAAATAGGAGAACAAATAAGGATGTTCGTCACCTTGAGTTATTTAAAAATAATAATAAAATAATAAATAAAAATAATATTAAAATATTATAAATATAAAATATAAAAATAAATTAAAAAGTAAGGGAAGAGGGACTCCATAGAACATTTCAGTCCAATTCTCTGGAATGAGCTCCTTGCCCATTTGCCAAGGTTCAAGAAGCAAATTGATTTCTGCTTTAATTTGCTTTTCAAAAGCAGTTACAATATGGCTGTAGATTAGCCTCTGGAGATTAAAATTGACATTTTCTCCACCACCAACTTGCTGGTGTGCTATTTTAATTTAAGTTTATGTCAAACTCATGAAGTACCTATATTCAAATTATATCTCCTTTGGAACAATATATATTTTACAGATGATGTATATCTGGCACTTTCAACAAAGCCACCCCACCACCGCATTTCCAGAGAACTTAAATCATAGGATTTAGATTAGATAGGAAGTTTGAAAAAAAAATTCCAGAAAAAAAGTAGTGGCATGCCAAGAAAACTATATGGATATATTTATGAAGTCAATATAAGTCAAGTTTGATTCAAAGGTTAATTCCCCTGAAACTAATTCTTGGTTGTTGTTTTTTTGTACTGAGTATTTCTGATCTGGATAAAAATGAAACAAAATATTTGTAAGATCTTTAAAATGAAACTTTATAGTATATACAGTATATGTGTGGTCCAGTGGGAGATGGAGGTATGTATGTGTATAAAGTATAGTTTTCTATTCTACAACTGCAGAGACAGTATCACTGACTTTAGTAATGTTATACTAATGTAGCATTGTAGCTCCCCCTTTCATATTAACTAGCTCTGAAGCATTACTCTATTTAAAAGATTGGCAGTACAATTAATATTATTATTTCTTTAAGAATCCACTGTTGGACTTTAACAGAAGGATTTGCTGTTGATGTTGTTTTGCATAAGCAGAGATAGTCCAAAATATATGTAGCTTTAGAGAAGTATTTAGATGTCAATGTTAAGAAGCTTGGCATAATAATTTATATAATTGATTAATGTATTCATTATTACAAATTGTTACTTTACTATTAATTGTTTAGATGAATTTGAGTGGTATATTCTGAAGGAATCAGCTAAGTGTTTGGAGCTTTAGAATAAATCAACACTTAATAACATGAAGATATACTAATTAATGAAGGACAGTGTAGAAGTGTGGAAGAGAAGCATTTAACAGAAAAGCATCTACTGAAGCAATCCAACCTTTACTAGGCAATGATCTGTCCATGGTACCTATATAAGAATCTCCTTCAGAAAAAAATGTGTCTTTCTGAGATACGAGTTTCTTTTTGGATAATGTTTGAGATCTGGCTGGAATTTACTGCTCTTGCTATACTAGCTTCAGTGTAAATACTGAAATCTCCAACATACAGTATCCGGCTCAGTCAACCCGAATCAACTCAATCTGAAAGTCTGTTAAATGACGGGATGGCCAATGTGCCAACTGTTCAGATCACAGAACAGGCACTAAAAACATCAAGGTCCCAGGAAGTACCTGGAAAAGATTGTAGTAATCTCATCATTAGTTTGTCCCTACATAAAGTACTCAACCAGCAGCAGGTAAAAAGTTCCACAATAAATACCATATATGAACTTTACATTCCGTTTGTCCAATAATTACAATGCCAGAGGCATTCTGAGTAAATAAAATAACACCCACCTAGTGAAAGCTGTGGAGAAGATTTCTGTGGCTTCCATGTCAAAATTAGACACCAATTTAAACAAAATAAATGAATAAAATAAATGTTGTTATCATGAATAATGAAAAGCATATTCTCTTTAAAAATGCAGATCGATGGGGTAATGGTATATTTAAAATTACTTAAAGCTTCCATTATGTTCTCCGATTACCTTGTTTAGCAATTTCAACTTGTAGGAATTAGTATGATTTTGAAATCTGAAGGTAAATTTATTAACCTGGATTTGCATTATCACTCTAAAAATTGCTTATTTTATTTATCAAATACCACAGAGAATTTTTAAAACAACAAATATTTTATTTTTGCTGTATTACAAAGAAATAATGTGGAATAAAAATTATGAGACTTCATTTGATATAGTGGTTAAGTGCTGAATCAAAAACTAGAAGTGGTATCTCAGGATTGTTGTGGGTAAAATAGGAGCATCGTGCACACTGCTTTGAGCTGTACGTAATATAGGTGGGACATAAATCAATTAATACAATGATATGTTGAACTTTCTCACAACTGATATTAGGAAGGAAAGAAGGAAGAACACCCATGATGTTAATTTTTAAATGTTCAAAATTGTCAGTGTATCTTAATAATAACTTATAGATATAACAACATTATGGGTTTGCCTTTTTGCTTTGCTCTGAATACATATATGCATTAACTTTTGGAAAGTAATACACTGTATTTGTCAGTGGTCAGCTTCAATTTAATCTTTATTTATGTCTTAATTCATTGATAAGCCATTTTTGGAGATGAAGCATATAAACCATTAACTATTTATTTATTGACTTGTTTGTTTATTTATTTATAACATTTAAAGCCTGCTCCAATTAAGAGAGAGTCTGGGAAAGGTACAACAATGTCAGAAACAAAAATATTTTTTTAAAAAGCCTCCAAGATACCCCAATTTATCCTAAGGGTCAAGCACCTGCTAAAACAAAACTGCTTTGGCCAGTTTACAAAACACCCCATGCATAGGAGTATTTTTAACTCAGGGGAGAAAAGCTTTCCACGGAATGGAGGCTATTACAAGAATGCCTGTTTCCCATCCAGACCCAGCATGCTACTTGATGAAGTGGGGCCTGCAAAAGCCAGCCAGGTTCTTACATTGAACAAAGCCATAATGTAATCTGGGTTTAGATCATTTAACACCAGAGAAATCCAAGCCTTGTGGCTGAGCATGATTTATGAGCCAGGGCACTATGCAGCTCTACTTCCTTAATGGGTATCTATTGTACATATTTAGATATATATTGTAGCTGTAACCTCCAGAGCCCCTCCAAGTATACAAATATCAGAACTCATGAGCTCAAGATACAATTAACAAGAATGAAATCTGTAGCTTTTAGTTCAGCCATAAACAACATCTCATAAGTCTCTGGAAGCAGATGTTGCCTGCATACATATGTCCATGAGGGGAAAACACTTTTCAAAATAACTTGGATGTAAAATAGTAGTGACCAAATAATATCTACAGATAGTCCTCAACTTATGACTGACTTGGAAAAGAGGATTCAGAATCTGAGTTCGAAGATCTGATGGTTGGGTCTTCTTCACACTCATATGATCAAATTTTGAGCATTTGGCAACAAGGCCACATTTACTGCCATCTGCAGCATCCTGCAGTCATGTGATTTAAGACAATTTTGCCAAAAGCTGACACAATTTTCAGCAAAGCCATGCACATAGCAGACCATTATTTGCTTAATAACTGCTATATTAATTTATGACTACCACATTTGCTTAATGACTGCCACATTTGTTTAACAACACTGTGTTTGCTTAACAATCACTGCAAAAAGGTTGTAAAATTGGATCATTCACATGACCAACCTGTTTTATGATTGTTATAATGGTAATGAGCAGGCTCCATTACAGTTATATGGATAAACTTCATGGAAAACCCTTTTATATAAGAATCATTATATAACAATCATTCAAATTTATGCTCTAACCACAGATGTAGAAGAAGAGAAAGTAGATGAAATTTATAATCAAGTTCAATTTGAAATTGACAGAACATGCAAGTAAGGCTTGCTGCTTATGATTGGACAGTGGAATAATAAATTTGCAAATATAAAGGAAAAAATATAATTGGATTGTATGGGTTAGGAAATCAAAAAGAAACAGGAAACCAACACATCAATTTCTGCCACTTCATTTATTTCTTCAGAGCAATTACTATTACTATGGTATTAGGTAGTTGCTGCCAGCTGCTATGACTTAATCTTGCTACTTTCTGCATAATTGGAGACAGATGGCAAATAAGCAGCACTGAGAAAGAACAAGCGCAGCAAAGCCAGAAGGCTTCGAAAGTCAGTCATGGCCTGCTTTCATCTGGAACTTGGCAGGTGCCCAAGGGTGATCACTGGAAAGCCAGGGCATTTAAACAGATCTGTTTGATAAGGAAAATAAGGCTTTAGAAGGACAGCATTTATTTCTGTCCAGGTACTTCCTCCTATTTGTTTTAAACCAATTCAGCTTTACGAGAATGCATGCCTTGAAATTATTACTCCTTTTATCTTATTCTGAATTGCACCATTTTTAGATTATATACCATCTCTTTACCACTTGCAGTTTTATTTTTTCTCTCTTTGACACTATATTAATTAATTAATAATATTATAAATGTTATTACTAATTATTATTTTTGCAACAGATGTATGTGGATACTATATAGCAAGAGTTTTTCTTAGGATACTCTGTTTTCCCGAAAATATGACCTACCCCAAAAGTAAGTCCTAGTTTGATTTTTACACATGCATCCAATATAAGTACTATCTCCAAAATAAGCCTAATTAAGACACCTCCCACTCCAGAGTGCACAGGTAAAAATTAAGCTAGGGCAGGGATGTGGGGTGGAGCTGCCCTACTACTTACCTTCAGACAGTTGCAGTCAAACCTCGCACATCCCGACACCTGCCTTGCTGGACTATTTCTTCTGCAGCCAGAAAGGCCTGCAAGACTTTCCTAAAAGCCCCTGCAGCTGATAACAGAGCTCCAGATTGATCTAGAGCTCTGTTATCAGCTGCAGAAACCTTTAGGAAAGTCTTGCAGGCCTCAGAAATAGTTCCTGAAGGCCTCTGACAGAAAAAAGAGACCGAGGGCAATGCGTGCAAGTGGATGAGTCAGTGGACAACACTCCCCCCCAAAATAAGCCTGGTGTCTTTTTGGGTGAAAAAAATATAACACAGGGTCTTATTTATGGGGTAACATGGTATTTAACTCATGGTTGTGGACCTTGCTCATTTTCACCCAATTTGTTTCTTTATGAATTTTCTCCTTTTTAAATCTCCTTTATTTTTCCAAAGTCAAACAGGTGCTGTTGGTGGACATTTTTTTAGTTCAATACCCTTTGTTTTCTGTTGGCTCTTCTTTGGATTGACTTAGCACTAGGCTCAAATACTGTACCAATAAATGCATGTGATGATGTTACCTTGTTTGGGTAATGAAATGTCTGCAAGAAAACAACCAACCTCAGAGAGCACCAAGGACCATTCAAGTGCTGTACAGCATAATGTTCATGAGCTTGATGCCACCATTGGGTCTTATTGAGATATACAGCAGAAAATCTCAGAAGGTAATACCTTTATTGGGTGTAGTCCTTCTAAAAGAAAAATGAACTTGGAAAATTCCAGTTTGTGATTACCTTGGGAAAACTCAGAAAACAGACTGTTAATGAAAGAGCAACCTAACAAATGTTTCCCACAAGTCAATAGATAATGGTGAGGAATGATTATAAAGTGTGAGAGAGAAATGATCATAAAGCTTCCAATAGTGCATTGCAACAACAGTACTTTACAGTTAACACAACAGACAATTCCAGGTTTGGAAGTACAAGCACATTTCAATGTATCTCCAACTACCCCAACATGGTGTGGCTTCTGCTTTACTGCAACCGGCATCACTCAAGAATTGTGCTTCAACCATGATTGATTGGAAGGATGAAGTGCCTGAAACAGAAAAATGTTACATAAGAGTGCCAAGGTCAGAGCTTTTTCTCTGCAGTTGTCTGATTGTCAACTGTCTGACTCATGCACTTGCAGAAGAAGCAAGAAGAAAGGTTTAAAACTCCTTAGATTCATCTGCAAGCTGAGCTATGGGTTTCAAAAGAAAGAACTATAAAATAAAGGCCCACAGGTAGACAGGAGGAGGAGGAGCTTTTTCTTATAGGAGGAGATGCTTTTGGAATGAAAGGCTACTGGATAAAGTCTGGTACAGAGAAGATACCAGCTGGGAGAGGCAGAAACCAGAGGATCCACAGCCAGGAAGAAGGACTGCCCAGGGTCATCTTGTAGGGAAGATGTGCAGCAGAGTAATTTAATAAATAATTAAACTGGGAAAGAACTTGTGGCACCTGCAGCCATGAAATAACCTGTAGAAAAGAGGCAGCAGAAAGAAGACATAGTCCTGGACTGTAGATGGTGGCAGAATAAAGGCTAAGTTAGAACTTCTGGGTCATTGCACATCAGGAAATGTATGCGTCTGTCATTCGAAGACAGTTGCATAGCTGTTGCATTTATATTTCTGTGAATATTAATGTTCTGACTAGGGGGCACTCAAACAACAAAGTGCAAACAAGAAATCAAATCAACCAATAAGCATGCAGGATACGCATCTCTTCACAAAGCGTATTTGAGATTTGGGAAGTATGCACGTCAACCTGTCTGCAACCATCTGCAACTGACACTCACCCATCAACCCCTTCATAGTTTAGGTATGCTTCAGTGCACAGTTGTGGACAAGTCTAAATCAAGCTTAACTCCAGTTGGATAGGACCTGGGCAACTGGGGAAGTTTAAGCGGAGACTCTATTAGCATTCCTAAGTGTGGGAGGACGAGGGAACTAGAAGCAAAGTATTTGCATATTATAAGTAAATTAGTAGGAAGTTATTTAAATATTAATTTAAACTAGGTGTAAGAGTGCATATTTATGCTTAGTCACTATATGTAGATTGTCACTGCGTTTTTTTGGTTTGTCTGTTCAAGCTTCTAAGCTCATATTCTAGCAAGCAGGTGTCTGCTAGCCAGCACTGTGTTATCTTGTCTCCATAGTAATAAGATAAGAAAGTCTTGTGATGTTTTGATCCACTGCGCATGTGTACAGAGTTTATATTTCACTTCCTTTGTAACTTCTGCTATATTTCCCTTTGTTCTTCTTCTATATGCCTTGGTGAAGATTAGGTTGCAAACATGTAGCTCCGTTAGGTTTTCTTATTTTATAAATAAAAATGTTTTTTAGATTACTTTCCGGGTCTCATTTTTATCATCATTGACAGCAAAGAATGAACACCGTCTATCGCCTCTAATTAGCAGGGATGTTTTGGAAGAATTTTTACTCCCTGGCAAAAGGTTTTTCCAAGCCTTTGGAAATGGTAGCAGAGAAAGGCTTGACATAGATATACTATTTACATAGAAACACTTGTACACGTGAAGTCTTGTAAATACATTGTGCATGACATTTGTATATTAATATTTTCAATTGTTAGCTTCCTTGTGTGTTTAGGTTTATTCCTATCCATTTTCATCCTCCACCAGAACTATGGGAATTCTTGCCCTATATTTGGGTGGTGAGGCAGGTGGTGAGGATGGTTTTCCTGAACTATTTAGATGTAGAATAGAAAGTAGAAATAAGAATAAAAATGTCTTACCTGCAGGCTATTGGAGAGAGTTCAAGAAAATAGTATATTTACATTAGAAATGCTATGTAGGACTTCTTAACTCTCTTACAAAATGAATATAAAATTCATGTCTTGGAAGTACTTGACTCAGATGTCTTAGAGGATGTCTTATGTTTAGAGTAAATATTTTTGAAGTCATAAAAGCATGAAAGCAAAAGATACTATTTCTATTGCCATCATGGGGAGAATATTCTTTTTCTCTGCATGCTCTGCATACAGGTTGACTTAGTTTTACAGAGTCACGGGTTGGATTTTTGCTCTTTGTATTGTTGCCAAGCTTTCATTACCGTATCTAACAGTTCTTAACTTTAGGAAATGCTTGTTCTCAGCAGTTGGTTGGTTTGATTTTAGAATCTTGGTCTTCAAACAAAATAAAAAAATAAAGATGGAGGGTTTTTTAGATTTTCAGAGAGCATCATTAAATCTTCATTACAGCCTGTAGCCCAGACAGCACAACAATAAAATATATAAACCTGTAAAGACTAGCATTGATGGTATTACTTAGCTCGGGTAATTAAATGTCTGCAAGAAAATAACCAAGCTCAGAGAGTCCCAAGGGCTCCTCAAACTTGTAATTATTATTAATAAAACTTTTAAAAGAGATACAATGTTATAAAATACATTATTATGGTGACAGTATTACTATAGGAGAAGAGTTGGCAGAGTTAAAAGAGGAATCAGCCTAGAATCCCTATGTAGCCACAAGGAAAGTAAGTCTACCTCCCTTGAATTCTGTTGACCCTTATCTAACTCCAAGCAGGTATTAACCATTAGTTGATAAGATTCCTGTGTATAGGATTTTTAACAATAATTCTGTTTAATTGGACCGCCACAAAAGGACCTGGTCTTTCACGCCAGACAATTACAGGCAGTAGTGGAAATCACAAAAATCTGTGCTAAACTTCAACCATAGGTAGGAAGTAGACAACAACTGGTAGCACAAAACTGGGCAACCTGGAAAGATATGTCAGGGTCCTGATCAGATATAAACAGTGAAAGATAGACATTGTGTTCTTACCAAGGTAGTTCTTTAAAATGAGATAGATAGATATCTTCTGAGATTCCATATAAAGAAAGCAACAAAGCTGCTGGGGGAGTTTGATTTAAAATGGTGACCTGGCTACAATCCTTATAATGAGCTCCTCTTAAAAACTTTTAATTTTAATTCATCACTTATTTTTAGATTACTTGATTGCTTGTGATAATCATTTTTTACTATTTTATCATTTATCACAAGCAAGCAGGCTTCTCCAGTAAGTAATGCCATCCCGCTTCAGCTGGTCAGCAGATATGAACCCTTAGAACATATATCTTAGGGATTCAACATGGACATAAATGCAGCTGAAGAGAAATGTCTTTATATCGTCTCCACAGAACTGCAGAGGGTAGTGCATCCAACCTGGCCAAAGTGAAAGTCCAATTCAGAATTAGAATTGAAAAGAGATAAGACGAAGGCATATGTCCCTTTGAGAATAATCCATAAGCTCTACAATTAGCTACTAGATTTAAAATGGTTTGAAAAATCAATACCCCAAGTTACTTCTGGACATTTTCAAACCCTAATGGACAGACCTAAAGGTGCTTTTTCAAAAGGCACCTGGACTTTCTGGTTTTTTTCTTTGAAGACATTTCACTTCCCATCCAAGAAGCTTCTTCAGCTCTGACTGGATGGTGGAGAATGAAAAGATTTATACTCCTTCTAGTCAGCTGGTCATTTGCATCCTTTTATTTATTATTATTTATTTATTAGTGGGACTTATATGCCACCCCATCTCCGAAGACTCGGGGCGGCTTTTACAATAAAACAACAACAATAAATACTTAAAAAAGAATTAAACTAACAGTCCCAATTACAATTACCAAATACAAAACTTAAAATCCATCAAAAATCTAAAACCACCCCTCCCAAGGGTCACAGCCCGGATTGGTCAAATAACCAGGTCTTCAGGTCATGGTGGAAGGTGCGGAGGTCAGGGGCCAGGCGGAGCCCCAAGGGAAGTTGATTCCAGAGATCAGGGACCGCAACAAAGTAGGCACGTCGTCGGGGGACCGCCAGCCGGCATTCCCCAGCTGATGGGACCCCAAGGAGTCCCTGTCTATGACTTCGCGGGCGGTTAGTATTCGATGTCGGCAGCAGTTGCTCCCTTAAGTAATAAGGACCCATGTCATGTAGGACTTTGTATGTTAAAGTTAAGACGTTGAATCTCACCGGAGAGCAACTGGCAACCAATGCAGGCAGCACAGGAGGGGCTAACATGGGAGAACCGGAAACTCCCATCACCGCCAGCGCATTTTGCACCAGCTGCAATCTCGGATGGTATGCAAGGGCAGTCCTAAATAGAGAGCATTGCAGTAGTCGAAGTCGCAGTAACAAGGGCATGAGTGACCGCATGCAGGGCATCCGGTCCAGGAACGGGAGAAGCTGGTGAACCAGCCGGACGGGCAAAGGCCCCCCTGGTGACGGCTCCCACCTGCTCATCCAACCGAGCCGGCATCCAGGAGGACCCCAGGTTCCTCGCCCTATCCACAGGGGCAACACCACTCCCCTATGGTCAACGATGGACATTCCAAGCTGGACCGGGATGCCGGTATGTACAACCACTCAGTCTTGGCCGGGTTGAGTCAAAGCATGTTTCCGTCCATCCTGATTCGTACTGCATCCAGACAGCGAGTCATCACGGAGAGGGCATCACTGATCTGGTTTGGGGTGGAGATATACAATTGTGTATCATCTGCATATTGATGATACCTCACCCCAAAACCATGAATGATCTCACCCAGCGGTTTCATGTAGAAGTTAAATAAGAGGGGAGAGAGGACCAATCCCTGAGGGACCCCACAAGTGAGCGCCCTTGGGCCTGACCTCTGCCCTGCCAACACCGACAGCGCCCTGAGGTAGGAAGAGAGCCACCCGAAGAACAGTGCCCCCACCCCAACCCCATGAGGCTGCCGTAAAAGAATACCATGGTTGATGGTATCGAAAAGCAGCTGAGAGGTCTAATAGGACCAGGACAGAGGAAAAACCCTGTCCCGTGCCCTCCAGAGGTCATCCAACAGTGCCAATGCTGTCTCCGTGCTGAAACCAGGCCGAAGCCCGATTGGTACGGATCCAGGTAGTCCATTCTCCAGGAAGAGCGGAAATTGCCAAGCCACCACCTCTCTCAACAACCTTCACCAAAGCGAAGGTTGGAAACTGAAGAAGTTGTTCTAACACGGTTGGATCCAGGGCAGGCTTCTTCAGGAGAGGCCTCACCACCGCCTCCTTCAAGGCGGAGGAAAGACACCTCCCTCAAAGAAGCATTGACAACTGCCCGGATCCAGCCGCAGGTGACCTCCCTGGCGCATAAGCCAACCAGGAGGGCACGGGTCCAACAAATATGTGGTGGAACCCAGGCCACATAATCCCGTCCACTTCATCCCAGAAACAGGGTCGAACTCATCCCAAACGTAATGGCCAGACTGCCTGTATCCCGTTCCTCCAACCACTGCAAATCAGAGGACAACCGCTCGAATCCGAGCGATCTTATCCGACAGATATTGACCAAATTCCTCAGCTCTTCCCCACAGCGGGTCCGGCCCCTCCTCTGGATGAAGAAGGAGGGCGTGTGACCGAACAGAGCGGCCAGGCGGTTATCTCTTGGGCCCTATGAGGGCGGAGATAAGACCTTCTCGCCGCTCTCATGGCTCCCAGGTAAGTCCTAATATGGGCTCTTAACTGGGCTCAATGCCTGGGAGGCGGGTGGCCCTCACCTGCTCTCTAAGCCCCTCCGGCCATTCAGGGCTCCATGCCTGAGTACCAAAGGGCCCATCCCTGGAGCAGGGTCGGGGGGCGAACCATGGCTTGTTGTTGGAAGACCAGCCGTAGGAGATAGTGATCAGACCATGGAACAGGCAAAGTCGTAAAAATGGCCTGCCCTCTGTCACTATGCCACCACTCAGAGACAAAAACAAGGGCGAGAGTGTTCCCCCCCTCATGAGTAGGGCCATGAATTAATTGGGTCAGGCCCATGGCTTCCATAGAAGCCATGAATTCCTGGGCCAATCCCGATGCATCCACCAGGGAAGGCAGGTTAAAGACCCCAGGACTATAAGGCCTGGGCTCTCCACTGCCACCCCCGAGAGGATGTCAAGAAGCCCAGGCAGGGCTGCTGTCACACAGCTGGGAGAAAGGTATGCGAGCAGAAAGCCCACCTGACCATTTGGCCCCCACTTCAGGAGGAGGGTCTCACTTCCGCCTATCTGCCTATTTTAGTTAGTTGTTAAGGCCATCTTGAGATTTATCTGTGTCATCAGGGTCATCTGAGTGGTGGAAATGGGTGTGGAGCCTTCTTGGAATGGTTGGAAGGATTGTGTTGTAGACTGGAGATAGATGATGTCGTATCTCTCCCCCTCTGTTGAGAGAGAGCCATGCAATTTTGACATAGATGGCTACTTTGACGGTCCTCTCTGTCCAAAATGTGGACTTTGCTGTCTTCAAAAGAGTGGCCTTTGTCTTTTAAATGCAGATGGACTGCTGATAGGTTTGTTTTCCATAGACATTTATCTAATGGACAGAGGCTTTCTGAAGACACTCCCAAGAGCTGGAGTTTGCTATTATTTTTTGTTAGCCAGATTGATTTAAAATGGTCTCTGAGAAATAGTGGAGCCAGATCCACAGGAGAAAAAAAAATCAATTTCAACCAGAAATTAAGGAGACAGATCCAGGCTTTGGCACTCACAGAAATCATACCTGCCTCTAATCACATTCTTGATGCAGCTTGGAAGTGCAAAAATTGCTCTTATAAATTTATACTGGACAGCTTCCAAGATATTAAACTTTTAAAAAAGCAGATTGGAATATCATAAAGAAATTTAGAGATGACCTTAGCAAAAAAAAAACAACAACCTTGCAAGCTGAAGGTATGAAATGTTTCCTATTCAATAGAAGAAACAATCAAACTATATTGTGAAACTGTAAGTGGAACTATATTGGGCCACAATGCCTGATTGGAGAAATGTGCATTCCAAAATAAGGAAGACTGGAATTTATAAATATCTGTTGTATTGGAATCACATTAATTTTCAATTTATGTAGCCTCTTGTTGTGTCATGGCAACACGAGCACTTTAATTTTTTGACAATTTATTGCAAGTCATTCTTTTGGGCAAAAGGAAGCTAATGCCATCAGTGTCCTTCTTGTTACCACCTGAAAACCTATACACCGTGTATGTATGTATGTATGTATGTATGTATGTATGTATGTATCAAGGCTGGAATTGCACAATCTGTTAACATTGGAGATTAGATTATTAGAAGACGAAAGTCTGAATTATTGAACAGATGGACAAATTAAAAAGTAAGGGGACTAGAATCCATCCTTATGTACAGTGGTGGGCTGCAACTGGTTTAACAACCGGTTCTGCACGTGCATGCTGTGCACGTGCATGCAGCATTAAAAAAACACCAACTTGAACCTCTACAGGGCAGCCCCGGTGAGGCGAGGCGCGAATTCACTGTGCCGCACAAATCAGCTAAGCTGAAAAAGACGGAAATATAGGACAGGATAGGGCGGGGAGGGTGGTTGGGGCCAGCTGATTGTCAGAACTACCGGTTTGCTAGAACTCGTCAGAACCGGCAGCAGCCCACCACGGCTTATGTATTACCACTGCATTCCTCTTTTGTTGGGAAAAGATAAGTGTTCCAAGGAGAACATCTTACTCACAGTGAGGTATTAGAGTAAGAAAACTGATTAAGAATGAACAATCTTTTATTCATTGAGGATTACTGTAGTTTTCGCCATAGTCTTTCCATTGGAATCAGATCAAAAGTGGAATTGAAATCCCCAAAGGCTGCAAAAAGAATGCTTTTGGGTGGTGTTAGTTTGCATGAAGAGACAGACGCGGAGTGCTTCAAGCTCTTAGTTTATTAGTGACTACAGCTCAGAACGGACCCAATTTGGCTGGGCTGCTACTTATAGCCAGCAGCCGCAGTTGCCAGCCAATCAGAGTGCAGGGTTTTCCCGCACTTTTTAAACCAATCATTTCCAACATTTTACAAGAACAGTTCAAACTAAAACAATGACTTCAAACCTACATACATAACACCCCTCCCCACTAGGTTCAGTCCATACTCAAACCCCAACCTATCTAATGTATTCTTTTAAATAGGTGGGGCTCTTACGTGTACGTTGAGACCTATGTGGTTCAGATATTTGAAGGTTCTCACCTTGTGAGAGAGGAAATGTGTCTGCTGACATTTCCTTACTTGGACTTGTAGTAATGGTAGAACCTGTTTGGTTACTACAACCTGGTCTCTCCTCCCAATCCATCTCCAACCCAATGTCAGCACCTAAATCAGGTAGTGATGTTCCATTTGTGAAAATGGTTGTTGGTATTGTGACAGGTTTTGGGATGGTTCCTGTCATGTTAGCTCGTTACACATGGGGTTGATTCTTACTTGCTGATTACTCTCATAATCCTCCCCTTCCCCCCTAGAAGAGACAGTAGGTATGGGAACCAGAGAGGAGCAAAAGCGATGCTCCTGAGGCAATCTGGATCTTAACTGATCAATGTGCCTGCTCCAGAGGCCATCCATCCTCTGTTTGTACCCTGTAAGACCTGGGGCCTGTGATTTGGGTTATCTCAGCAGGAATCCATAATGGTTCACCCATGAGGTTCTTAGCATAAACAGAATGTGCGAACAGTGAAAGTGCGAATTTTACTAGTGGAATCTATTGGATGGAGGCAGTCAAGGGCAGACCCGAGTTTCCTACCCATCAACAATTCAGCTGGGGTTAAATTAGTTGAGGGGTTGGGAGTGATATGCTGAACACTGAGAAGTTTTTCAACTCTCTCAGTGATATCCCCTGGACCCAATTGCTGAAGTTTTTCCTTGGTAAATCGTACCATGCATTTAGCCTGGCCGTTAGCCGAAGGATGCCCAGGGCTGGGGCATGTCTGATACCCTGTTGTGCTAGATATGATTCAAAAAGGTTGGATGTAAATTGAGGACCATTGCCAGAAACAAGCACATCAGGTAACCCTTTTTAAGCTGTTTGATGACAGCTTCAGTTGTGGTGGATGCCATAGGGATAACCTCCAGCCATTTGGAATATGCATCAACTATAATAAGGAAAGTGTGCCCTCTGGTAGGGCCAGCAAAATCAATGTGAATCCTGGACCATGGGCCCCTAGGACATTCCCATTCCTGTGTGGGGGCGAGAGGTGGGGCAGGCCTGACTACCTGACAGTTGGGACAAGATGCAACCCAGTTTTCAACCATTTTGTCAATACCTGGCCACCATACATAACTCCTGGCCAATCCCTTCATTCTGACAATTCCTGGATGACCCTCATGTAACATTTCCAAAACCTCTTTTTGTAGTTTTGCAGGAATAACCACCCTGTTACCCCACAAAATACATCCTCTTAATACAGATAATTCAGTTTGCCTGGATTTAAAAGGTTGGGCAAGTTGAAGTAGATCTTGAAGAGGCCAACCTTTCTTAATCCAGCCTATGACAGGAGCCAATAAAGTGTCTTTGGCAGTCTCTCTCTGGCAATTTGAGCAGCATGTACTGGAAGTTTGGCAACAGTTTCTAGAAAAAAGGTGTGAGTCTCAGGAACAGGGTCCTCAATGTGTGAAGGAAGTGGGCAGCGACTCAAAGCATCTGCATGCCCAATGTCTTTACCAGGTCTGTGGATCAGTTTGTATGAATAAGCAGCAAGAAATTCAGTCCATCTCAGCATTCTTGGTGACAGGATCGTGGCGTTGGTTTGTCCCCTGCCACAATGCCTAAAAGAGGTTTGTGATCTGTGACAACAGTAAATGTTCTCCCATATAAATACTCATGGAATTTTTTGACAGCTGCTACAATCGCCAAGGCTTCCTTGTCCAGTTGGCTGTAGTTCCTCTCTGCTTTAGTCAAGGTGTGAGAGTAAAATGCAATAGGAGCTTCCCTCCCGCTGGGAAACATGTGGCTCAACACCCCCCCCCCACTCCAAAAGGGGATGCATCACAAGTCAGAACAACAGGAAAGTTCTCAGAGAACTGTATCAGCACAGCATCAGACGTGATTAGTCTCTTGATATTGTTAAATGCAGTTTGTTCCTTCCTCCCCCAGACCCAAGCAGATTTCTTGTCCAGCAACCTATGTAGGGGTTTTGCAATGGTTGCCTTCTGAGGTAGAAACATATGATAGAAGTTAATGAGTCCCAAGAATGCTTGCAAATCTGTTTTGCATTTTGGCCTGGGGGCTTCTTTGATTGCCTGAACCTTTGCCTCTGTGGGGTGGATGCCATGTTTATCAATCATGTAACCCAAGAATTCCACTTTATCTGTTCTAAGTGTGCATTTTTCTTCCTTGACTTTTAACCCTGCTTTTTTGAATCTAGTTAAGACTTCCTGAGTCTCTCGTGTAATTGAGTGTCATTTTCAGCAGAAATTAAAACATCATCAAAATAGGGCACCACCCTGGCAACCCTTGTAACATTCTTTCCATAAGGCTTTGGAAGATGCCTGGTGCCATGCTTACTCCAAATTGCAATCTTTTGTATTTGAAGGCACCTCTATGGGTCACAATGGTTTGGGCTTCAGCAGTGGCATCATCAACTGTTAATTGTTGATATGCCTGTGCCAGGTCCAACTTGGCAAAAACTGTGCCCCTCCAAGAGAGTGTAATAAATGATGCACTACTGGAACTGGATATGCACTCTGTTGTAGCGCATGGTTCAATGTCCCCTTGTAGTCTCCGCAGATTCTCACAGACCCATCAGCCTTGACTGGTGTGACTATGGGTGTCTCCCACTTGGAGTGATCAGTGGGCTCTAAAACCCCTTGGGCTATTAGTTTATCTAATTGTGCATCAATTTTTTCCTTTAAGGCAAATGGGACCCTTCTGGGTTTTAAACGGTTTGGTTGTACCTTGGGATCTAGGTTAAATGTGATGGAGGTCCCCAAGTACTTGCCTAATCCGTTGCTGAAGACCTCTGGAAACTCAGACTTCAAGGCCTCTTCCCACTCAGTGTTGCTCACGTGATTGATGCCAGTCACCTCGATGCCCAATGGGTTGAACCACTCAAGGCCCAGCAGACTTGGATGGTCCTTGTCCACGATAGTCAGTGGTAGGTGTTTGGTGTGGCCCTTGAATTTCACGTTGAATTCTCTTGTTCCAACTACTGGAATCTTGTTCCCTTGGTAGTCTTTAAGAGTCAATGCTTGCTTCTTGAAGTGCTTCTTCTGGATGTTGGGAAGAAGTCTGTGAATAGTGTCCCATGACCATAGATAGGTATGAGCCTGAGTCCACTTCCATTTGGCAAGGCCTTCCTTCAATAAGTACCTTGACATGCACTTTTCTGCTTCTTAAAGGTGATGAATGACCAATAGTTACTGTTTGATGAGTTTCATTCTTCCCATTTGCTTCTGTGCTGCACCCCATTTTCTCACTGAGATTGTTGGGCCTGAATTCTTTGTCTTTGCTTGTAGCAAACTTTCTTCTGTTGGGTGGAGTTCTGGATGATTTGCAGACTCTTGCTAGGTGTCCTCTTTTATCACAATGGAGACAAATGGTGTCTAAAAACTTGCATTCAGTGCGGGGGTGGCTTCCCCCACAACCTCTGCAGTAGAATTCTTGCCTCTTTCTTCCCAGGTCTTTCTTTTTCTGCTCCATTCTGAGTCTGTAAATTCCTTCCTCCACCTCACTACAGTCTGACTCAGAATCTATTTGCTCACAATGAGTTGTTGTGGACTTTTCCACATCAGGATGGCTTGTGGCCTTGTTGATTTTCTTCATGGCTGCTGCTGAGGACTTGGTAGCTTCTGCTGAAGAGGCCTCTTCTATTGCTTCCTTCAGCGTGATCTTAGGTTTCAGTAATAACTTGCTCTGTAGCACCTTGTCTTTAAGGCCCAGAACAAATCGATCGCGTATGGCCTCTTCTAAATTGTTAAATTCGCATGCACCCCCAATGTCTCTTAAACTTGCCATGAAGTCATTTACGTTTTTGCTTTCCCCTTGATCACGACGGTAAAACTCGTGTCTCTTAATGAGGCACAATACTTGTGGCATGTAATGGGCTCTTAACAGTTTTTCTAAGTCAGGCCAGTCCATTACCTTCATGTCTGCAGCTCCCGCCAATGCCTTCGCCATCTTGAAAACTGCCAGACCACAGTGCGTGATACAGACCGCCCTCTTCCGCTTCTCGGAAATGTCGGCAAGATCGTTTCCTTCCAGATACATTTGGAAACGATCTGCATACGACTCCCAGTCTTCTGCCGTCGGATCGAACGGGGCTGGGGGGGGTGTTCAGTGCAGCCATCTCACTCTCTTTCTGTTCCGCATTGCCGTCTTCTTCAGGGGAATCCCACCTTCATCGCCAGTGTTAAGTTTGCATGAAGAGACAGACGCGGAGTGCTTCAAGCTCTTAGTTTATTAGTGACTACAGCTCAGAACGGACCCACTTTGGCTGGGCTGTGGCTGCTACTTATAGCCAGCAGCCGCAGTTGCCAGCCAATCAGAGTGCAGGGTTTTCCCGCACTTTTTAAACCAATCATTTCCAACATTTTACAAGAACAGTTCAAACTAAACCAATGACTTCAAACCTACATACATAACAGGTGGCAAAATGTATTCTTCAGCTAAATGATGCAAGACCAGACAGTTATCTAAGGTTGAATAGTCCTTTCTAAAGCCAGCATGTTCTTCAACAATAACATTTTCACTTTGGATCCAGTTCAACAATTTCAAATATAGATATTTTGCATATAGTTGTTTTTTGTATTAATAAGCTAATTGGCCTACAGTTGGCAGGGTTAAGACTATTACCTAAATTCTTATAGAGAGGGATAACTATTGCCTCATTCTACTCAGAAGTAAAATGTGCTATATGCTATTAATATAAGTAAAAAGAACAGGCAACAGACCCACCAATCTTTATTTTCTTCTAAGCAATTCTGGAGAGATGAAATCAGCTCCAGGAGCTTTCTTAGATTGCAATTGTACAATAAGATTTTTTAACCTTGGCTATAGACACAGGGGGCCATTCAGGAGAAAACTCCTTGTGGTGGTGGGGGGACCACAACTGGATTATTTAATAGTTCTTGATTTAAACTGTTCTGAAAGTAATTCTCCCAAATATCTGCAGGTATTTGCCTGCCAGAATCAAGCAGGGTTCTTAAGCTTAGCTGCTGCAATTAATTTCATTCAATCTTCTCTCAGTGCTTCTTCTTTCTCAGACTTTAAAAGCTCTTTATAAAAATTCTTATGCTCTTTGAGTGATTGAAAGAAACCAAATGAGTTTTCAGACCAAAAGATATATGCTGTGGTAAGAAGGGCCTTTTCAGCTCTATAAACTATCTGTGTCAAACAAAAGGTTTGGGTCCCATATGAAGAGGGCTAGAACTAATTGAGGAAACTATAAATCAGGAGTGTCAAACTTGCAGCCCATGGGCTGAATGCATCACACGCTGGCCACAGTCACCCCCATTTTAGTGAAGGAGGGAAAAGTCATGATGCATCACATGATGACAACGTTTGACACCCCTCCTCTAGATATTGGGGCCTGAAGAGATTGTGATAGTACCTGTTAAGATAAGTCTACTAAACAAATTTGGGAACAGAGTTGAAGGAGGATTCTTAATTTAACAGAGTAGACAACTGTTTTTGGGCCAATCTGGAAGTTCATTTATTCTGAATGAGTCTTTTTGTTGTGGCCTCAGGGGGACAGTGAGCTACAGCTATGAATTTAATAGTTACTTCAGGTTTCAAATTGCAGATTAATGGGAAATGGTCACTATCCAGGCAACTTCCTGCATAGATATACAGTAAGTTATTAAATGACCGTAAGTATATGGAACCATAAAATAATCAACTGTATGTGTTCTGTTGGAGCTCCAGAAGGTTACTTCCACTAATTAAGCCCCTTCCATTTATATTACATATATTAAAGTGTTTATCTTTAGACTATTGAGTCTAAACTGACTATTGAGCAGGCAGAATATTTCACTTGAGCACAGAGACCAATTAAAATGAGCTTGCAGAAAAGCATTTGACTCCCCAATACGAGCATTGAAATCACCAGCCATAATTACTAATGTGTCTGGGTACTAGCACAGAATACTTTATAGTTGCCAAGAAGATGCCAAATGCTATTAACTCCATTAGGTCTGTGTGATGGTGGAAGAGATATATTTTCAAAAAGGAGAGATTTCATTTAAGAAAAGGGGGCAGGGGAATGAATGAGGAAGAGAAAACTGACTTTCATAAAAGAAGTGGGATAAACAAGGATGCTTTCTAGTTCATTTTTGTCTCCCTGTTTTAAATTAAGTTTGATTTTTCCTAAAAATTCATTTAGTGTATTTTTTTAGGTATCATTGGAAAAGTGTTTGAAAAACATTTCTCTCACAAAGTCACTGGTTTTATTTTCAGTTTGCTTCCTTCTTTGTCCAGCATTGATCAGTATAGTGAAATGGTGTTTGTAATCACTACAGTGTAATAGCTTCAAATCATGTGGTTCCAGAAATTGTGACAATATTTTAAAGGATACTGAAAAGTGTACTGCGGGTTTCCCAATGATCCATAATTTATTAGAGTGATTCTCAAGTTAGGACTGGAATCATTATCATTTTTAAGCAGGCTAAAAATATTTGAGGAAGGCCATTATTACATGGAGAAAATATTTTCCTTGAACATATTCAAGGTTTTTAAAAAGTGTTTAATTGAAAAATAGTCTCCAAAGAAATATAACTTCCTGTCAGTTATGAAAAGTAACAGAGACAATTCTGCTATTAGAGGATGTCCTGCTTTTAATACTACTCAGTGAGTTATATTTTTACATTAATTCTTGCTCAAAAAATACCCCAGTTTTTCTTTTTGGGAAAATACAACTAGAAGGAATAAGAAAACCACTGCATTTCATTCAAAAACTGTAAGTCAGTCAGCAATTCCATTTATGTTCAGTAAGCCACGTAACAACTTTTTTTTTGCTTACAAACAAACGAACAAACACTAAATTAACTAATATTTCATTTATGCCAAATCCCTATCTTGCTTCCAATTTGCTTATTTTCTTCCAAATGTCTGTGAAGATACTCAGTCATCCAAGTCATAGTTGTCTCAAAGGTGATCTTTTCTTCAAGAGGCAACTGGACTGTTTTCTTTTCCTTGAGGAAGAAGAAAACATTTCACTTATCATCCAAGAAGTGAAATGTTTTCTTTATTTTCTTCCAGTTTGTCCAGTTCCAGTTTTCTCCAGTCTGTCCACTGAATGCTGCTGTTATTACTATTTTCCTCCCTTCCTTATTTTCAAGTCTAAATTAATTTCTTTCTATTAAGTCTAATATCTCTTCTCTTTTCAAGCTCGCATACATATCATCAGATCCTACTTTTGCTGATTTGCAGAGTCATTTATGCCAAGGAAGCCCTAGTAATGAGATATAACTAAATGCTTCACAATGCACTGGTCTGGATTATAAATTTCAAGGCTACAGCATATGCATACATTCTACAATGCTATTAAGTCTGTTGTATAATGCTGACAAATGCTTTCAAATGTTTGTATAAATAGATTTTAATGGCAGTTTAAAGTCTTCCATAAAGGTAAATATAATTCCTTTCTATTCTATTGTTCTGCAGTTCTGACTGTGTCATCCTTTGAGCTCTTGAACTACATTTGCAATTGCTGATAACATTTCTTGCCTTCAGAATAACATCCTTTCAGAAATCCAGGTATTGTTCTTTAAGCTATCGACCTGACTCCATCTCATCTCTCTCCTCTGTGATAGCAAGTCACAACCTCCTGGTTATATAAACTATGCTGCACCCTTGCTTTCTCTACATAATTTGACCATATGATTTTTTTCCAAGAATTCAGGCAGGGATTTTCATTTCTGTAGCCTGTTAGTCCAGCCTTTTTCATTATGTTCATATTGAAGGAGTAGATCCAACTTTGCCAAGGCTATGCCTGATGAATGCTGATGTTCCATATTGATTTTGGTAGGTGATAAGAACTATTCTGAATTTGTTCCAGATGTTTATTGGAGAGACAACTTCATCCAGCACTCTGACTATATTCTAGACTTTGATTAGAAATGGAATACAGTATGGACTACACAACTCGATCAGGGCAAAGCAATAGACGCAATCTACATAGACTTCTGTAAGGCCTTCGATTCAGTGGTACACGACAAACTACTACTAAAATTAAAATCTTATGGTATCTCTGGACAACTGCATAACTGGATAGAAGCATTTCTGTCAAACAGACAACAAATGGTCAAAATTGGGAGCGTCTTATCAAATTCTGTACCTGTCAACAGTGGTGTCCCCCAAGGCAGCGTTCTAGGACCAACTCTCTTCATACTCTACATAAATGACCTCTGTGATCATATTAAGAGCATCTGCATTCTCTTTGCTGATGATGTAAAGCTATTCAACACCACAGACAATACTGCTACCCTTCAAAAAGACCTTGACTATGTATCAGAATGATCAAACAAATGGCAACTTCAAATCTCAACAAATATGCTCTGTCTTACATATTGACAAAAAAATCAGAAAATAAAATACAAGCTGAATAGTCAAGACCTTGTTGATGGCCCAAACTCCATCAAGGACCTTGGAATACTCATCTCTAATGATCTAAGTGCTAGAGCCCACTGTAACTACATAGCCAAAAAGGCATTAAGAGTTGTTAACCTAATCCTAGTAGCTTTTTGGTAATATCACACTACTAACTAGGGCATACAAAACATTTGCTAGACCAATACTCGAATACAGCTCATCAGTCTGGAACCCACATCACGTATCTGATATTAACACAGTTGAGAAAGTCCAGAAATATTTCACAACAAGAGTTCTACACTCCTCTACTCGTTGCAGAATACCTTATGCCACCAGACTTGAAATTCTAGACCTAGAAAACCTAGAACTACACCGCCTTTGATCCGATCTAAGTATAGTATATAAAATCATACACTGCAATGTCCTTCCAGTCAATGAATACTTCAGCTTCAACCATAACAATACAAGAGCACACAATAGATATAAACTCAAGGTTAACCGCGCCAAACTTGATTGCAGGAAATACAACTTCAGCAACAGAGTGGTCAATGTCTGGAATACTCTACCTGACTCTGTGGTTTCTTCTCCAACCCCAAAAACTTTAACCTTAGACTGTCTACTATTGACCTCACCCCTTTCCTAAGAGGTCTGTAGGGAGCGTGCATAAGCACACCAAGGTGCCTACTGTCCCTGTCCTATTGTTTCTTTTATTTTTCTTATATGTATTCATTTCATGTATTCATAACTATGTTTATCCTTATACTTATTGTCTTGTAAGCGATTGACAAAATAAATAAATAAATAAATAATAAAATTTCCTCTAGAGACCCTGAAGTCCATCTGGATTCAGCATGCAACTGGAATAGATCAGTCAAAGGGGCCCATTGCCCATGCAGAGTCCAAAGTGTCTGTAAGATGCAGCTTAATAAGAAAGTGATCCGATGATGACCAAGTGAATGCCATCTCATGTATGTTGGACCCATGATCACTGCTGGTTTCATGAACTCATGAGCTACCTCAAAATCCTTTTCCAGATTAGTGAAATTGTAATTTTCCAGGACTAAACCTTGTCAACATCAATACCATCATTAAGGCATCCCACATCAGTTCAAGAGCCATGGTGGCACAGTGGCTAGAATGCAGTACTGCAGGCTACTTCTGCTGGCTGCCTGCAATTTGGCAGTTCGAATCTCACCAGGCTCAAGGTTGACTCAGCCTTCCATCCTTCCAAGGTGGGTAAAATGAGGATCCAGAAGATTGGGGGCAATATGCTGATTCTATAAACTGCTTAGAGAGGGCTGTGAAGCACTGTGAAGCAGTATAAAAGTCTAAGTGCTATTGCTATATCTGGAGCAGTACTGTTAATCACCCTGAAGGTCTCTTGTCACAGCACTCCCCCCCCCAAGAATCGCAGTTGCTGCAGATCTTGAATACTGACTGGGCATATTTCTAATAAAACTACACTGTCCAGACAGGTCTTTGCAATACACAACAGATAAGTGTGTTTATCCACTACCATATTCTAGATGGATGTGGCAATAAAGCCACCATAAGCCCCTCATGGCCACTTTCCATCCCATTTCCTGGTCCTGCTGTCTTCCAAATGTTGCCACTCAACACTGCTTCTTCACTTCCTCTTTATTGTTTGTGGCTTGACTCCAGTTGCTGAGCAGGAATTTTGGCTCCCAACTGTTTTACCACCAGCACACATGTTGGCAGAAAAAACACTGCTGTTCACACTACTGCTACTGTACTTATTGATACCTCCTCACAGTCATGGCTCAACTCCAGCTTGAGCCCCCTTTTATTCAGTACCAGCCAAATTGCTAGTTGAGCACTGCCTCTCCACTGGCCCGGCTGACTTCCTTGGCATTGTTTTCTGTGGATGCTACTGATGCTCCTCACTAGTACTAACCAACTTGCTACACCAAACTTCTCTGTTCCTGCTACTCTTCCCTGGCCAAACCACTAGCCCAGAGGTCCCCAAACTTGGCAACTTTAAGACCTGTGGACTTCAACTCCCAGAATTCTCCAGCTAGCATAACTGGCTGGAGAATTCTGGGAGTTCAAATTCAAATTTATTGGACTTATATGAAGTCCACAAGTCTTAAAGTTGCCAAGTTTGGAGACCCCTGCACTAGCCAATCTTTGTCTGGGACCCCACATGAGCTTGCTGTTCTCAGACTCAAAAAAGTGCTATCTTGAGGCATTTCTTCAGATCTTTCTGTCTCTTTCTTGGAACCCTGGGACTCTTTTATCTCTTTACTAACCACAACCTCGAATTCTGACAATCTGCGAAGCATCTGGCAATCTTCACTTTGCTCACTCATATTCCACCGGCACATTAGCCTTTAAGTCTTTACCTTAGCTGGAATACATCCTTCAGGAAAGGCCTGTGGAACATACCAGATAAAGGAGGAAACTCAGTATATGACAGCACAGATCTTTCCAATCACCTAGCTGGTATTAAGCTTGATAGGTAAAGTCCCTGTTTCCAACTTTAGAATTCTATGATTTGGTGATATAAAGGACTATTGTCTAATTCATGCCTTCAGATGCATGTTAATTCCTTTTATCGGGATTGGCACTTCTTGTCTCTACTTCATGTTTTGGGGTAAAAAACACCATACCTTGCAACAAGCATAATATGTTACAGGGAGAAATCTATTATATGTCATTCACTGAAGAACTACATGAATTTCAATAATACCTCCCCTCTGAAAGCACCATTGAATAACATCCAAATAACTATTATCACTCAGATGTGATTGAAGGTGCAGGACTTCTCCCTTCTTGCTTATCTTTTTCAAAACCTGAATATTCAAGACTAATTCATATAGACTATGTGGATTATGGCAGGGTGCTTTCAGTGGAGATCTCCTTTAAGTTGTGGAATACCAATCCAGAAAGAATATTTATTTACACTTCTTAATCATAAAGCAGGTCCCATTCTGACTGATTTTACCTAATGAAAGGGACAAGGGTTGAGTAAGCAAGTACAGTAATAGCTTTCACCTATCCCCAAACTATTCAAATCCTTGAGGTTTACAAGTTAAGTTTGCAACTGTTGATGACAGTAAAGCTTTTTGATGTCATGAGGTCCTTTGAACAGGGTTACTGTGAAAAATAGAATATTAATTAACAGAAGAAGAAAGATTCTAGAGATCAATAGGACAGCAAAGTACTTAATGAGCTTAATGATAATGATAAGTAGCAACGAACCTCTTTTGAACTACTGTACATACTTACCAATAAGTATCAATTTGTTGCAGAAGGAAATATATTTTAAAATGACAATGATAATAATACAGTTTTAATTATATACACCTTCAGTCCTCATACCTAATTATAGTTGTTATTTTTATTAGTTTTACTCATCCATTCTGTATGTTTATTTACCTGTTATGGATTTAATTTGTGACAACATCTCAGGGATATCTGCCATTCTGTCATGCAAGCTTGCAAACATGCACAATTGTTTATTAATTGATAACAGCAAAAAAAGTGTGGGGGAGGAGATAACACTATTTCTCATCCAGAAACATCATACATAAGGAAGGCTGCCCTATATTAACAGAGGGGAGAGAAAGCTAGAGGCTTGAGAGCAGTGGTGGGATTCAATTTTTTTTACTACCAGTTCTGTGGGCATGGCTTGGTGGGTGTGGCAGGGGAAGGATTCTGTAAAATCTCCAGTCAGAGGTGATATTTGGTGGTTCTCCAAGCTACTCAAAATTTCCACTACCAGTTCTCCAGAACTGGTCAGAACCTGCTGAATACCACCTCTGCTTGAGAGGGTTTAAGAAAGAGGAATGATAGCTAGAAATTCTGAGGTAGACTAGATAGTTTTGAACTGTTGAGGACTTAATTGGTTCCAGGGAGGTTTCAGGGAAGATCACTGAAGAATTTCATTCTGAGGGTATGCTGAAGCCCATAAGGAGAGGATATCAAGGTTCCAAGTAATACTCCCATCATAAATAGAATTCCGAGGCAGATAGATTCCTTAAAGAACTGGTTTATTGGATATATCATATTGATACAGACTGGTGAAAACCGACTCTGGGGTAGGTAAATTGAGGACCCAAGATTGTTGGGGGCAATTAGCTGACCTTGTAAAAATGCCGCTTAGTAATAAGCAGGCATATACAATGGAATGAAGGCTATTGCTGAGCACACTGGGTTGTATCCCAAAAATTGTAAGCCGCCCTGAGTCTTCGGAGAAGGGCGGCATATAAATGTAATTAAAAAATATATATATACGCACAGTTTTCACCAAATTAAAAGCAAAAGTTTTCCCCCCTTACCCAAACAATCAGTCACATGGTCCAATCATCGTGTCATCCAGTTGTCTGGTAACTTCACTCCTCTTCTCTCTGACCACCTGTGGGGATGTCCTTGGTTGATTCCCAGGAGAAAGTATTTTGTTTTGGCTACAAACCCCATCTATCTCTATTCCCCCCTCCCTATCCCTCAGCTCCAGTGTGGCAACACCGAAGCCCAGAAAATGGCCTCACTCAGGCCAGCTTCAGTGTTAACAAATAATGCCAAAGGATATTTCTATCCAACACAGAAAACTTCTGTCGTTGCTGAAGAGACAAACATTGGTCGTATCTTGCAAGTCTATGAGAAAATACCAGCCAGTATAATTATTGCCTTTACTTAACTCTACGTAGAGATCCAGAGATAGTAATACATGCATGTAATTATAGAATACATGTTTATCCAGTAGAGAAATAATTAAATTGAAAATCAGCCCTTTTTTATCACTGCACCACCACTTATTAAAAAGGTTGCAGGTGTGAAAATGGAATAAAGAATTCAGTTTTGTTTAACTGCTTCAACAAAGCACTTCCTAATTTGCTCTTAAAGATTTAAAGGTTTCCCCTGTCCAGTCACTACTGACTCAAGGGGGCTCATCTCCAATGTCTGACAGATATTTCCATCATCATGTGGCCAGCATGAAAATACAGAACACAGTAACCTTTCCTGCCAAAGCAGTAATTATTCATCTACTTGCATTTGCATGCTTTGGAACTGCTAGGTTGGCAGGAGCTAGTGTGGAAGCCCATCCAATCACATGAAAATAAAACTATGAATTTGTCCTACAAGGAGAGGGAGGGAGGGAGGGAGGGAGGGAGACAGAGAGAGAGAGAGAGAGAGAATCACAAACTATTTCTATAAGCTGCATTTTGAAGCTAAAAACTTTGTGACAAGCATGATCTTCTGAGAAATCCCAGGGATAGATTACTAGAATCCGCAACGACAACAGAAAAGGGGCTTTCCCCATCTGGTGCTCTTTGGTTATGTTGGATTAGGAATCCTATCATCTCCTAGCCTCCATAGACATTGATGGGAATTGTAATCTAACACAAGGTAAAAGGTGTGCAATTAATATAATATTCTAATTACAATTAAAAACCACATAAGCTAAAGAACAAGAGAGTTAAGAAAGGGACATAAGCTAAGCTGAAGGACATCAAATAAGGGCCTTTCGTGAAGCAAGGAAAAAAAAGAAATGATGCTTTAAAGTGGATATTTTTACATTTCCAATTAGAAAATGACAGAAGTTTACAGTATATAGTAGAGCCATTAATTTCCTGTCATCTCTAAATGCCTCTTGGGCATTTATTTTAGTTAATTAGCAAGCTTTACATTGTCCTTATTGGATACTATTTCTGAATGCATATGATGAAAGCACATGCTTTTCGAGCTATTTTTGAGAGGAATAAACCCAGTTTCAGGATCTCAAAAGATAAATAACGACTAACGGAGGGCTGAATGTTTACAAATGAGGTATGATAATAAGTCATCTGGCACAAACTCATTAAAACTGCATTCTAGAACAAAATTTTCTTCTAAAGGTTAAAGATGTTGCTGCTTCTGAATAAGTCATGGAGTCAGCCATGTCTCTCAACAGCCATTACAAAAGTTCAGAAGGACCTTCCAAAGTATTTATACCTCAGATTCGGATTCCAACCAACCGTGATATTTGTAAGTATAAAATGGTCTCTCTCAATACTCTAGGCACTAAAACTTTATTTACTACAGCTCACAGAATGATAGACGTATTTTTATTAATATCATTTATTCTGATCTCAATTTGTTTCATTTCTGAGTCGGAATTTGTATAGGCCTGCAGCTGATTTCTCTAATTATTTCACTATATGTCCTTCACAGCTGGATTTAGATGAATGCCACTTATATGGGTCATTAGTTCATGAATGTCTATTAGGTGATCATACCACTGAAGTCTATGTTAGTAATGGAGTAGTGGAACTGCATAAAGTGTATAAAATAATTTTAATGCATAAAATATTTTTGAGAAAAGATGTTGAAATTATTTTTTTTTATGGTTAGGAGTATAGTACTGATGTAGAGAAGAGATCCCCAAGCCCTGGTCTATGGCCTACTACCGGTCCATGATCTGTTGAGAATCGTGCCACACAAGTGGCAGCAAGCACACACGTGTGCAAAGCTCCATTTTGCACCATTGCAAAGTGGTAAGCGTGAATGTGAAACCTTCCTGCTGTTACTCTCAGCACCAGTTCACAAAGCTGGAAAGGATGGGGGACCGTCAGTGTAGAGGGCTTGCTTATTGTTGAAATAGCACATCTATAAGCATCATTAAAAATAAAACCTATATACCTTTGCATTGTGCCTCCTATGAGAGAACATGATGGGGAAATTTCAACTGTAGTTGAACTGGAACATCAAACAATCACTTCTGTGCCTTTTCTAAATTTTAATTACAATATATTTGTTTGAATGGGGAAGCTCTTGATCAAGGTGGAATTCTACCGTTTCTGTCCACTTCTGTAGAACCGGTTGCTCTGAAAAGCAGCAAACAGAGAGGATACATAGAACTGGTTCTATGTCTGCTGCTGTTTTGGGCCACCTGCCTGCCCGGGGTCTTACCTGACCTTTATTTCCTGCTTTTTCAATCATAGCTACTTTGCACAACACAGCTGCAATTGAAAAAGCAGGAAAAAAGGGCTTTTCAACCGCTGTGCACTTGCACACAGCACTGCTCAGCTGTCCAGACAGCTCAGCAGGTCGTAAATTGCACTCATGCGACTCGTGCGACTCGTGCACGCGCGCATGATGCAAAGCAACAGAACCAGTAGTTATACCGGTCGGATCCCATCCCTGCTCTTGATCCCTGTGGTAAATTATATCTTCACTATGCAACCGGGGTCTAAGTATCAAAGTACCATAGTGGCTCAGTAAAGTTCTTTGGACAAATGGTCATCCATCAACACATGGACCACATGTGTCAGATTTTACTTCCAGGATTGGCAGTATATTACTGGTTTCTAGGCAATCCTTCATTGAGCTCTTGATGATGCCTTAAACATAACAATTAATTGCCTGCCAGTGTGCAAAGACTTATGTAGCTATGCTCTGTGTCTCTAGGAACAGTTGCTGTAAAATTATAGTGAAACTATTACTGTGATTTTGATCCCTTCTGTAGGTGTGACATATAAGATTAAAATAATCTTTCACATAATGACCACAGAATAATAGATGATAAATGCTCTTGCTTTTGAATGCAGAGAGGCAATATGATTTAATACTAGGATTTGTTTGTGTTATATATGTTATCACTATGGCTTTGCTTGTATTATATATGTTATTTTAAAATTATTTTATTATTAAGGTTATACAAATTCATTTTTGTACTTGTTTTGAATTACAGTGGACAGCACGGTTATGTTTCTATTCATAGTTGTCCTATCACACAAACACAACTTGATGCTATTTTCTTTTATAACGCTTTCTGTTCCTAAGTGGTGCTCCATTAAACAGTACCAATATGTTCTTGAATTCCTATTGGGTACGTATCTATTGAAAATAGATACATAACTTTGATGACTGTTACCTATTTATAGATCCCTGTTTGCTGTTTTTTTTTAATTCACCGATATTGACTGAGTTGATTTCCCATGTGAAGTTTGTGGTTGAATTTCAAATCCATCCCAAGCTTCTTAATCTCTTCCTGTGAAACTCTAATTAATCTCTGCTATTTTTTTGTTCTCTTCAATCGTGTACAATTCTCAAAGACTGCCCAGACAAGTTTCTGCAGTTTTCTTGGCAAGGTTTTTCAGAAGTAGTTTGCCATTGCCTTGGCGGGTGGCAATTGTCATTCTCTTCTACAGCTGAATGGAAATAAAACCCACTGACCTGGGGCATCAAGATAGTTGATTTGATTCTTAGATCAATTTGATTTCATTTTAAATTTGTGAACCATGATCTAGAACAGGGGTCCTCAACCTTGGCAACTTTAAGCTGGCTGGGGAATTCTGGGAGTTGAAGTCCTCCAGGCTTAAAGTTGCCAAGGTTGGAGACCCCTGATCTAGAAAATGGCCCCTTTCCTTTCATGTGCCGGTAGAGACTGCCTTGTGTGACCCAGATGTGCCCTGAAACCTCTGGCAGAAATTTAATGAAAGCCATTCTGTTTCCATACATTTCTGATGCTTTTTGTGATTATTCTCAGGAGAGCAGCAGGTATCAGCTACAATGAAGAACTGAGAAAGGTTTGCACATTAGCTATTAATTCTGTGCTCTTGCTTTCAAAGCAAGTGAAATGCAGCTACAAATAATTACGAAGATGTGCCAAGGGCATAACTGATGAATTATCTGCAATAAAATCAGCAGTTAGGATCTCCATGGGTCATCTGAAATACTATTACTCCAATTTCAATCTTGTTTGCTCCAGTGACTGGAATAATATCATCATCTGTGTAAAAAAAGGAGAATACAAAGATTGGGGATAGACAAATTGTATAACTTCACCTTTGTTGAACTTGGAATAAAAAGATCAGGGTTTAAATCTTTGGATCAGTTGCTCTTTCTTAGCCAATTTATTTCTACAGTTGTAGAAAGGAAGATCTCAGAATAACAGTCTAACAGAGTTGGAAGGGACTTTGTAGGTCATCTAGTCCAACCCCCCGCTCAAGAAGGAGACCCCACACCATTTCTGACAGATGACAATCCAGTCTCTTCTTGAAAGCTTCCACGGATGAAGCTCCCACAACTTCTGAAGGCAAGCTGTTCTATTGGTTGATTGTTCTCACTGTCAGAAAATTTCTCCTTATTTCTAGGTTGAATCTCTTCTTGTTCAGTTTCAATCCATTGTTCCTTGTCTGGCCTTCAGGTGCTTTGGAAAATAGCTTGACCCCCTCCTCTCTGTGGCAGCCCCTCAAGTATTGAAACACTTCTATCATGTCTTCCCTGGTCCTTCTCTTCACTAGACTAGCCATGACCAGTGGCTTAGATATACAGTAAATACATCCAGTAAATAAATAGTACATCACAATGTTCTCATTGGTCAGATCTTTATAGCAGAATCTTGTTACTGAATAAATAGCTGGGCAGTGATCTATTGACCCAGGTCTACAGCCTGTTGGTGTTCATTTAGGGTAGTTTTAGCTAGCACTCCAGGGTCAAAAGGAGTGCCAGAGAGCAATAAGCTGGATATAATTGGATGCTTGTTTTATAATTTTTCCTTCAAAATATATTGTTCTTTTCTACAGTGAAGTGACAATTACTGCTAAATTGAGCTTAGACATTTTAAAACAATGTTTCTCAAGCTTGAAAGTTTGAAGATGTGTGGACTTCAATTGACAGGGTTCTCCAGACAGTGTTCATTTTCAAGTTGCCTCGGCGAAGAACACTATTTCAAAAACTAGAATTTTATGCCTCATTTTTCTACGTCACATGGCATGGGAGTGTCTGCATCCTACTACCTGGTCCCTACCTGCTTGGTATCACTTGCAGTTAATAGTGGGAGTTGAACTACATGCTGATGCTTTCATTGAAAAGGTGCTCAGCTCTCTTTTTTCCTGATGTTTCTAATAGGCTGCCAGTGGTGATCGGACACCAAAGATAAAGTTTTTCTGTCTCTTTATAAGTATATTCCACCTAACTCAGGGATTTGTGCCTCTAGTTTTTATGTTAGTCATTAGTATAGAAAACATTTTTTTAATTTGTGACAAAAAAACCAAGTGTAATAATATAATGGAATGATTTCTCAGTATAACTGTTGGTTTATATTATTAGAGCCATATGAATATATTGCAATGATAATAATTAAAGCTATAATTCATAATTAAGCATAGGCATTATTTATTTATTTATTTATTTATTTATTTATTTATTTTAATTACATTTAATTAAATTAATTTGATACATAATGTATCAAATATAAAGGCACCATGAAGCTCTTAAGCCATCATGAATAATTATCTTCAATATTCCACTCAATACATAACGAATTTACAGGACAATATAATTTGCCAGCAATACTTATACATTCCTGGACAACTAACTGTTGCTGCTGCAAATTCTTAGTCCAGGGTTCTGTGGTATTTATAATAAAAATAATTCTTGAATTTTGGAATGATGAAATCTAAGGTAAAGGTAAAGGTTCCCTCACACATACATGCTAATCATTTCCAGTTCTAAGGGGCAGTATTCATCTCCGTTACAAAGCTGAAGAGCCAGTGCTGTCTGAAGACTTCTCCGTGGTCATGTGGCCGGCATGACTAAATGCCAAAGGCACATGGAGTGCTGTTATCAAAGTGGTCCCTATTTTTCTACTTGCATTTTTATGTGCTTTCGAACTGCTAGGTTGGCAGGAGCTGGGACAAGTAACAGGAGCTCACTCCATTACACGATGCTAGGGTTTCGAACTGCCAAACTGCCGGCCTTTCTGATTGACAAGCTCAGAGTCTAAGCCACTGAGCCACCGCATCCCCAATGAAATCTATGATGTCATTAATAATTGGATGCCCATCACAGGAGACCCTTACTTTGGCTCCTACCACATTCCAGGTCCCACCAATTTTTAAAATTACTTTTAGGTGGAAAGTTCACCTGCTGCAATGCAGAATGCCAGTTTCAATTATCATCTTTATTTTGAACAATACTTTGGGTCCCATGTATATCTCAAAGAATCATTTAGGAAATAAAGAAGTTTGTATTTTATCTGAAAGTATGCTCATCTGTCCAGAAAAACTGACAGAAGCTATCTATTATACTGTAAGACGATGTATTTGCTCAGGGAAAAAGCACCATCACTAGCTAAATAATCTAATTCATGGCACTGAATGATGTCAGTCAAGAGTGTAACATGGTGACAAGGACACAAATCTGATTATTTCCATAGCTTTTTATCTAATCTCAACAGCAGTGATGGATCTCAAGCACATAAACGTGTGAGAGAGAAAGATGTTATTCGTACTTAGGAGGATATATAGCAGCTCTGTGGGTAGGTGCACAAATGGCTTGATCTGTGGTTGGGATGTGAGTCAGCCTTCCTGGCTCCATGGCAGATCTTTTCTATCTTGTTGTCAGACACAGCTTGAATACCAGATATCTCTGGGTTTACTTCCTGAGGCAGCATTCTGTACCTATTCTGGGTGCTGGCTTTTCCTCTCGTATACAGAAGGTCCCACACTCTGATGACCCACCCTTGCTTTTCCTGTCCTGATGGTCATGGCTCTGTAAAGCTAGCAACAGACAAGAGAGCGGCCAAACAAAGAAATGAGATCCAGCGGCTGTCCAAGGGTGAAGCCATTCAAACACATGCTCTTCCTCCTTCTCTAACAAAAGGTCCTGTGCTCTGGCAAACCCTCCATGCTTTCCACACTTTTGGTCTTTCTGCGGTTAGGAAATGCACAGAGGAAGCAAGATCCCTCTCACACACATGCAAGCATACGCATATTTCCCATGCTTTAAATTTAGAATTTAGAGGTACTCACCTTCCTTCCAAGCAGCCTTTGAGCTCAACACTCAAAACCCCTTTAAAACCCTTTTCCCAAATGGCCAAGGTCCAGGAAAACTCACCCACAGACTCAATGGGTCTCTTTGCCAGCAAGGGAATCTTACCTGGGCCTGGTCCATTGGCTAGGTTAGCTTGGAGTCCCATCTGGGGTGCCAATTGTTGGAAGAAATATCCTTCTGGGTTCAGTTCCAAGTGGGGAAAAAGACAGTGGAAACATGGAGGCTGTTTGGAAGGTTTAATATCAGGACCACATGGCCTGGAGCTCCAGAGAAGGATGATCACATGCTTCAAGGTGAGAAGAGATCAAGAAAAAGGGCTGAGGTGCTGAGAGTGCCTGGGTTTTATACCCTCTGCTGGGATTTGAATTGGAGCTTGTATTCTAATTGGTTGTCAGACTCCCATGAGGGGCAACTCTGTAGGCTGTCCTGAGTTCCAGGCTTGGTTGAGCCTTGCTGGATGATTTATGCCCTTAAAAGGGCTTTTGGCAATTGCTATAACTTTACCTGGAGATCTTTCTCATATAAAGTATTCTGGCCCAGGCCTTAATGGCCCACCTATTAACAAAGGTGGGGGTGAGATTAACAAAGGTGGGGATGAGCTTCTACTTCTGAGGTGAGTTTCTGCTTCTGAGTTTCTACTCTTTTTAGATGAAATATTCTACCTTTTTAATATTTCCTAGGCTATTTCAATTTTCTAGGAGAGGTGTGGGTGCTAACTTCCTACAGCAGAATAAGCTTAGCTCCCTCAAAGCTATTTGAGCCCCTTCTCTGGCACCAGACTGGGAAATCTCCTCCACAGGAAGGCTAAGATTACTTTTATTGAGATTGTTGTAACAATGGAATCTTGCAAGTCTGATTGTACTTACTTACTTCTTCAGTGAATTAGGGAGGAATTCGCCTGAACTACTTCTAGATATTATCTCATTGTACCAATAAAGGAAAATATTTGTAGTTCAGGGTTGAAATGAGAGATCCTTAGTGCTCTCTGAGCTTGGTTGTATTCTTGCAGGCATTTCCTTACCCAAACTAGGTAATACCATCAGTGCTAGTCCTGTTTTTAAGTCTGTAAAAAAACCACTAGCACTTATAGTGTTTATTTTTATTATTATTTTTTAATTACATTTACATGCCACCCTTCTCTGAAGACTCAGGGTGGCTTACAGTTTTTGGAGCGCAACCCAATGCACTCAGCAATAGCCTTCCTTCCATTGTATATGCCTGCTTATTACTAAGCGGCATTTTTACAAAGTCAGCTTATTGCCCCCAACAATCTTGGGTCCTCAATTTACCTACCCTGAGAGGATGGAAGGCTGAGTCAACCTTGAGCCTGGTGGGATTCGAGCCTGCAATAATTGTGTTACCTGGTTTGGGTAATGAAACATCTGCAAGAAAACAAACAAGCTCAGAGAGCACCAAGGACCCCTTGTTATCTCACTGTTCTGGACTTTAAAATGTTTCAGCCCCTTTTATCCACATAACATCATTTGCATATTTCTGTCAATCATCTTCGTTACTGGTTACACCAGAAAGTTATTAAAATATTACTTTTCTGGAGAGCCTTTGAAAAGTCATGCTGTTGTGATTAGGCAGTAGTGGCACAAATGTTATTTTAATTTTTCCTATTAATAACAATAAATAACAACAATAAAACCAACTATTTTTGATATTATTATTAATATTTTTGCTTTGTTGTTATTATTTTTTGTTTTTCTTGTGACTATTTTTATATTTAGACTTTTTAATGGTTTACATTGCTGTTATTTAAAGATTAGGTCTCGATTTGACAGCTTATAAATGTAATATTTCTAGGGTTCTATGTTCAATATATTTAAGTAATGGGTATCTTTCTGCATAATTTAAATTTATGCACGTGTACATGTAAGTGTTTTGTTCATACATGAGAAAGAACAAGCAAACAGAAGAGTGAGATCTCTAAATCCCTTGTTGAAATCAAGCAATCCTTTTTCCAATGAAGTTGATCATGACAGCAGTCAAGATCAACTGATTCCTTTGCTTTGTGAAATTCCCTGATGTTGCAGTTGTAGTGTGATCATATGCCACAAATCACTGCTTCTTCCATCATCCATTCTCAAAGTGCCTGTAGTTCTCCTATGCCTTTGAGTATCTTTATACAAAGGAAAGCTAATAATAATTGTCCCTGCTTCTGAGATATGTGGCCCTTTAGCTACACCTCCACAATCCAGGATCTTCCTCTGTGCCATTAAATTTGTCCCTGATACACCCATGAGCTATAGCTTTAATATAGCTTAATAAAATAGCAGTGTGTTCATTCAGCCACTACTCATTTTAGGTGCAAAATTATGTCAGGCCAGAAACAGTGCCTGTGAATAGCAAGGAAAGGAGGTACAGCTGAAATGGAAATTGGCCTAGAAGGACAGGGGATAAAGGAGAAATAAATTCTGTCTGTAAGAAAAGAGATTAAGAAAGTATAAATCACCGTAAGGGAGTCTCCACTGAAGTTTTGCAAAACACTAGAATGGAAAAGGGAGAAAATCTGTATCATTGTGTTGGGCTCTAGAACTGAGTCACAACTGAAGAGCTGAAAGAGGAAAATAATCAATGCTGCTGCAGAAGACTGCAGTCATTGTAATGCTAAACCTGGACTGCATTTTGTAACCAGCACCATTGTCAAGGGTTTTAAAACTCAACAAACAATAGGTTATACCGTACTACTTATCCTCTACATCCACCCACACACCCATATTAAACAGAGCATTCTGCAGTGAAAGAAACATTCTTATTGACAGATAAAAAATACTAACCAATCATAAATGTAATGTATTATTAATAGTCAGCCATCCCTTTGCTCTATAAATGATAAGGATAGATTTGTTAAATATTTGTTATGATAACCTCTCTTCAAAAAGATTAGAATTTTTTTTTAATTTACCATAATCTTGTAAAGTGGGCTAGGCAAGCTATAATCCTGTGCAAGCTATTAACCTTCTAGTCAAATGTGCCTGCTTCTTTCAAATTTGGAAAAAAATCCAGTGCAAATGAACACGCAGTACCACAAGCTATAACTAATAATTTTATCACGTAGGCAAAGCTATTCATTCTACATTGTCTGGCAGCATATGCTTTGCATAGAAACAAATCTTAATAGATCATACGCTAAAGATATACATTCTGAGAATGCAGTAACTACCATTTCTGAGTACCAGACCCACAAAAGTCCATCTGGGAGATTTTAGCAAATGCTATGGCAGTCTCCATAGAGTAACCCAAAAGTGCCTCACCTGAAGTCCCACAGTACATCCAGAGCCTTTCAGGATGGATGGTTTTGGTATATGCTGAATCCAATGGTTTTGTAATGACCTGGAAGCAACACAGCCAGATAACAGTTCTAACTCCCCTTTATTGCTCCAACTTTCCCCCAAACGTCCCCACATTTACTGTAAGTCCTGGAGCAAAACTCTCACACGCATCTCCAACAGCCTCTGGCTCCGAGTAGTCCAGCAGGCAAAGTTAACAAGGCAACAAGCAAGGCAAGCAGTTCTGTAAGCAAAGTTAGCAAGACAGCAACCAAGGCAAAAGCATACAAGACAAGCAAAATGCAGACGTCGTCAAATGCATGTGAGGGTCCATGGCTTAAGTGCTTGTTCCCAACAAACAGCCTCCCAACAGCATCTCTGTAAATCTCATTTCCCAGGTGAGCCTTGTGAATAGAAGCGGGGTGCCCCCCTCCTGAGTCATCTGGCTGAGTCATCCCGCCTCCTCTCCATTCTTTGTGCTTGGGGATGGAAGGGAGGTAATTGCTCATTGCTGGAGCTCTGTCGCTCCTCTGCTCCACTGCCTGCCTTGTCTCCTCCCTTGCCTGATCCTCCTGCATCCCCTTTCCCCCGCTGGTGACCCTTCGCAGGCCCGAGGGACCCGGGTTTGCCTTGTCTTGTTTCTCTGGTCATTCCTCCGTTGGCCCTAGCTCTGTCTCATCCTCCTCCTCAGACTCAAGCTCCAACAAAGCCATGACAAGTTTGAACCAAATCTGCCCAGCATGGGAAATCTTTAGACTCATGTTGGAGGAAAAAAACTAATGACGAGTCAGTAGTCTGAACGGATTCAAGGTTGAGTGAATTGCTTCATCCAAATGAACCACACTGCCTCTTCACTTCAACAAAGAAAGTCACATGGCCTCCAGAGTAAGAACCTCATTGTGAAAGCAAATGAAAGTCACACTGCCTAGATTAATATCCATTTACTGCCAATTCAACTGTGGATATCTTTGAGGGGGTTCCTATGGCAATGTGCAAATGGTGCTGAGGACAACATCAAGAATAGAACAAAGCATGAATAAAGGGGTTACTGGAAAAATCTGAAGAAAGGTGTAGTCTCACTTAAGTTCCAGCTGCCTACAACTGCTGTAGGCTCGAATCCCACCAGGCTGAAGGTTGACTCAGCCTTCCATCCTCTCGGGGTAGGTAAATTGAGGACCCAAGATTGTTGGGGGCAATAAGCTGACTTTGTAAAAATGCCGCTTAGTAATAAGCAGGCATATACAATGGAATGAAGGCTATTACTGAGCACACTGGGTTGTATCCCAAAATTGTAAGCCCTGAGTCTCCGGAGAAGGGCGGCATATAAATGTAATTAAATAAATAAATAATAATAAATATATATTCAGAATACTTAATTTATATGAAAGAAAACTGAAGAGCTAGGGGAAGATATCAAAATCATTGGGAAAAACAAAATTTAAAAAAAATTCAAAGATGAAAACATTAGAGTGGCTTTTAGAACAAGTTAAAGACAGACATTCAAGAACAGACTGCAGTCTTCCATCATTAGGCAGAAAAGACCACAGAATGGTATCTCACTCAATAATGTCAATGAATAGAGAGAACAATAAGAGTAGCAGACTGAACTTTTTTAAAGGTAACCTGAGAAATCACAGGAATTTCACAGCCAATGTAGGACTATGCAAAGATAATAAAGGAAGAAGTCTAATAAAGGAAAATGGATATCTTTTATAGAAATGCAGAATGACTAAAATATTTGTAGAGATAGAGTACGATCAGAAACTTACTTCACTAGACGGTGAGGTATGAAAGACAATACACAAATCATCAAATAGGATAACTCCAGTGGTCAAAATAGGCATAGATAAAATACCCATTCCATTCCTTAAAAATGCAGGAAAGTAAATTATGTCTTTTAAATTTTATTTTAACTTTAATTTTATTAGATTCGAACTGCCAAATTGCAGTCAGCCGGCAGTCAGCAGAAGTAGCCTGTAGTACTGTATTCTAACCACTGCACCACCATGGCTCTTATAATATTTCTTTGAGCTCCATGGGAGCACACCAGACAAAATAAAAGGCTAAATAAATACAAGCATTATAAAACATTCCAGCAATTCAAACTGTGGCAATAGCTCAGAGTCATGACTTGAGCCCTTGGCACAAGTGTTGCATTGCATGAATGCATTATAATGCTGCAGCTACAATGAAAATCAGAGTTAAACTATACACAATGCTAAATTCTGCTTGATTTCCCTTCATGCATTTTAAAATCAGAATTATCTTTGGTTGATAATTGACCTGCAATTAAACAAAGTGTATTCCCTTCAGAATGAAAAAGTAAGTAAAACACATGATTTTAAGCCAGAAAATGACTGGAGAACCTGGTATCAAAACAATCTGGAACACAGAAATAATGTTAAACATGTAAAAAAAACCAAACCATTATTTTTAAAGAAGTATCTCCAAAGGTTGTGACTTTCAACTTGAAATTAAAGAATATTCATTACAGCATTATTACAAAATTTATTTTGTACTTTAAAAAAATCCGACTCAGTAACTGCCTACATATTTGTTATATATGGAACTTTGCCATATATACCTGAGAATATAAAGAGCAAGACTGAAGCCATATTTGTTCTCTGTGTGACCTGTTAGAGATCAGAATGGTTATGAAACTTGTTTTGCTGATGTTCTGTCTGGTTATGAAATCATTTGTTCTTGGCTTAGGTTAATAAGAAGGTCATCTTGACATTATAGGAATATTAGTGATCACTTGTGTAACCGTTTGGGAGAAAAACAGGACATCTGACTATAATGAGAACGTTGGGAGTTTTCCATGGAAGGTTGGAACTTTCTTATGAAAAACGTTGTATAACTTCTATGTATGGACAACAGGAAGTGTTATGTAACCATGTGATTTGATAAACCTATATAAGCTGTATTCGGTAAATGGAAGCATCTCCTTTCTCCTAAAAATTGTTTTTTTTTTTGAGTGAGGGGTCCGATACTGCAGTATCTTCCCTAATAAAGCATCCTATGGCTCAGATTATCAAAAGTCTGTTGATTTATTTTTATGCAAATCTCACAATATTTTTTCAGTAACTTTTGGCCTGAAAGTTTTCATTTGTATTTTCAGCTTAAAAATTTCTGATTCAATTTAGACTATAATGTAGATGCCTTGAAAGGATCTCCATAATGAAATTTTGTTTTTAAAAAATGATTCCTAATCCTTTGATTCTTCAGCATGAATACATTTAATTCAAAAGGGAAAGGAAAATGTCATTTTCCAAAGGATTAGATCTTTTCAGGAAAAGCTGTATTAAATGTTCTTTTGTATCTCTGTGTGTTATATTAACGAGAGCTTCTTTATACCGAGCTGCTTCTTATTGATGCCATAATATCTTTCCATAATCAAAGGAGGAGTCATTGAGCATCCAGGGGAAATGAAAACAAGCCCGGTTTATTAAATAAATAAATGTACGGCATTTATCTAAGACCTAAAATATGTCTGTGGAGATTCTCAGTCTTCCAGGTCATGGTTGTCCCAAAGGTGCTTTTTCAAGAGGCAACTGGACTTTCTGGTTTTTCTTTCTTTTGTTTCTCATCCAAGAAGCTTCTTCAGCTCTGATTGGATGGTGAGGAATGGAAAGATTTACATTCCTTGTAGTCAGCTGGTTGTTTGCATCCTTTTAGCAAGTCGTTAAGGCTGTGTCCTCAGGGTCACCTGAATGGTGCAAATGGTGAGCTTTGGTGGCTCAGGCTGTTAAATGCCTGCTCTTAAGATCCAGCTGTCTACAATTACTGTAGGCTCGAATCCCACCAGGCTCAAGGTTGACTCAGCCTTCCATCCTCTCAGGGTAGGTAAATTGAGGACCCAAGATTGTTGGGGGCAATAAGCTGACCTTGTAAAAATGCTGCTTAGTAATAAGCAGGCATATACAATGGAATGAAGGCTATTGCTGAGCACATTGGGTTGTGCTCCAAAAATTGTAAGCCGCCCTGAGTCTTCGGAGAAGGGCGGCATATAAATGTAATTAAAAAAAATGGATATGGAGCCTCTTTATAACTATATGAAAAGGCACTATTGGGAGCTAAATAAGAGGGTTTTTTTTACCATTCTCCTGTCCTAAATACTCAAAACAACTTGCACTTTAAAGTAAGATCATCCCCCAAATCAGAAAAATGAAAAAAGAGGTAAAGGTGGCTGAAATGGTCAGTCTTCTTCAGATGTTCTTAAATCAAAGCATCCAGAACCAAAGAAACTCCTGGGGCAGTATACTTTATAGCAGGGATATCTACAGTACAGGCTATGGTTTAAATATGTCAAGAAGGTGGCTGCAATGGAATGATCAAAGCTCCACTAGTTTTTAAAGTGTGTCACATGCTTTTCGTATATAAAAACAGGTCGAAATTTGACTATCAGGAGTGTTTTGACCATATGATGTGGACACCTCATTATACAGCCTTATATGGAACAGCCTTGGGTGATTTAGAAAAACTTGAACAGATTCAGGGGAGCAAAGGTCTAACTCCAATGAGGACAGATTGAAGAAGGTAGGCATGCTTTGCCTTGGGAAAATAAGATGAAAGGGGGATTTGGTAGAACTTTTCAAACATCTGAAAGATTGTCACCCCAAAGGCCAAGACTGTGGAAAAAAGGATATAAGTTGCAGATTGAAGGCAGATTCTGAAAATGTTTCCGAACAATAAGAGAAGTCTGTTATGAAACCAATAATTAGAGAGATAATGAATCCACTTCATTGGCATAGACTAACAAGTGAATATTTCTTTAGGATAGATTCTTGTATTGAGTAGAAGAGAGGCTTGATGGCTTCAGTATCTAGCTCCAACTCTACAAATTGAAGACCTTCCCCAACAGGCCCATAAAAGCAGGATTACTTATAGAATATCAGCTATTCAGATCTGCCATTTATTTGCCTATCAAAATTGAGCAACCACATAAATGCAAATAAAGAAGTCATATCCTAGAAAACTACTTCACCATATCTGTTTTTGTATATATTTGTCTTATTCATCCAGATAAAGCAATAAATCAAATAATAAATTTGTTTGTTTGTTTGGTTAGCACATGTTGATGGTACATTATCCAGGAGACTACAGTGTTAGTACAGAGTAGTTGTTTGGCTGCCTAAGATTGCTTACACTCATTCACTTCCAGGATACACTATAGAGGACAAATTAGTTCCACATTCAGAATAGTTAATGTCATCATGACTCATGCTCAGCCGTGGCATTCAGGCAGATCCAGAGGTTGGGATCATATTTCTGCATGAAGTGCCATTATTTTTCCCACCAAAGTGATACCTATTTATCTACTTGCATGTAACATGCTTTCAAACTGCTAGGTTGGCAGAAGCTGAGGCAAGTGATGAGAGCTCACTCTGCTACACGGTGCTAGGACTCAAACTGCTGGAGCACAAACCTTCTCCCACTTCTTTAAGTCACTGAGCCACTGTGCCTCCTCACATAATAAATATTTACAGATGTTGCAGTTATGAATTGTAAGTGTTGACATGCTAACCACAAAACAGGGTACGAACCCACACAACTCTTTGAATAAGGAGCCATTAAGGCATTGTTTGGTTTGAATAGGGAGGTTAAAGTTGCTAACAGTACCAGGAGTCACAAAATGTGCAATAACATTTCACATCCAACCATTACAGTTTACTTAAGTCTGAATTTTTCTGGGCTTAACAAGGTTGTTATGGAGTAATAGGATTGAATTAGGGATTTTAGACACAGTAGGAAGGATGTGTGTTCTGTTATCTCTAGAGTTCCCTCTGCCATAACATTCATTTAAACTACCTAATGGCGAAAGTATTACTAACCTGCTCTAGGAATAGGATTGGTATCTGAGAATAGCCTAACAAGATGCATAGTCATGTGTACAAATGAGAACTGGGATCTTGTGAATGTATCTATTCAGGCTTTTATAAAGTAATGAGCTTGGTTTAAAAAGCTTCCAATTAAACTTTCATCTTCCTTGTGATTGTGATGGGATCTTGGAAATTTCCAGGACAGCAGTACAGTTTGCCTTGTTACTCTAAGTACTGTAGTCATCAACTTTAAATCCTCCTCCAAGATATCTTTTTCACAGTAGTTGAAAGCGCTAATTTAAACATGAAAGGAACATTATCACCAGTAATAGCTTTGTATCAGAAGGAATGTCCTGCTAGAATGATGAAAAAAATGTGCACTTTTTCTGAAAGAAGATTATGCTATTTTTCTCTTAATGGAATGCTAGCAAAATATTCAAATATCTTTCCATTCTCCCAGTGATGTCTTTATTTTTTTAAAAAGGTGGATGCTTCTGGTTTTGATGTCCCAAAGGTTTTTTTTCAAGAGACAACTGGACTTTCTGGTTTTTGTTTGAAGACATTTTTGCTTGTCATCCAAGAAGCTTTTTCAATTCTTTTAGTGGGTTGTTAAGGTCACCTGGAGGTGACCCTGATGATACAGATAAACCTCCAGGTGACCTTAATGACTAGCTAAAAGAATGCAAATGACCAGCTGTCTGCAAGGAGTATAAATCCTTCCATTTTGCACCATCCAGTCAGAGCTGAAGAAGTGAAACATCTTCAAAGAAAAACCAGAAAGTCTAGTTGCCTCTTGAAAAAGCAGCTTTGGGACAACCATGACTTGAATCACTGAAAATCTTCATAGACATTCTGGTTTTGATATTACAAAAAAAAGGTCTTGAGGGCTGCATTTCCAAAGTGGGTAGGGCCAGGATGATTTGGGGTGAGGGGGTTCAAGGATTTAAGGTGGTCAAATTGCCATCAGAAGTTGTAGATGCTTCATCACAATTGTGGGTGCTTCATTACTGGAGGTTTTTAAGAAGACACTGGACAGTCACTTGCCTGAAATGATATAGGGCCTCCTGCTTGAGCAGGGAGTTAGACTAGAAAGCCTCCAAGATCCCTTCTAGTTCTGTTCTGATACTGATTCTGAAATGAATATATGAAACATCTGCAAAGCTCAAGGCACATCTTTATCCAAATGCAAAAACAAGGAAACCAGATCTTGGTTCTCCCCCATTCTCCTCCATCCATTTTGGAACCCTCCACAAATGCTTTGGAAGGTCTGTGCTTGAGACACTCCAATCAATTCCTATGAAACTTCCCACATTGCAGCTTGCAGGAACCCTTCATCAGCTGCAATCAGAAATGTTAAGTTCGCATAGAGAGGCAGGACGTGGAGTGCTTCAGCTCAAAGTTCATTGTGACTTCAGCTCAGAACAGACCCAACTGGCTCAGCCACGGCAGCTATTTATAGCCGGCTGCCGCGGCTGCCAGCCAATCAGAGTGCAGGGTTTTCCCGCACTTTTACAACCAATGAATTCAAACACTTTACAACAATAACCAGTCATTTTAAACTCTGCATACGTAACACCCCTCCCCACTCGGTTTGGTCCATACTCAAACCCCATCTATCTAATATACTCTTGTAGATAGGTGGGGCTCTTACTGCGTTGAGACCTGTGGTTCAGGTGTTTGGGGAATCTCACTTTGTGAGGAAGGAAATGTATCTGCCAACATTCCCTTATTAGGACTACTTGTACTAGTAGAACCTGTTTGGTTACTACAACCTGGTCTCTCCTCCCAATCCATCTCCAACCCAATGTCACCCCCTAAATCTGGTAGTGATGTGCAATCCTCTATTTGTAAAAATGGTTGTTGGCACCCTGACAGGTTTTGGGATGTTTCCTGTCGTGTTAGCTCGTTACACATGGGGTTGATTCTCACTTGCTGATTACCTTCATTATCTCCCCCTTCCCCTCTAGAAGAGGTTGAGGGCATGGGATCCAGAGAGGAGCAAAGGAGATGCTCCAGAGGCAGTCTGGACTGTAACTGGTCTATGTGCCTACTCCACAAGACCCCATCCCCAGTTTGAAACCTGTAAGACCTGGGGCCTGTAACCTGGGTTATCTCAGCAGGAATCCATAATGGTTCACCCACAAGGTTTTTAGCATAGACAGAATCACCCACAGTGAATGTGCGAGTTTTGCTGGTGGAATCTAGAGGTGTGTTGGGTGCGTGGGGTGTGAAGGTGGTCTAGGGTAGACCTGAGTTTTCTCCCCATCAAAAGCTCGGCAGGAGTTAAGTTAGTGGATGGACTAGGAGTGATGTGTTGGATACTGAGTAATTTTTCAACTTTCTCAGTGATGTCCCCTGGACCCAATTGTTGGAGTTTCTCCTTGGTAAAACGTACCATGCGTTCAGCCTGGCCGTTAGTCAAAGGATGCCCAGGGGCAGTAAGGGTGTGTCTGATACCCTGCTGCGCTAAATATGATTCAAAAAGATTAGCAGTAAATTGAGGACCATTGTCAGAAACAAGTACATCAGGTAACCCATGAGTTACAAAAAGTTTCTTAAGTTGTTTGATAACAGCGTCTGCAGTGGTGGAAACCATGGGGATAACCTCTAACCATCTGGAGTATGCATCAACTACAATAAGGAAAGTGTGCCCTCTGGTAGGGCCAGCAAAATCAATGTGAATCCTGGACCATGGACCCCTAGGACATTCCCATTCTTGTTTGGGGGCAAGGGGTGGAGCAGGCCTTACTTGCTGACAGTTTGGGCAGGATGCAACCCAGTTTTCAACCATTTTGTCTATACCAGGCCACCATACATAACTCCTGGCCAATCCCTTCATTCTGACAATACCCGGATGACCCTCATGTAACATTTTCAAAACTGTTTTCTGCAATTTTGCAGGAATAACCACTCTGTTACCCCACAAAATACATCCCCTCAAGACAGATAATTCAGTTTGTCTGGATTTAAAAGGTTGGGAAACTTGAGGTAGATCTTGTAGTGGCCAACCCTTTTTAATCCAGCCTACAATAGGAGCCAATAAAGTGTCTTTGGCAGTTTCTCTAGCAATTTCAGCAGCATGAACTGGAAGTTTGGCAAGTTTCTAGAAAGAAGGTGTAAGTTTCAGGAGCAGGATCCTCAGTGTGCAAAGGAAGTGGACAGCGACTCAAAGCATCAGCATGCCCAATGTCTTTTCCCGGTCTGTGAATGAGTTTATATGAATAAGCAGCAAGAAATTCAGTCCATCTCAGCATTCTTGGTGACAGGATAGTGGGTGTTGGTCTGTCCCCTGCCACAATGCCTAAAAGAGGTTTGTGATCTGTAACAATGGTGAACCTTCTCCCATATAAGTACTCATGGAACTTCTTGACTGCTGCCATGATAACCAACGCTTCCTTGTCCAGTTGACTGTAGTTTCTCTCTGCTTTGGTCAAAGTGCAAGAGTAAAATGCAATAGGGGCTTCCCTTCCACTGGGAAGCATGTGGCTCAAAACCCCACCCCCCACTCCAAAAGGGGATGCATCACAAGTTAATACTACAGGTAAATTCTCAGAAAACTGTATCAGGACACAATCAGAAGTGATTTGTCTCTTGATGTTGTTAAATGCAGCTTCTTCTTTTGTGCCCCAGACCCATGCAGATTTTTTATCCAGTAATCTGTGTAAGGGTTCTGCAGTGGTTGCTTTCTGAGGTAGAAACATATGATAGAAATTAATAAGTCCCAGGAATGCTTGCAAGTCAGTTTTGCATCTAGGCCTGGGGGCTTCTTTGATTGCCTGAACTTTGGTTTCTGTGGGGTGGATGCCATGTTTATCAATCATATAACCCAAGAATTCTACTTTGTCAGTTCTTAGTGTGCATTTCTCTTTTTTGACTTTTAACCCCGCTTTTTTGAACCTGGTTAGGACTTCTTTGAGTTTCTCGTGTAACTGAGTGTCATTTTCAGCAGAGATTAAAACGTCATCAAAATAAGGCACCACCCCAGGCAACCCATGTAGCAGCCTTTCCATGAGGCTCTGAAAGATGCCTGGTACTCTGAATTGTAACCTCTTGCATATGAATGCACCCCGATGGGTTACAATGGTTTGGGCTTCTGCAGTTAGATCATCTACTGTTAACTGCTGGTATGCTTGGGCCAGGTCCAATTTGGCGAAGACTGTGCCCCCGCCCAGAGAATGTAATAAATGATGAACCACTGGAACAGGATATGCACTTTATTGTAGTGCATGGTTCAATGTCCCCTTGTAATCCCCGCAGATTCTCACGGAGCCGTCAGCCTTGACTGGCGTGACTATGGGTGTTTCCCACCTGGAGTGGTCTGTGGGCTCCAGCGCCCCTTGGGCTATAAGTTTATCTAATTGTTCATCAATTTTTTCCTTCAATGCAAAGGTTACCCTTCTGGTTTTAATCGGATTGGTTGTACCTTAGGATCTAGGTTAAATGTGATAGGGGTCCCCAAGTACTTGCCTAATCCGTCGCTGAAGGCCTCTGGAAATTCAGACTTCAAAGACTCTTCCCACTCAGTGTTGCTTACATGATTGATGCCAGTCACTTCGATGCCCAGCGGGTTGAACCATTCTAGTCCCAGCAAACTTAGGCGATCTTTATCCACGATGGTCAGGGATAGGCGTTTGATGTGACCTTTGAACTTCATGTTGAATTCTCTTGTTCAAACTACTGGAATCTTGTTCCCTTGGTAGTCTTTAAGAGTTAATGCCTGCTTCTTGAAGTGAGTCTTCTGAATGTCTGGTATCAGTCTCTGAATAGTGTCCCATGACACCATGGATAAGTATGAACCTGAGTCCACTTCCATTTGGCAAGGCCTTCCATCAATGAATACCTTGACATGCACTTTCCTGCTATTTAAAGAGGATGAATGACCAATAGTTACTGTTTGATGAGTTTCATTTCTTCCATTTGCTTCTGTGTTGCGCCCCATTTTCTCACTGGTGTTGTTTGGCTTGACTTCTCTGTCTTTGTTGTTTGTAGCAAACTTTCTTCTGTTTGGTGGAGTTCTGGATGATTTGCAGACTCTTGCAATGTGCCCTCTTTTTTCACATTGGAGGCAAATTGTGTCCAGCAACTTGCATTCAGTGCGGGGATGGTTTCCCCCACAACCTATGCAGTGGAAATCACGCCTCTTCCTTCTCAGGTCATTTCTTTTCCACTCCATTCTGAGTCTGTTGATTTCTTCTTCTTCACTACTGCATTCTGACTCAGATTCCAGTTCATCAAAATGAGTTGTAGTGGTCTTTCCCCCATCAGAATGGCCCGTAATCTTGTTCATCTTTCTCATGGCTGCTGCTGCTGATTTGGTGGCTTCTGCTGAAGATGCTTCCTCTACTGGCTTCTTTCAGCGTGATCTTAGGTTTCATCAGTAATTTGCTCTGCAAAACCTTTTCTTTAAGGCCCAAAACAAAACGATCGTGCATGGCCTCCTCTAAGCTGCTGAATTCGCACGCACCCCCAATGTCTCTTAAACTAGCCACAAAGTCATTTATGCTTTCGTCTTCCTCCTGATCGCGGTGGTAAGACTCGTGTCTCTTAATGAGGCACGATACTTGGGGTGCGTAGTGTGCCCTTAAAAGCCTCTCTAGATCAGGCAATGCAATTACCTTCACGTCTGCTGCGCCCGCTAATGCCTTCGCCATCTTGAAAACTGCCGGACCGCAATACGTGAGAAAAACCGCCCTCTTCCGCTGCTCAGAAATGGCGGCCAGATCGCTTCCTTCCAAATACATCTGAAACCGATCTGCATATGACTCCCAGTCTTCATTCTTCAGGTTGAATGGGGCTGGGGGTGTTCAGCGCAGCCATCTCGCTCTTCTCTGTTCCGCGTTGCCTTCTCTTCAGGGAAATCCCACCTTCGTTGCCAGTGTTAAGTTCGCATAGAGAGGCAGGACGTGGAGTGCTTCAGCTCAAAGTTTATTGTGACTTCAGCTCAGAATGAACCCGACTGGCTCAGCCGCGGCAGCTATTTATAGCCGGCTGCCGCGGCTGCCAGCCAATCAGAGTGCAGGGTTTTCCCGCACTTTTACAACCAATGAATTCAAACACTTTACAACAATAACCAGTCATTTTAACCTCTGCATACATAACAAGAAAAATGATGAGTGGTTTTCATTAATGTTTCCTATGATCAAGACATATTAAACAGAATGAATCAGCTGCTGTTAAAAGTGCCTTGTGGTACTTTTAAATGTACATTCCGCATGCCACTGCATTCTGCTACGACTATTTTGGAAAGACCAAATAAGGCTGATAAAACTCATGAGTATTTTGCCCCTAAAGTGACAAAAATATTTTGGTCTCTCAGGAGCTGTTAATGTATACGTATAAGAGCCAACCTTTCTGGTGATGAATTGCTGTGCATGTAACAAAATAGTATATTATAAGAAAGCTGTTAAAAATCTCTGGGCTCTTGGTGGAATGTTCTATTACAAATGAATTCTTTTGAGAAAAGACTTATTAGTGTGTGTTGCATGGAATCTTAATGCTTTGAAATTGTATAATAGGCACCCTTGTACAGAGGCATTTAATACACTATGACAAGAAGAGAATTTCCATCTCAGTTTAAAGAGATTTAGGTGTGGTAATAATGGGAAATAAATCCCTGGGAGACATGTTCTTATAGCTATTAACTTATATGTGTAACTAACTTCTTTTTTAAAAAAATGAGATAGTCAACAAAGTTGTCATGCTTGCTGAGTCTCTGGTGGGTAGCAAAAATATTGGATTATGTCTGGGAAAATATCATCTTTAGAAGAAAACACATTTTCTACAAGTACAAATCTTTTTTCACCACTATCTGCCAACACAAATATTGATCTTGACGAAGGAAAAAAATATTAAGGTAAAAGTAGCAGCAATTCCTCTCTCTCTCTCTCTCTGTAATTTCAATGAAATATTGATGCATCCAAGTCAAACCATGAGAAAGCTTTCTGAGATAAAATTACAGAGACCAAATTCTATGAATGTAAATTCCCTACTAAAAAGCAAATGAACATCCAACTGTTAAAGCTATTCAGGATGAAATCCAAGCCAACAGCTTGGCTGTCACAGGTGGATAGATATCTTTAAGCTTTGCTTCAGTTCAAGTATGGAAAGAGTCCTTTCACTGCAAGAGAAAGAAGGAAGACACCATTTGGGGAGCAGGGAGATGGGAAAAACATTTTCACCTCATCTTGCAGTGGCCAGTATGCAAACATGTGGCCATTTCCTGCTGCAGTTTGCTCTATTACTACAAAGGGCTTAAAACAAAACTAGATTGGGGTAAAATATGTAAAATACTATAATTAAAGAACTATTCAATTTTGGAGGGTTTCATTGAATATAAAGAGTGGCATAAATTTTAAACATACCTAGCTGGCTCTGCATGTAAAAATAAGGTTGCTTATGTAACAGCACAAGTAAAAAATTTTAAATGTTCTTATTTTCTCTAGGATTCATAAAATGGATAGAAACACTGAGTACAAATCCATTTCTTCCATTATTGACTAAAGTAGCTCGATACCCATGCTTCGCTACGAAACTCTGTAGTTTTTAGGGGAGGAAAATAAGGAAAAAAATTCTGGCTCTGCCTACAAACATCCATCAGTATTCATCTGGCTAGCTGTCCTGTCAGTGTGTGAGAGAGTTGAGGGCTGTTTGGAAACTGAAACAGTATTTGCTGTGTGAGCAAGAAGGAGACAACAAGGAGCCTAGGTGTGGCTTAGCTCAACTGTTCTGTACTAAAGGTGGTTGCTGCTGTGAAACTAAAACTGAAACTCTTCTCCTCTGCTTGTGTTTTGCATTTGGAATAGAGTTCTTTTTAGATGGGGAGGAGGAGTAGAACTCCTGTGATGACCCATGGCATGGCACAAAGGCAACAGTCAAATAAGCAAGAAGACTCCCTTTAATACCTCCAACTTTGCCCCAATGTCCAGGTTACCTTCGGCTGGAGAAAAAAACTCTCCCAAGAACAGTCTTTAAATGGAGGAAATTCAATTCAAAAACAAAATACATACAAACTGTAAATAAAAATCCACACAAACCACGCTGCAGCAATTCACTTGACAGGACAGGATAAGGAATTGCAGACTTGAAAGGCCAACAAAACACACACAGTTGGGAAGACACCAGGAACCCAGATAAGTCTCGACAATAACAGATAACTCACGATTTGCTTGCAATAAATTTGCTGTCTGTAGCTTCCCTTTTTAAAGACTGTGTTCCCAGCTGCAGCTAATGAAGGGAATCAGGGCCCTTTCCTCTCCCATAAGCCACACAACTCACGTTGCTCCCTTCTCCATTCCTCCCTGCATGCCCTAGGATGAAGAGGGTGGCCCTGAGTCTTCCTCTGAATTCCCTCTGCCTTGCTGTACCTCTCCCCTGCTCTGCTGGGGAGAGCAGACTTTGCCCTTCCCCAGTTTCTTCCACAGCCACACTCCCACTCCCTGTCAACTGCTCGGCCTCCCCCTCGGAATCAGATTCCGACAGGGACATGACAACTCCTTAGCATCAGAGCGTGTTAATAATAATATAGGAAATACTAATGCTCTGGTGGTCATTTCAAAAAATCCTTTCTTTGTGAGGACCTAGAAGCCAAAAGGAACATACGTGCCAAATTTCAAGTTTGTAGGCTTTACAGTTATGGAGATTTTGTGATGATGCATGAGTGGTATTTCGCTTTTATATATAGATAGATACAAGAAACAAAAAGAATACTTGGCATTATACAAAAATAAAAAGACAAGCTAGCTATAAAAAAGAACCAAACACACACAGGACACATGTTGAATTGATTTCTTCCTGACAAATATATTTCACTGTGCAAACACTGTTTCTTAAACTTAGATTGAGATGTGTGAGAATCATTGCATTGAATATCACACTACCACAAAATCACAGGTACTCTTATTTTTATCTCTGTCAACAACCTCAACTGTTGTAGGGATTCAATAACCAGTCATTTCAGTGTCCAAAGATGTCTGACTGCCTGGGCAGTGTTTATTCTTTTTATACCATTTTTACAAGCAGAAATGAGCAGCATAGATACAGCATTGTGATTGGAGAATAGATTCACATGGGTGAAACCCTTCAATTACATTGGCATAACCCCTCAACCAATCCTTGAAGTTAGTGGTGATGTTAGTAAATGAGATCACCTGTATACCTGGAAAATCAGAGACATCCCATCCCCATCCCAACAGATAAGAGGATGAATAGAAGATGAGCTCATGGGATAGCAAAAGAGGCCCCCTCCACCAGGCTGCAGTGTGCTGCCAGCTTCTAGTGTCATCCAGGGAAACTCAGTGGCTACCACAAACTGTGACCAGTTAGCTAGAGCCAATCAGATGATAATAGGGGAATGTGCCTCACTGGATATCTTCAATCAAAAATGCTCTAATGTGAAATTTCCTGCATTGCACAGCCGATTGTCCTAGAAAACCACCTTCGGTTTCTGCAATTCATATTCCAATCCATTTTAGAGCTTCTTCCTAAGATTACCTCTTTCATAAAACAATGGAAGCCTTTTTAAAAGATAAATGAGAGCTGACAATATATTTCTATCCAGCAGTGAATATAGTTTGCTGATTCTATCCATCCCAAGAGATTTTTGCTATTACCTGACACCCCTCACCCTCCAAAATTCATATTCCTTTTTTTTAACTAACAAAATAACAATCCAGCTCTGTTATTCTGCAATGCAGACTTTAATGTCTGTTGGCACAAAAACACAGAAGTTTCTGAAATGTTCTACTGCAGTCAGGATTTGCTTATAGGTTTCTTCTGTATCACTGTTTATCTATCCGTTTACTGTATATTTTAATTTTTTAAAAGAAAGGACTGTTTAACCTTCTTAAATTTACAAGAAAAATTAACTTCAAATACATGTTTTCTATTATGTTACAAAATGGGTTCTATAATTGCAAACTGACAATGTTTAAAATGGTATTTTGAATCTGTTAATCATTATTGGTCAAGAGGATGAACACCTTAATTACTTGAAGCTTTAATCTTTTGCTCCAATATTATTTTCCTTACCTAAATTGTCCCTACGATGACAGCCAGTTGCAACTTCAGGAACAGGTAATTCCAACTCATAACAAACCATATTTATTAAAACCATTTTTTAAAAATCTCAGCTAGCAGTGGGAAAACAACAGAGCAGAGCAAAGATCCAGATTTGTTCCCTAGTGGCATGGCCCTGATTCAACACTCATTCTTTTTCTTGGCAATTGTATTTACCTTTTTAAAAATGCACATGTTGCTTTAGTGTTTGAATTGCACCTTAGTAGAAATATATTCATCTCCCATCTTTTGCTCAATTTGTTATGTTTCAATGCTGAAAATTCCATGCTTTTTGTAGGTGAATCATGATGTCACCCACATATACAAAAAAGGAATGGAGTTTGATTGATTATATATCTTCAAGTCATTTTTGACTCTTAGCAACCACACATATTTTTTTCCTCCTCCTGATGTATCCCTAACCTGTTCTTTCAAATCTCTCAATGATTGTCACTGTAGCTGAGTACATCCACTTGGCTGCTGGTTATTATCTTCTCTGCTTTCCTTCCACCCTTCTAGGGGTGGAATTCTACCGGTTCGGCCTGGTTCTATAGAACCGGTAGCTCTGAAGAGCAGCAGACACTGAACTGGTTCAGTGTGATGACCTTTTGCTCATCTGTTTGGCCCACCCACCCGCCTGGGCTCTTGACTGTCCTTTATTTCCTGCTTTTTCAACCTCAGCTGCTTTGTGAGGCACTGCTGATGTTTTTTGCAATTGTTTTACACACACATGCAAAACGCACTCTGACCAAACCAGTAGTAACACCGGTTGAATCCCACCCTTGCACCCTTCCCAGCATTAGGCTTCAGAATACTAGGTCTTTGCATAATGTGTCCAAAGTAGGATAACTTGTCACTCAATGTCATTTGTGCCTTGAATGAAATCTCTGGATTGATTTGTTCAATAGTTTGTCTTCATTCATTCATTCATTTGTTTTCTTGACTGTCTGTGGTATTCTCAGGGGTTTCACTAACACCAAAGTTCAAAGATATTAATATTCCTCCTAACCTGACTCTTTAAACTCCAATTTTCATTTCCATAGAGTGCCACAGGTAATCCCATGGAAGACCTGCATGAATCTGATCTTTGCAGCATTTGATTTCTTTCCAAGGCCTTCATGGCTGTTATTTCAAGTGCTGGTCTGCTGCATATTATATATAATATAATCGTTGCATGTTCCTTTTCTGTTGATAGTCGATTTTGAAAAGGCAGAAGTTCTCCAGTGCTTTTGTTATTTTGATGCAAACAGCACATCATAGCCTCTGGTGCCAAGTATCTTCTTATCCACAACTCTTCTCTCTCTCTCTCTCTTTCTCTCTCTCTCTGTGTATAAATATAAATCAATCATAGGAAACATTTAACATCACTATCTTAACAGGGTTTTTTCCCCCTGAGAACTGGAACTATTTTCCAGTGGTATATGGTTAGACATAGGATGGAAGTACACTTTGAACAGTATCATTTTGATTTATCACATGTCTGTTTTTGTAGCCATTCATAATTACATTTGTCTGCCAACGAGTCCTCTGACTGCTAATGGTTTTTGCTCCAATGCTTCATGCAGGAAATTAATCAAGTTAGGTGCTACCAGACCTTCCTTGTTTATTAAAAGGTAGGCAGCAGAATACATTTGCAGTATTATAATCCAATTTAACAATCTTCCATGCAATCACAGCATCCTTGAAAAAAGTCATTAACTTGGTTTAATACACAAACAAAGAGAACAGCTTGTAAATTTAATAATGCCCAGCTTCAAATATCATTAGAATGCTACCGCAATTTGCTTTTTGAATGACCAGCAATGGGTTATTTTTAGGATTTCTCTTTATAATCAATTTCCCCCAAAACAATATAAATAATGTCTTAAAATCCCCTTCGTAATGTCATGAGAAAAGCAGCTTATCATTGAACTGAGACACTGAAATTCTTTTTGGCTGCATTCTTATTTGGCACTGAATTATATCAAAAGAGCTCAGGGAAGCCTCAGCCCTTTGGGTAGACTAGGTCAGTTGACTTCATTGGAAGACTAGAACTGTGCATGATTTAGATCCATTATAATGGCAGAATCTTGCCAATCTGATTGTGCTTTTCTTATATCCCAGTGAATTAGGGAGGAATATATATCCCCTTAGTCTCTTCTGTGCTAACTTGCTTCCCAGGACATAAGGAATGTTTCCATCCTCTTTAGGCTCCACACGTCAATTTCTTTCCTCATCCACTGCCTTTCCCTTCTTTATGCCACTTTTTAAACATATAATTTTTCATGCTGACCAATAACTAATGCCAGATCTTTCTGTGGCATATTGTCATTTTTTCAGTCTGCCTAAAGTTTACCTTTGATGGAGAAAAACAATAATTTGATATGCCTGGCTGTGGTTTAGCCAAGCGAGGAATCTAGATAGTTTATAAGCTATGGATTTGTAATGACAACTGTGATTTATTCAGTAATCTATTGTTCAGCAAATAATTGTTTAGCACATTGTAGGAACACAATTAGTATGACAATACTAATGACAGAGAAATATAGGCTGAAAATATGTCAACATTCTTTTTATTGCTAAAGGCTGTGAATTTCTGGATGCCTTATTTAAAGAGAAAAAAGGACTGTTAAGTTTGCATGAAGAGTCAGACGCGAAGAGCTTCAGTGAAGAGTTTATTCAGTGACTACAGCTCGAATGGACCCGACTTGGCTGGGCTACGGCTGCCTCTTATAGCCTGCAGCCATAGTTGCCAGCCAATGGGAGTGCAGAGTTTCTTCCCACACTATTTAAACCAATACCATTTGACATTTTACAAGAACAGTTCAAATAAACCAATAACATTCAAACCTACATACATAACAAGGACAAATGAAACAATATGACTGCAACCCTTCCAAAAGAAAGGGAACTTTATTTGGTACAATAATTTGTTTTATAAGAAAGGCTGTGGAGCAAGTAAATGCATACTGGATATACATGTGGATAACCCAGGCATTTTAGGTTCCAAAATACACCTAAAAAAATCTGGTTCAATGTATCCATCAATGGGCTTATACAGAAATATATACAGTACTTTAAAAAGTACCCATATTTCCCATATGTATTCACATGAGCCCACAATAAGCCAACTTTTGAATTTTTCATCAAAACACCATAATTTTTTCATCAAAACACCATAAAAACATCTTATCTACCAGAGGCTAATTTTTAATGGTATTTTAGATAAAAAATCAAGAGTGGTTTACTGCAGCTGGGCTTATACGCAAGTGTATTCAGTATTTATAGAAGTGTATACAATGTGTTTCCATGTAATTGGTGGGAATTTATTCATATAATCATAGTATTATTTAATAGCTATAATAAATCAACCTCAGGCTAGGTAAAACATATGGCTTACCCAGATTGCCCCAGTCTTCAAAGGTTATGTTATGGGGATATACAGAAAGTTCATTTCATGGCTATTCATACCTATTAGTGATAAACTTGTATAATTTGATGGAGGAAATATGCCAGATCAGAACTACAACTGATCCTGATAAGCAGACCAACGTAAGTTACAACAGAAACACTTTTTTTTATAACAAGCTTTTTTTTTGTAAAATTCTTTCAAACTATTTTGCAATTTTTTTAAAATTCATATTTATATGCCACCCTTCTCCGGAGACTCAGGGTGGCTTACAATTTTTTGGAGCACAATCCAATGCACTCAGCAATAGCCTTCATTCCATTGTATATGCCTGCTTATTACTAAGTGGCATTTTTTACAAAGTCAGCTTATTGCCCCCAACAATCTTGGGTCCTCATTTTACCTACCCCGAGAGGATGGAAGGCTGAGTCAACCTTGAGCCTGGTGGGATTTGAGCCTGCACTAATTGCAGGCAGCTGGATATTGATAAATTCGTAAGCAACTATTTTAGAATGGCCTGTTTCAAAGATGAGTTCTTTATATTTCTTCTTAAAAAATAAAAATATTGTTCTACCAGGAAGAAAATTACATTGCTCAAAGTTGGGCCAACTTAAATACTTCTTTAATTGAAAGATGAAATCACTGTATTTAATAATAACTAATACATTTTCTAAGAGGGAAAAACCCTGTGAAATAGCAAATTTCAGTGAAATACTGTATACTAAAATACAATACTGTACATTTCTAGATTCTACAAAGGAAAGTAATAAAACCTATACATGTTATTAATCGTTGTCAACAAATGCTATTAAATGTCACTGTGCAAAGGAATGAGGCTTGATAAAAAGGCATGTGAGGACCTGCACAAATTACCTCTGTGTTCCCTAAAAGAAAAATATTTCTCTCTACTGTTTTCTGCATGTTCCAAACTGCAGAAAAGATACGAGCTGAATTGAAAAGGACCAGCTTCATTCATCATACTTACCAAACTTTATTGAATAAGATATTAGGCTGGAACTAAAGATCACTTCTTGAGTAATTCTACTTAAACCACGACTGAGTTTAGTGCATGACATACCACGAGCCCTGGTGGCATAGTGGTTAGAATACAGTATTGCAGAGAAAGCTCTACCCATAGCCTGGATCCTGATGGACTCAAGGTTGACTCAGCCTTCCATCCTTCTGAGGTTAGTAAAATGAAGACTCATATTGTTGGGGGCAATATGCTGACATTGTAAACCACCCAGATATTGTTGTAAAGCATTATGGGGTGGTTTACAAGTCTAAGCGCTATTGCTATACCCTCAGAGAAATTTTCTTTGCAATCAGGCATATTCTGATCTAGATTTGTCAGCTCTTGACTCCGAGAAAGCTGATATAACTTTTAAAATGAAACAACCAATCTCTGATCTGGTATCATGGACAGGAATTTCTTTTTTGCATGGATTCCAGAAGTAGTTATATCTCTCAGTTTTGATGACATGGTTCCCCATTGAATTTGTTCGTTTTTTGTTTATTTGTTAAATTTATTTACTGCCCGTCTCACCAATAAAGAAACTCTGGGCGGAAACAATTATTTTTTAAGAAAACTGTTTTTAGATTTAAATGGAAAGCCTAATAAAATTTTATTAAGTTTTGGTGCCAGGCTAGCACATTTTTAAATACAGACTGTTTCTCCATATTACTAAATCATCCCCCACCCCAAATCATCCCATTACAGTATTGATCTTCTCATAGAAAACTGGACTTCCAGTGACAAAAGGTTGTCTCGGAGTGAGGAGAGATCTAGATTCAAAGGCCAAATATGATTACATATTTGTAATCATAGGAAGAGCTCATGTAAGTACACATAGCACATAGTGGGTTCCCCAATCAATCAATATTTCCACATTACAATACCACAGTAGCTTAAATCTGCGATTTCTTTTATTAAAATTTCATATTGGAAGTGTGTAATCTTGTTTGTCTTATCATAAATTTAGAACTTGCCAGGCATTACATATTCTTTTGTGGATGCTAATCTGACTGGTTATTCTTAGTATAATATGGATGAATTTCTCTGAAACTTTTTTCCATTGGAGAAGAATGTCCTTGTACAAATTTTAACTAAAGAGCCTTTGTGGAGCAGTGGTTAGAATGCAGTATTGCAAGCAAACTCTACCTAGTCTGGAGTTTCCTTCTGAGATGGATAAAATGAGGACTCCGATTATTGGGGGCAATATGCGGACTCTAAACCACTCAGAGAGAAGTGTAAAGGGCTATGGTGCAGTATATAAGTTTTTTTTAAAAATTACATTTATATGCCACCCTTCTCCGGAGACTCAGGGCGGCTTACAATTTTTGGGATACAACCCAGTGTGCTCAGCAATAGCCTTCATTCCATTGTATATGCCTGCTTATTACTAAGCGGCATTTTTACAAGGTCAGCTAATTGCCCCCAACAATCTTGGGTCCTCAATTTACCTACCCCGAGAGGATGGAAGGTTGAGTCAACCTTGAGCCTGGTGGGATTCGAGCCTACGGCAGTTGTAGGCAGCTGGAACTTAAGTGCAGGCAATTAACAGCCTGAGCCACCAAGGCCCTTTTAAGTTTAAGTGCTATTTGCTATTTCTATTTGCTATTGCTAAATTCTCTCTATTTTTGTGAGAACTACCTTGAACTGGGTGACTTTATTTCATAGGATTCAAAAATCTGCAGTATAGCTTATTATACATGTTTAAGAAATTCTTAAGACTTAAGTGATTTTTTTCTATAAAATTCACAAAGCTGCTGTATATGTAACAATCCCACTGTATATTTTCGTATTGTGATGCAACAGAAGTATGACATACTGGTAATAACTCCAAGAACTTTCAAATTAAAAATAAATGTGTAAATTAAACTGGGATATGCTAAAATAAAGCATATCCCAGTTTAATTTACAAAATTATTTTTAATTTGAGGATTCTTGGATTTATTATACACTGGAGGCTTATAAAAATAACATGTCAAGTTGGTGTTCAAGGAACTCCTGCAAAGGTAAGCCACAATTGTATGTCTCCCTGCAAGAAGAATATAAGATGCCTAATTCATAGATTTTAAATATCTTTTAAAAATGATCTTTTAAAATACAGTAAAAAAATTCTTTGAAAACAATTATATGAAATTGATAAAAACATGCTTTGGATTTGCTCTTTTTTCAAACTTCTATAATTTAAGCATCTAGCAATCAAAAATATAAGCTCACAAAATACATTTATTTGTTCATTGGAAATCCTCTATAAGAAACTTAAAGCAAATATGTAATTGTAGAAATATATAAGCAAACATAAAAATGAATTAAGGATAAAAGCATATAGAAAGATAGTCTGCAGTGACTCTACTGTAATTTTTCAAAAGTTTTCTTTAAATATTAAATAATGGGGAGTTTAGATTAAAAATAATCTTCTTTTAAAAAAGTTTTTCATTTCATTTTCCAGATCCAGGAATAATTTCCTCACTTGACATATATTAGAGAATTTACCCCAAAAGAATCTGAGACAGAAAGGGTTGCTCATAAGAGATATTTATGGCACAAGTAAGAGAATACTGCAATAGCAGAAAAAGACATTTTCCACACCTTTGGTTGAAAGCCTTTATTCTTGTGTTAAAATTTAGTAGAATGGAAAATATTCTATCACAAAATCTTCCAAACCCTCAAGTGTTTTAATGTAAGACTGGACCATTTCATGGGTTCTGGAAATGGCCTGCCTAAGAAATGAGTCGTGCTGACATAAAATGGAACTGGAGTGCTCTGTGATAGATTATTTTCAATACCCTATAAAATATAACCTTTAAACTACAATCAGAAATGAGCATTCCATTTCATACCATCCTCTGAACAGATCCCTCGCCAAGTGAGAAAATCCTACATTTAAGGCCTATGCCAAAGTAGGAAAAGGAATAAGATCTCCCTACTTGGAAGATAAGAATCATAGAAAAAAACTGACTTTGGCATTTTTGACATTTGTGACTGGTTGATTGATGATATGCCATCAGGTCATTTTTTTACTCCTAGCAACCAGATACATTTTTCTGGATACTTGTACAGAATACTAATGTAATGTTGAATATTATTCCAATGCTGGAGGAGAAAGACTTTGAGTTCCTTCCTTTACAATGCAAATGAAACACTGCCTTCTGCACTTATGGAAACTGGAACTGTCCTCAGGGTGAGCCCTAGATTGATCAATTAGATCCTTTCTCAATCAGAGGACCAAGTTCTGAACTTGATGAAGACAGTGACAGCCTATAGATCAAGTAGCTAATTCTGTCATCTTGATGACTGCTTCAGTAAAAGCCAAAAACAAGCAAGCTTTTCTTAGCAAACCTTTACTGCTAAATAGAGAAAGGTAATTGCTATCCTGAAATGCGGGGCTAGATTCTATGACATCATCGGGTCTAAAGAAAGAATCAGTAACTAGCCTAATAAAAAATTTCCTCATGGCATAGAAGGAGACACTCTTCATTTCGGTCTTGGGCAGCAAAGTAACTTCAACCTCTGTTAATATTATCATGATGAGAATCTTGCTATGCTATATTAAAGCCAACCTGTTTTCACTTGTAATTTTTATTTGGGAAAGGGAAAAAAGGCACGCAGATATTTTGTGCCTATCTATCAGGAGTTGGCTTCAGAATTTGTTCTGCAGCATAAGTGGGTAGATACACAGTGCAGCTGCACAATGAATGCCGTTGCAGAAGAAGGAAGTTCACCTCTTTGCCCCTGGATCTGGTGTGTGTCTCCCAGATCGGTACAATTTCATGACTGCGGCTGTTACAGTTTAGGAAGAAAATGTGCAACTCACAAACCAATATAATAACAGCTTATCTTAATTGGGTAAATAAACTTTTTTAGATCCCAATATACTTCATTAATTAGCACCAAATGGAAAAAAGTTGCCTATTGGAACCTAGACAGTACCAAAATGAGCTTCACTACATAAAGGGACAAAGAGGATTTCCCAACATTGCTGTGAAGAGATCCGAGAAGAGTGTTCTGCTTTGTATCACTTTGGGCTGCCAAGATAAAGGTCAGAATGGTTCTCTAGCCTAATTTAGACTACTGAGTCATTTAAGTTCATTTTCTTTATGCTTTTAATTGCGTATGTAGTGGAAGGAATATTTATGTTCTCAGCAAAGTACACAAGCATATATTTTCTTGAAGCCTAATTTAATCATCCTGCAAAGCATTGTCATCCTGTAAACAGTTTAAAACTCAAGGGCATGGTTCCTTCTGACCATCTTCATTTATCATTCACAATTTGTCTCTTTGTTATTATTCACAAGACAGAAAACCACAGGGAAAATGTCTGTTAGCTTCTCTATGCTATCTGCTGCAATAGAAATGTGTAAGTCTCTTATTCTCAGAAATCTGTGCACCTCACATTACAAGCATTATATGTTTCCAGATGCTAACAATAAAAGTTCCAATGATAGCAGTGTCTGTAATTGCATACTAGGCATAATTTGGACATTTTCTTACCAATTCCATAAACATAAGATGGCAACAGAAAATGTTCCTGCAGTCACCAATTCAGATTTACCTAGCAAAATAAGAAAATAGCAGATAATATAGCAAAAAGATTGAAGTGCTGCGACTTTAATTCCTGTGCTTACATGTTTTGCTCAAGATAATTTACTTTTTTCTAAAATTAGAGAGAGCATATTCTATGAGCAGACAGTTTTTTCTGTAAACAATTCCTTTATTCTGTGATTATGTTCCATCTTTTTTAAAGATCTTTTTTTAAACTCCTACCTCTTATCAGACCAATATATTCAGGTCATCAATCATTTTTTCAAGACCTGCTTAATGGTCATGAATATTTCCAAATAAACTATTTAAAGTGCTTTCAAAATATCAATACTAAATTCTTTGGTTCTGTTGTTCAAGGATTATGTTGGCTGAACATGTACTTCATTAAATGTTGGCTAAACATGTGCTTCACTTTGTAGAATTTGGAACACGTAACAATTTCATGGCTCAGTCATATCAATGTACTGGGAAATTCTGCTGCTTTTCACTTTACAAATTGTGCTAAGTCAAATGCAGATTCTCAATGATCCAGGTTATGAGGATCAATGATCACCTTTGGGTCAAAAGTGTTGCTTTCCAATTAGCAAAAAAACCTGATAAACTTAACAGGTCCTGGATTGTAATTGTGCTGTCTCTTAATAATAATTTTTTTAAATCATTGGTTATTATTTACTAGGTTTTCAAATGTTTGAAATAAAAATGTATTTTTATGACTCAAGATGAAATGGGATATTGTTTTAGGATGATGTGAGAAATGTCCACATCTCTAGGGCTGTCAATCTTGATTTCATTGAGGGCCGCATCAGGGCTGTATTTGACCTCAGGAGGCCAGGGTGGACGTGGCCAGGGTGGGCATGGCCAGTTTGATGTCATTTGTGTTGGGGGTGCCTGTGGTGGGCCGAACACTCTGCCAGCGAAAACAGACTCCTGATCTCTATTTTTGGCTGGGACGAGCTCCTGCAACCCTCGCTAACAGAGACACCTCAGGCCAGTTCCTCACTGTTTCCAGGTGGCCCCGGGGGCCAGATCTAAGCATCCCATGGACCGGATCCAGCCCACAGGCCTTGAGTTTGACACCCCTGCTCTAGGCCATCCTTTTGCAAATGAGAATTAAAGCATCAGAAAGTCATTTGCTACTTATTTTGATTTTGAATACATAAAGAAAACCAACTCCCCCCCCCAAAGGTTTTCTATCATATACTTGCTTGATGATGTGAATTGCAGAAATCTTAAAAAGCCTTGCTTGGATGGGAGTCTAATTGCAATAAGGCCTGAGAGTTTTGTCAAACACATCAATGGCATTTTGCTTATTATCTTTTTATTCCTCAATCTACCCACTGGAATTAGATTTCATTTTTAATTTATATACAGGGTCAGAGGAGTTTTTCAAGCTCCAGAACAGCTGTGTGATCCTTTGTAAGACAAACTCTACAAAACATCATGTTCCAATTCAGTACAGCTGGGAGCTTATAAAGCAGCCTGGAAAAAGATGAGCTGTTCTAATGATTCAAAAAACTTGGTACCCTAATTGGTAGCATCTTCCTTTGTATCCTTTGTTAGATGTATGGTGAAGGAGGTTTGCCCAGGCATAAGGCTGTGAGAAAGTGGGGGAAGAGGCATTTGAAGATTCATTGCCAAAGATGCAACTCCAGATGCAAGAGAAAGAAGGATTTCAAAGAGACTTTGTCATAATTTACTCACTAAATCAAGGTTGGAAATTTACCTTTATGGTTTTCAAGATACCATATTTCTACCAGATTAATTTTAAATTTCCATCCTTAAATCCTTGCATCCTTGGTATTGCCAGCTATTGTGGCCTTGTTTGTATCAGCTTACATTGAAAACCCTTGTTAGGATTTCATCCTTTATCTAACAACTCATCTAAACAGCAATTACATAGCTGTTGATACCCACTTATCTCCTGCCTTCTTCCGTATATTCCCTTTGGACCTACTAATCCAGAGTGGTTCTTTAAATTCATTTTTATAACCTTTCCCATTGGGATGGAACTCATCGCCTTGCAGGTGATGAGAACATAATGAAATGGTAACTTCTACAGAAATCTATAGTGTGCTAGAGGCAGATGAGGCTCAAAAAGGAAGAAAATAGGGTTTTTTTAAAAAAAATCTTTCTGAGATTTCTCTGAAATGAAATTCAAACAGCTGTGAACTGCACCCATTGTTAACTTCTTCTATAAACTTTTTCATCTGCAAAATAGTTGTCACTGCTTAATTTCACTCTCTGTGTTTACTGCACTTTAGGATTTGCTTTTAAGGACAACATTTGCTACTATAGATTAGTGATAAGTGTAAGCATGTGTGCACACTAGACAGGAGCAATTTGAAGTACTCTTTCTTACATTTAGAACCCAATCTTGAATTTCAAACACCAGTCAGAAGTCTAGTTGCAGTGACTGCTCAGATGAATAAATACTCAATAGACTCAAACCACCAAAGAACATTACCAGAATAACATTAGATCCTAATGGCCTTAAAGTAATGTTTCCCAATTTAGCACGTCATCATAAATGCATGTAACTTTAATGTAATTTAGTCTAGAAATATGTTTTAGGAAAGTCAGTATAAGGTCATCAAGAGAGGAAAGGGATTAATTACTACTATTAAGTACTACTAATTAACTGTTGAGCTCCATTGTTGTCTATAACAGGGGTCTCCAACCTTGGCAACCTTACGAGTTGTGGACTTCAACTCCCAGAATTCCCCAGGCCAGCACGGCTGAGGAATTCTGGGACCTGAAGTCCACAACTCATAAAGTTGCCAAAGGTTGGAGGCTCCTGGTCTATACTATTTATTGATATTATGACAGGTATCTATACTGAAGCTGCCTTGCTTAGAAGTGCTTTTCATTGTCGTCCAAGGCAGGACCATTGGGCTGGGTGGCTTCAATAGCTGCCCCAGGATTGCCAGTACAGGTAGTAACCATTTGAAGGCACTGAAAAAAGTGACTTATGACCATTTTTCACACTTATGACCATTGCAGTATCCCCATGGTCATGTCACTTACATTCGGAAGCTTGACAACAGGTTCGTATTTATGACGGTTGTAGTGTCACGGGATCATGGGATCATCTTTTGCGACCTTCTGACAAGCAAAGTCAATGGGGAAGCCAGATTCACTTAGCAACCATGTTACTAAATTAACAATTGCAGTGATTCACTTAACAAATGTGGCAAGAAAAGTTGTAAAATGGGGCAAAACTAAGTTAACAAATTTCTCACTTAGCAATATAAATTTGGAGCTCAATTGTGGTTGTAAGTCAAAGGACTACCTGTACATTATAATGTCAAATAATATGACAAAGGACCACTAGCTAGATGACTTTGGACTTTCCTGAAATATTGTCCATAAGGAGTTCTGGAGCTGTTGAGCCTTAAATCTAAACTGCTTTTGGCAAATAGGTCTGGAAGAGAAGAACAGCTTGTGATGAAGTTTTAATGAAATGATCTAGGGATCATGTTATTTGTAAGGTGTTACAATGTAATTTCAGCATGCAATGTAAGGTTAACTGCAATGCTGAAAAGTAGTATAATAAAAAGTTTAATATAGTATCTCCAGTTATCATTACCATTCATTGTGCTTTGTTCTTCAGAATAGCCTCATAAAATAGTCAATATCTATATTGTGACCAAGAGGGCAAGTTAATCTAATTCATCTGATGGAAGAAATGTGTTTGAATTGTGGGTTTATAGCTTACTCTCAGACACTAAATAAACTTTCTTAGTTTCTTTAGTTAGAGAGCCAATTTTCATTGTATTCTTCAATCTCTTTGTTTGGCTATCTTGATTTCTATTATTTATTTTAAGTAAACATCGCTGAGATTTGCAGTTTTAATGTCTCACAACCACAGCCCGAACCTCCCTCTCCCCGACTTTGTATTCTTTAATGAAACCCCCCTAAGGCAGAATGATGTTTCTTTGGTAGAAAATTGAGGTACAAATTGAACTAATCATCATTATCTCCCTGCTTTGTGGACACTTGGGTCCAAAATAGCTCTAGGAAAAACTGTTTTGGGTAAAGACATCTGCTACCTTCTAAAACGTGTTATGTTTTTGCTCCAGCATTCACATTCAGAAGCTTCATAATTCATGAGTAAGAATGGCAACTGTAAGCCATAGAGAAAATAGTTTTATTCAGTGCTGTCAATGTGACTTTGTGACTTTGACCCCCTGAACTGACAGCAGACACTTTGCATAAATCTATCAACTCTGACAATAATCAAAGCTGTATGTTTTTTTAAAAAAATTAATGCACATGAAAAAGAGGGGAGAAAAAGAAACAAACACCTCCCCCCAAAAGCATACTCCTCTCATCTACTGAGTAAGCTAGTCTTACGAAGATACAGTAGGCACATCTTTTGGTATACAGTTTAATTATTAATATTTAAGCCATTTTACAGGAGGAAAGATGTGGGAAATTAAATATATAAATGAGTATACGCGCTCCACATTTCCTCCACATTTTGGAGGCGTATTTAAAGCAACAGGTCTTGAGGTTTATGACTCAGTTTGCGTGGGTAGGATTAACCAGCTGAAAAGAAAATGTTCAACATGCTCCACCATTGTACTATTCCTGAAAGATGTCCAGTAGCAGATGGGAAGCAAAACAATGAAAACCATTGACTTTCCCACATTTCCCTAAAGGTAAAGCTCTTGCCAGATCAGTCATATGCTAGCACTTTTGTCATCTTACCTCTCTTCCAGTTTTATGCTTCTCAGCAAGTATGTATATGTGCAGAAAGACCAAGGTGCAGAGAGGCCTCATAAGCAGTGCAACCAGTGGTGGGATTCAAATTTTTTTACAACCGGTTCTATGGGCGTGGCTTGGTGGGCATGTCAGCGGGAAGGAGACTGCAAAATCTCCATTCCCTCCCCACTTCTGGGGGAAGGTTACTGCAAAGTCTCATTTCCTCCCCACCCCACTAACCTGCTTTCCAGCTCCGTTCTCTTGTTCAGGGCAACAAAAGAAGACCCAGCTGATCAGCTGGAACTCAGGAGGCAAAGGTGGTATTCGCCGGTTCTCTGAACTACTCAAAATTTCCACTACCGGTTCTCCAGAACTGGTCAGAACCTGCTGAATACCACCTCTGAGTCCAACACTTAGTGGAAGGATGTCAGATGCAGGCAGGAACAGCGTACACTGAATAGCACAACCAAATAGATGTCATTGTGTACGGGAACATCTGTAAAGTGCATATGCTAGATTCTCCTAAGTCCAGATGGGAGATTCCACAGAATGTTGTAGAGAAAAACAGGGCTAAGATCCTGTGGGATTTCCAGGTCCAGACAAATAATCAACCAGATATTGTGGACATGAAGGCAGCGGTGGTAATAGACATAGTTGCACCAAGTGGCAGCAAAACTGGAGGAAGTATGAGAAGCTGAAGAAGTACCAGGGCCTGAAGGAGGAACTGGAGAAGTTGTGGAAAGTAAAGACCTAAGTGGTTCTAATGGTGATGAGAGCACTCAGAGCTCTGACTCCTAAGCTGGGAGCGTAGCTCCAGGAACATCAGAGCTCTCTGTCCAGACAAGTGCAGGGCTAGGAACTATGCAGAACCCTCAAACTTCCAGGCCATACATACATACATACATACATACATACATACATACATAGATTTCTCTGTCCAGTTGTTTTGATTCTAGGGCACAGTGCTAATCTCTGTTTCTTGGTTGAGGGAGCCAGCATTGTCCAAAGACATTTTCTGTGGTCACATGGCCAGCATAGCTATATGCCAAAGGCACACAGAACACTGTTCCCCTCCCTCCAAAATGGTACCTATTTATCTACTTGCATTTGCATGCTTTCAAACTGCTATATAGGCAGAAGCTGGGGCAATTAACAGGAGCGCACCCCATTACAAAGCACTCGGGTCTCAAACTAGGCTGTCAGCTTTCCAACTTTCTGTCTATAACCACTGAGTTATCACACCTCTTACATTCTCTTTGTGTGTGTGTGTATAAAGAACACAATTGAGGTTGTAAAAAATGCAAGCCCTAAAAGTAATGACACTGAGTAATGAGTAATGACACTAAAATTTCAGGCATTATATTATTCAGCTATTAAGAAGCAGACTAAAATGGGAAGAAAGAGATTATGTCAAATTCATAAATATATTAGAACTATAATATATTTTATAATTGTACAATACACATATAAATAGATATTTTAGAATGTACAGACCTAAACTCTATTTTCAGTAGACTAGGCTAGGAAATAGCTTTCACTTCTTCAAAAAGCCAAATCCTTTCAAGAGATCAGAGCACTATAATCACCTTACTGATTATGTAATATAAATGGAGGTCAGGCAAATGACAATCAGAATAAATAAGATGTCTTTAAGACAAAGAATGCATTTAGCAGAGTACAGCCAAATGGCACAAGGATTTTTTCTATATTTGGCCAACAAAAATGTCACCTGTATATTTCTTGGTATCAATCACATAGGCACACCTGGTCTGCAAAAATTAAAATGTTTACTAAATTACTAAATAAGCACCAAATTGTTTTTGATGCGTCTTTCCTGTCATCTGGCAGTCTTCTGTATTTTAGTAGTTTAGATACAGTAGCCCTAGGCTAAGTAAATCTCACAATTCCAATTGATTGCAGAAAAAACAATTACTACCAACCTGCCTTCCATTGAAGACCTGCACGAGTCAAAAAGAGGGCTGTGAAAATATTTACAGACCCCTCACATCCTGGACATAAACTGTTTCAACTCTTACCCTCAAAACGATGCTATAGAGCACTGCACACCAGAACACAAGGACAGTTTTCCCCCGAACTGCTAAACAAATAATTCCCTCAACACTGTCCAACTATTTACAAAGTCTGCATTACTATTACTATTCATAATTACTATTACTGTTAATCTTCTCATCACTCCTTATCACCCATCCCCTCCCACTTGTGACTGTATGACTGTAACTTTGTCTCTTGTACCTTTACAATCTATATTGACTGTTTCCTAGTATGGTTTGATTGCTTATTGTACCATATGACTATTATTAAGTGTTGTACCTTATCATTCTTGACTCTTGACGAATGTATCTTTTCTTTTATGTACACTGAGAGCATATGCACCAAGACAAATTACTTGTGTGTCCAATCACACTTGGCCAATAAAGAATTCTATTCTATTCTATTTGTAATGGCTGGGGTTAACTCCTAATTCCTCTTTACCATAATTCAGTAACCATCTTGTACATAGTGGCAGAATATTTTGAGAACCACCCGTAAGATTTTGAATTTTGCAGTGTAACATCACGTTATGAGGAACACCTGTACCATTGCTCTCTTCTGAACAATTTCATTTAGTAACAAAAAAGTGAAGAACCTAAGAAAATACAATAAGTGGTAATTAATTACATCTGAAAAACTTCAGCATACATTTGTGATCATTAAAATTATGTTCCAATAATTCTGCCAACAAAAACAAATTTGTCTTTATAATTTCTAGATGAACAACTTTAATGTACTGTGTTTAATTGGACTATAAATTTGCATCAAAAGCCTACATAATTAGTACAGTGATGCATTCATTAGCATCCATGCCATTTTTTCACAGAATTGGCACAAGCACCCATCCAAATGTTGAGTCATAATGATAGAAAATAGAATATTGATTGATCTTAAGTGTTACTTGATCTGAGAAACTACATAAAATATATTGGGCAGATGATTTTTTTAAAATTCTGCATCACCATAAGTGAGACAAAAGATTATTGCTGAATAATTCTATGAACAAGAAGGATTAATAACCATAGTATTAGTTCAGAACATGTAAAAATGTCAATTCCCAATGGTGCCCTTCCAATAGCCCCTTCTCTCACAATAGATGTTGAGCTCCTAGAAGGGCATTTAAATTCCTCTGAGAAAATTTGTGTTTGGAAATACATCAGATACATTCTCAAATAAAATATCAAATTGGGATAGAAGATTTCCTGGTGCCCATTCCCTGGAGGTGTCAGCTCACTTACATGCATCTTTTAAAAGCATATATACTACTGAATTAGAAGAAAGTAAGGCAAGTAAGAATATGGACAGATCACAGCTTTCTCATGTTAACATGTGGTTTGTACTTTCCTCTGTCTCTCATCAGGGCTTGGTACATATGGTAAAGAAGGAATTGATGAGGGCTGCAGAGGAATTTATCTATATTTTTTAGTATCATCCATCTGTTAACAAGTGTAAGGGTTATCATGGAGAGAAGCAACCTAGAACTAAGGAGATATGTTAGGTTAATGTTAAGAGCAATTAACCAATGGAACAGCTTGCCTCCAGAAGTTATGAGTACTCCATCACTGGAGTTTTTTAGAAGATATTAGACAGCCAATTGTACAGAATTGTATAGGGTTCCTGCTTGAGGAGAAGGCTGAACTAAATCTCCATAGTCTCTTCCAACTCTGTTATTCTGTTAATATAAAACTAAAAACAGTATGTTTTTATTTCTAATAAGTAGGCTATTAGAAATAACGAGACATTAAAGGAATCCCGTTTCCCATTTCCCAGCCCTCAAAACTAGCGTAATTAGTGATTTGCTAATTTGCAAGATCAGTTTAAGGGCTTCTCAGTCTTTCACAATTTGCTCCCTTGAGAAGTATTGGGGCCTCAATGTTCATAATTCTTAGTGTGCACGAGCAGGATTTCTAGATGTGGCGGTCCCAGCACAGCTGAAGAGCACTCAACTGAGAAAAGCTAAATCACCCTGAGAGGTGGGGACTGCACACACATTAGAAATTTGAGTGTGGAGGCATAAAAGGTTTGCTCCAAAGTCAGTACATCGCTAGATATTAGGAACAAGAGAAGCAATCTGAGCTTTCTGCAAGGGGATTTATAGTAGCAGCCCAGAATTACTCTCTCCATTGACTTATACTCTTCAATATCTTCATAAATGACTTAGATGAGTGAATAGAAGGGGAACTCATCAAATTTGCAGATGTCACTAAGCCAACACCCCAGAAGACAAGCTCAGGATCCAAAAAGATCTTAACAGACTTGAACAATGAGCCCTATCCAACAACATGAAATTTAATGTGGCGATTAGGTGATCAGCACGGATTTGTTAAAAACAGATCATGCCAAACCAATCTTATTTCATTCTTCAACATAGTGACTAAATTAGTAGACCAGCAAAATACTGTCGACATAATATATTTAGATTTCAGCAAGGCATTCAACGAAGTAGACAACAACCTACTTCTTAGTAAGCTAGAAAAAAGTGGAATAGATAGCACCACCAGTAGATGGACTCACAACTGGCTGACAAACCATCCTCAACGAGTAGTCCTTGGGTCTAAGTCTACATGGAGGGAAGTAAGCAGTGGGGTGCCACAAGATTCTGTCTTAGGCCCAGTACTCTTCAATATCTTCATTAACAACTTAGATGAGGGAATAGAAAGGGAACTTACCAAATTTGTAGATGATACTAAGCTGGCAGGAATAGCTAACACCCAAGAAGATAGGCTCAAGATCCAGAAGGATCTTGACAGACTAGCACAGTGGGCCATATCTAACAAAATAAAATTCAATGTAGAGAAAAGTAAAGTCCTACACTTAGGCAAGAAAAACCTAAAGTACCCATATAGACTGGGTGAAACCAGGCTCAATAGCAGTAACTGTGAGAGGGATCTTGGAGTCTTAGTGGACAACCAGCTAAATATGAGCCAGCAGTGTGCAGCAGAAGCCAAAAAAGCTAATGCAATCCTAAATTGTATTAACAGAGGGATACAATCAAGATCAAGGGAGGTACTAATAGCACTATATAAAGCCTTAGTAAGACCACACCTAGAGTACTGCATCCAGTTTTGTTCACCACATTATAAAAAAGTTGTTGAGACTCTAGAAAAAGTACAGAGAAGAGCTACCAGGATGATTAAGGGACTGGAGACTAAAACATATGAAGAACTGTTACAGGAACTGGGCTTGGCTAGTCTAGTAAAGGGAAGGACCAGGATGATAGCAGTCTTCCAATATTTGAGGGACTGCCACAGAGAGGAAGGGGTCAAATTATTTTCTAAAGCACCTGTAGGCCAGACAAGGAATAATGGATGGAAACTGAACAAGGAGAGATTTAACCTGGAAATAAGGAGAAACTTTCTGACAGTGAGAACAATCAACCAATGGAACAGCTTGCCCTCGGAAGTTGTAGAAGCGTCATCACTTGAGACTTTCAAGAAGAGATTGGACTGCCATTTGTCAGAAATGGTGTAGGGTCTCCCGTTTGGGCAGGGGGTTAAACTAGATGACCTACAAGGTCCCTTCCAACTCTGATTATCTGTTATCTGAAACCTGGCTCAAAAACAGTAACTGTGAGAGCAACTTGAAATCCTAGTGGATGATCACTTAAACATGAGTCATTAGTGTATGGAAGCAGCCAAAAAGCTAATACAACCCTTGGTTATATAAACAGAATCAAAATCACGTGAAGTATTAGTACCACTTTATAAAGCCTTAGTAAGATTTGGAATACTGCATGCAGTTTTGCTCACCAATTACAAAAAAGATGCTGAGACTTTGGAAAAAGTGCAAAGAAGAGCAACTAAGATGATTAAGGGCCTAGAGACAAAAAACATATGAAGGACGGTTGCAGGAATTGGGTATGGTCAGTTTAGAGAAAGAAGGATGAGGTGACATGATAGCAGTATTCCAGTATTTGAGGAGCTGCCACAAAGAAGATGGGATCAATTTATTTTCCAAAGCACCAGAAGGCAAGACAAGAAACAAAGAATGGAAACTAATCAAGGAGACAAGCAACCTGGAATTAAGGAGAAACTTCATAGCAGTGAGGGCAATTAACCAATGGAACAGCTTGCCTTCAGAAGTTGTAGATGCTTCATCACTAGGAGTTTTTAAGAAAAGACTGGTCAGCCATCTATCGGAAATGGTATCCTGCTTGAGGTTGGGTTGGATTAGAAGACCTCCAAGGTCCCTTTCCCCTTTGTTCTTATTGATTGAATTAAAAACTGAGGTTTTAAGCAAGAAGAAAGTTCTCAAAATGATGCAATGTGCATTTGTCACCACAATCTACCTTATGAATTGATTTGTTCAATGATCCATTGATTTGTTTTCTTGGCTGTCCATGGTATGTATACTCAGAAATTTTCTCCAACACCAAAATTCAAAGCTGTCAATAGTCTTTCTATCCTGTCAAAGGATGCTAAGTTCACACTTTCCTTGCTAACCATTTTTAGAAATTGCCCATTAACTGCTTTAATGACACCTTCAAGGTTGGAAAATCCTGGAAACACCTCCTTAATATAAGAAAATGATAAAGGTCTTTATAAGCTTTAAGCGTTTAGAACAAAAAGCAAAAGGAAATGCAAGGTTTTCACTGCAGGAAGTTTTAAACCTTTATAAAGGATTAAGAACTCAGAAAATATTAGAATATTAGGTTTTGAATATTGAGACTTTTAAATTAATTTTAAAGAATAAATGCATTTTCGTGGCAAAGAAAAATAGGGTTTGATAGTGGAGACCTAACAAGACAAGTAACTTGTAATGGCATTCAGAATATTTTTGAGGAAGTGCACTGGGATTTTGAATCAATAATGTCAACTATGTTTCGTCTTCTTGGGCACAGTCTGTTTCCAGAAGAGGCTGCAAAAAAAGATATGGAGCAAAGTCCACCCAAGATCAGTATGAATGACAATTTCAAAAAGAATTTGTCATCGGTTACAAAAAAACATTGGATGAGGCTTTAAAAATTAAGAAGGAAATAAAAATGACAATCCCAGAGGGCAACTGGAACAATTTTTGTTGCTGGACTTAAAAAAGAGATTTTTCAAAATACTGAAGAAATTTGAAATAAGGATCAATAATCACCTGAATGGTTTAAAAGCAAGATTATTTTGCCTACATAGTTTGTTTATTCAATCAGGATTAAAATGGGATATGTGGGTGGTACTTTTGGAATTCCTGATATCTGTACAGGAAAAAATCTTGCTTATTGGATTTGCTTATAGTTAACATTCCTTTCCCCCCCACAGTTACTTTATGTATTTTAATCTGATTTTAATTTACTTTTTACCTCATTGCCTTTTCATTAAAAATAAGGTATATTTGAATGCTTATTCTCTTTAAAGGAGAAACTGTCTCTTTTTGTCATGTTAAATTTTATTCTCTGGTTCATAGTACGGTCTTTATGTTTCTAAATGGATTTCTTACAGCTAAGTCAAGGTGTGTGATGTTGAGTTTTATAAATACCATTTAGGGCACTGTTTCAACTATTTGCTGACATCTGGATTGGAGAATACACTACTTATTGGATGTGCCCATAGTTAATAGAGTTATGGGATGAAGAGTTTTATAACTATTAATTAAGGGAAGTAAAGAGATTGTGAAATTGTTTTCATGAGGGTGGAAAGTTTTTTTTTTCTCAGGGTTTTCCTTTTCTGTTTCTTTCCTTTCTAACTTTCTTGTATTTTTTCTTTCTTTTCTCTTTTAGTTTATTATCTTTTATTATTGTAATTAAAAATTATATAAGTAATTTTAATTAATAGTAGAAGTATTTTTAGTTATAACAGCAGTATTTTGCTATTGTTTTTTTTAAATATCTTTTTTATAAAACATAAAGATGAAAACCAACAAAAACATATGATCCTATCCTGTTTCTTTAAAGTCAACTTTTGCTTCCATAGAGTGTTACAAGGAACACCATGGCTTACATGATTCTGATTTTTGTAGGCATGGCCTTTGACTATCTTTTCCAATCCCTTCATAATAGCTCTCCAAGGCACTAGTTTGTGGCATATTTCTTGATTGTTCATTTCTTTATTGCTGATGGTTGATTCTAAAGGCAGAAGCTCTCCTTCATTTCAGTAACTTTATTGTCAGTTCTAAGGCAAATTGTTGTACCTGTTGCCATTAGTTTGGTCTTCTTTATATTAGTTTTGGTCCATTTTTTTCATGTGGTATTTGATTACCAGGGCTTGCAAATCCCTTGCATTTTTGGCTATTAGGGTAGTGTTATTAGCACAGCACAGGTAATTGATGTTTCTTCCAATTTTAAAACTATGGTCATCTTCTTCCAATCCTTAATATAGGATTTCCTTTATATAAATCCTATATATACATCATATGGGTTGAATAAATAAGGTGAGAAAATGCTGTCTTATCCCATTCCTTTGCCAAGCAGGAATCAGTCTATTTTGTGATGTTTTGAGCAAGGTGTGGCTTCCAGACCTGTATGTAAGTTTTTCATGAGAACAATGAGATGTTCTGGGATTCCCATTTTTCTGAGAATTTTCCAGTTTGACCTGACTGACACAGGTGAACATTTTTCTATAAGTGATGATGATTTCAGTGCACACTGAACCATAACATATGATGAAAGCAAATGTTGATTTTAAAGAAACAGGACAAGGCCATATGTTTTTGTTGGTTTATATCTTTATTTTATCTAGTTTTATTTTTTAAAAATGTTATTTGATGATGTACATACTGACTTTTTTGATATTCTTTGGCTATCTCAGTTATACAGCTGGCATCAACAATAATATCTCATGTCCTTTGGCCTTTTTTAAAGCCAGCTTGAATATCTGGCATTTCTTATATATTAGTTTTCTAGCACACAGAGTGTTAATAAAAACAGTCAGAAAGCCCAACTGGTGTCCAATGGCCTTTGTGGCCTAGATCTCTCAATGCTAAAAATCAGCCCTGACACCAAGTTCACTGAATATCAGGCCATAGTAAATACACAACATTAAGAATATTGGATACCTCCAAATATTCTCTTTCATGATGCTTGGTGCTTTTTCTGTATGAGGCTTGGTTTGCAATTCTCAAGTTGATTATTCAGAAGTAAATCCAAGTTATTGCTAAAAGCCCATAGTGCTACAACCCAATAGGGGATTTTCCTGATATAGGTTTATATCGCAGAAATGGCTCACATTTCTAATGCTCTTTCTTGACTTGGCTTGCTCCATTATGAGCTAAGAGGGCAGCAAAATATACAGTAATGTAAGGAAGGAATTATTAAAGTCAAGGTTAGAATCATTGGATGGTTTTCTTTCTACATAAACCTGTTGACTCTTGTGGGAAGAATGAAGAGTGAGATGTTTTCTGGGATTGGAAAAGTCAACATGATTATTCAGTTTCTTCCCTCACCTACATTCAACTGTATAGCCAAGTATACAGAATTATATACCTTGGTCCAATTTGCTGTGCCAGCCTTCCAATAGGCTTATAAAAAGTAAATCAGTTCTTAGATATAGTTTGTGGTCAGCCAAAGATAATTCTAGCTTTATTTCCAAGACACATATAGGCCACATCATAGAGGGAATCTATCTCAAACTACGTGACATATAGTTCGACACAGATTCCTATAACACACACACAAGCACCTCCTATATAAAAATAATTGATCCTGTTGACCGTAACAGAAAATAACAGAAAGCCGGACGAATGAATTTAAGTATTTTTCTTCAAAAAATAAATTAGATTTGTAATCTGGCTCTCACATACATACCCAACAATTTTCAGCACTTGTTTCTGCTCAATTAAATAATGTGACAGGGGAGTAGACGATTGCTACAGTGGAAAGTGAAGGAAGACAGCTGCTCTTTGATGTTTGCAATCTCTTTGTTTTTTACCCATTGTCAAGTAAGTACTAATAGGGAAACTTTAACATCAAGGCTTTCTAATCCTCCAGCTTTTCTATTTCCTGAAGAATTTAGAATAAATTAAATAATTCTCCATTTTTTAGATCTATGTTAATATTCATAGAGTTATAATGGCTCCCATTTATTATCCACCAAAATCAATATACTATATGCATTCTTTATAAAACAACGGTGTGGCTAATAATAAAATTCTGACAGTGAGCTTGAAGTACTTATATTCTAAGTAGAAACATTTAAATTCTTCATTAAAATCTCTGATTTATTTGTTCTACCTTCGTCTCCAGATCCACAGGAATAAGTTCAGTCTGTAATAAACCACAATATATCCATCCACTACTCAGAGCCAGCATAGCCACAATAAAGAAAATATCAACAAACTTCAGTAAGTAAATATTATCCTTCTAAGTCACTGCTGTATTAACTGTTTTTAGCATTCTGGTTGTTATTGCTTTTATAGCAACCAAATGTAGCATAAATGCCTAGAAGATGCACAACAAAATAACAACCTAAAGGAAATATATTGCAACGTAAACCAGGTGTAAAACTTTAGAAGTGAGGTTCAGCTGATTTAAAAGGCACATAAATCGGCAAACTTAACACAGCTACTGATTTTTCCTGGGTACATAGTAACATTATTTTGTACTGCAGAATCAGAACCCAAAGTACTAATAACATCAAGTACAGTGATAATATGCTCACGTGAATTCATATATGAGAGGGAGGAATCTCTTTCCATTATTCAAAACCACAGATTGTATGCACTAATGTGAATGGAAGGTCCTGTTAAGATTATTTTAGCCAAAAGTGGACCTAATTATTGTTATGTATGCAGGTTTAAAGTCATTGGTTTAGTTTGAACTGTTCTTGTAAAATGTTGGAAATGATTGGTTTAAAAAGTGCGGGAAAACCCTGCACTCTGATTGGCTGGCAACTGCGGCTGCTGGCTATAAGTAGCAGCCGCAGCCCAGCCAAAGTGGGTTCATTCTGAGCTGTAGTCACTAATAAACAAAGAGCTTGAAGCACTCCGCGTCTGTCTCTTCATGCAAACTTAACAATTATTATAAACAACAAATTAATATAGAGACACACAACAGTTTTTCACTTAACCAAGTACCTTTTCTCCATTCACACACCTCCCACATATTTTCAGATACAGGCTTAAATGAGTATGTGATCCATTTGTTCATGAACTGCTGAAGGCAAAAATAGGCAAGTAAATGACCCTCTCTCTAAGTGTACTTTTCCAGGGATAGTAAACTGTTAGCTCAGCCATGAAACATTTAGAAAGCCAAGGAATGAAGTCCTGGCTCTGTTGTCTCAAAACTACCACAGTTTTTATAGTATTACTCCACGGGTATCAAACTCGCGGCCCATGGGCCAGATGTGTCATGTACTGGCCATGCCCACCCCGGTTTAGCAAAGGGTTAGGGTTATATCTCATAATGAGATTCAAGGTTTTGGTATTGACATTCAAAGTCCTACGAGACATGGGTCTGGGCTATCTACGGGAACGTCTACTGCCGGCATCGAATACCAACCGCCCTGTACGAGCGCACAGGCAGGGACTCCTCGGCGTGCCATCTGCGACTCAATGTCGCTTGGCGGTGACGCGGGGGAGGGCCTACTCTGTGGCAGCTCCCGCCCTATGGAATCAACTACCTCTGGGACTCCGCTGGCCCCGACCTCCGCACCTTCCGCCACGACCTGAAAACTTGGCTTTTTGAGCAGGCTGCTCTGTGCTGACTCCTCTTGGGGGGGTTGTTTTATAATTTGTTTTAGTAATTTGGCTTGTTGGGTTTAATTCTATTTTAGGTAATTATTTATTGTGTTGGTTTTAATTGTGAGCTGCCCGAGTCCGTTGGGAGAGGGGCGCATACAAGTCAAATAAATAAATAAATAAATAAATAAATAAATAAATAAATAAATAAATAAATTTCAGAGAACTGAATCCAATCTGTCCTATTTGTAAGTTCCCCTTTTCATGTAAATATTTGAAAGAGATGGGTAAGGGTGCACAACAGTACATGAATTTTAAAATATAATTCTGTAACCATTTTAGTGGTTAATCTTCTACATTTAATGCAGTTAGAATTCTTAACAGAGATATCAGAAATTTATAATTGGATTACAGTAATATCTTGTGCGGATATCGTATTACTTTATGCTAATGTATGCCTTTGCCAGAATCTCAAACCAATGAATCATTATTTAGAATACTCAAGGGGAAGCCTCCATATTTTTGCTGTTATATTTTATTACATTTCTCTTATTCTTACTAGCTATACACTTAATTCAATTATGAACTTGGTGACATCACTAAATTAATCATTGGTTATTTTCTTTAGTTTAATTTCACACTGTATGTGCTTATTAAGTGGTTCTTTGTTTATTCTACAAGGTTTAGGTTCATTATCTTTCAAACAGAAATAATAATAGGCCCTTTTTTACTGAAAACTTAAGCTTTATTTCTATTATCCAGAAAACTGTTTAATATTTACAAACTAAATAATTGCTGGACAATCTTATGTACATGGCACAGATTTTTCATTGTCTTCTTCTTTTAATTACTGTTTTCAATTTACTTAAACTTATTTGCATACCACTGAATGAAAAAGAACATCTTGGTCACCTTTATTTGTTTTTAAGTAAATCTGAAACCAGCTATTCCTACAAAATAATTTGCTTAACATACTATATATATTATACACACACGTTTTTAAAACCAGCACATTTTGAGGAGATAAAATACAATGATAGGTAAGAGACAATGGAGCTAATTAATATGTTTAAAGAGATGCAATGGAGCAAATCCAAGGCTTGACTTGTAAATATTAATAAACAGTGCTTGAAAGTATTTAGAAGGTCAGTGAATATTCTAGCTAAATTGATATTGTCTCACATTTATACAGATCGCAAGTGGGCTGAAGAATCTTATTCATAACAATAGATTAAGGGACAAAAGTACACATTCTAAATACCATGATGTCTCACCTAGTATTAGGTTTGTTCTAACCAAGGAAAAGGTTAGGGTTAGGGTTAGGGTTAGGGTTAGCATTAGGGTTAGGGTTCTCCTTGCACCAAATAGGCCTCATGACAACTGTGGAACTGTGAAAATGAGGAAAATGGTGGCAGAAATCAAAATAAAATTGGTAACTTTTTATTAAGAGTTTATTATAAATCTAGGTAGTTTACAAAGAATTGTTAATTATTAAAATGCAACCTGAAGGTTAAACAAAAAAATAAAATCAGAAGGAAGCCAACTTGAAAGTAAAAGCAGCAAAGAAAATAAGAACTCAGGATTACAAAATCTCATAAAATAAAGCGATTGTTACCTAATGCCATAGAGGCCATAATGTAGGCTGCAAAGGAAGCTCTGTGAAGATTACTTACTTACTTACTTACTTACTTACTTACTTACTTACTTACTATTTATTTTTTTATTTATTTTTATTTTATTTGCACCCATCTCACCATCAATTATTCTGGGACGCTTATAACACTAAAAGCAATAAAATCATTAAAATAGATCATTCTAATAACAAATTTCAGTTTCAACATCTGGCTGACTATGCATCAAACTGATAACAAAAACAAAACAATTTATAATTAAAGATGGGGAAGGATTATTTTTCATAAATAGCTGCCTGCAGGACTTCCCTGACTTTACAGCCCTCTCTAAACAGTTTTACAGTGTCAGCATATTGCCCCCAACAATCTGGGTCCTCATTTTACCGACCTCGGAAGGATGGAAGGCTGAGTCAACCTTGAGCGTGGTGGGATTTGAACTGCCAAATTACAGGCAGCCGGCACTCAATACTGCACTCTAACCACTGCACCACAGTGCGTCATGTAAAGATATTAGTTTACTTTCTTTGGAAAACTCTAGGCCCTGGACATTTCTTAAATTCAAAACATTTTCTTTCTTTTAACAGTTACCTATTAGCATCTCAGTTACATTGCTTTTGTTTTCAGTTCATTAATCACCATTTGAATTGGCACAATTTTCATCCCATAAAGTATAGCACATAAAAGGCCAAACAAAAGTCTCCCACATCCTTCAAATTTGCCAACAAAGAGCAGAAAATCTGTGTTTAATGAACTCAGATCATTTGAGTGATTTTTCTTGTCAAAATAACTACATGAGATTTTTAATTTTTTCCTTAACTTCGTGTTAGAGATGTTGCTATGCAGAGCAAACACAACATTCTTAGTCTCTTTTATCATAATTTTGTTTCTGTCTGTTTTCCTACAATTTTATTTTCCATGGGAGAGTGTATGGATATCGTATATAGTACATTTTGCCATGTAATCATATGCCTGTCCCTAGATGTATGGGGGGGGGAAGGTATTGTTGTTAATTCAGTGATGCTTCTAATAAAGGTGTCTAAATATTAGAGATGTCTAAATGAGGGCAGTTTTGTGCTGTGAGTACAGATATGACAAAAGGCATGGTTTCAGTCTTGGGGATTTTATCTTCTTCTTTCTTGGCTCAGTTGGAGGAATAAGAAATATGCTAGATATAGAACAGGGAATTTGTGTAGCCTTACTGTTTTTATTGCTTTGTAAGTGGAGGCTAGACACAGTGTGGCACCATTATACCAACTCCATGCAGACTTTATGGCTATCCATAGATTATTTCTGGGTGTCCCCATTCATGAGAGTGGAATGGGACTCATTATCAACATTGTTATTTGTTTGTTCCACTGTATTTGGGCTTCTTATCACTCCTTTCTATGCCCCTTCTCCACTCCTTTCACCTCTCAGGTGGGCTCTTTCAGAAAATGGCTAAACACACGTGAAAAAAAAGGAGTTCTAGAAATAGCCCAACAGACAAGTCACAGGCATGGAGTATCTCTGTGTCTATAACATGTTTGCTGTGCAACTTGGCAGGTGACTAAACTCATACAAGTTCTCACCCAACCCTACCCTGCCCACATTATAAAGTAAGATTGACTGCTTTTCCAACCACAAGAATGCATCAATCACTCTTCTTAAAGTGTGGTCCTTTAGAATGGTAAAGACAGCATCATTAACCAGCTTTATTACTAATGTAAAATGTAAAATGTAAAAGAGGAGAAGAGGAAAGGTGGGAAAGGAGAAAGAAAATTCCTGTCAAGTGACAATATTTCTTACAAAATCTAGCATGCATGTTGTTCATGCAACAAGTGAAATAATAAAGCTTTCTACCTTGTTATCAGAATTTGGATTTATTTATTTATTTATCTAGTTTGCAATGCTTCAGTCTGGGCAATAAAAGGCATCTTTTCTGGATTGGACACAATTGTATTGCGTTTTCTCTAGCTGAGACAGTTTGAATTTTTATGTTGCTCAAGCTTAGTAGCATCTATCTATCTATCTATCTATCTATCTATCTATCTATCTATCTATCATATCTGTTAATACAAAGATACTGTAAAGACAAGAAAACATTTAGGGACTCAGTAGGGCCAGACCTTCAGCATTAAAATGATTTTCAGCTTCTGTTGTTTGTTCAAAAATACAGCAGTTTGCTTTGGACTAATGAAGTTGTTACTCAGTAATAATGGTACCCAAAGGTCTCCAGACTATTCATTTGTTAGTAACTAAGTCATTTATCAGCTGGATAAGGCTTATTTCTATGAGACTGCTTTGAAAACTGCAGTGAATTCCCAGCTAAAAAACACAGCTTCAGCAATTATAGCTTGAACTCGATATAGTTGCTTCAATTTTATTCATACATTTCCATTCTTCAGAGGTGAAAAACATATTGCTCCACACTGTTGGAAATCAAGAATATTGCAGCAATACCATTCAAGCAAGACATAATAGTCAGCAAAGAGACAATGGAGCATGGAGTCATAGCAACGATCTTTTGTAGTAAGTGCTATTTTTCTCTTCATTATCTGGGAAGGATGATCTTTCTAGAATCTCCTGTCCTTGGAATCAGTGAGTGTTGTAGGTTGATTTATAAAGCTGCAAGAGAACAGGTTTAACATTGTGCTCAAGTTATTCTGCATTGGAAGCTGTTTGGATGGCCCTACAAATAGACAATTAGGTTGCCACCAGGTAGCAGATTCTCCAAGGACAGAATACCAACAAGATGCTGGAGAACAGAACTCTTTATAGTCTGTGGTGTGGTCCATCTTGTGATCCAAATCTTGCCCCTTTCTGAATGCATACCTAAGATTCACACAAATATGATTATACATGGAATAGAGGGATAGTTCATCTTTTTCTTTGGCAAAAAAAATGAAATGAAAATGCACAGGTAAGCTTTTCATATAAACTTCCTTTTTTGGTATTTTCCACTTGTGATTTCTGGGTATAAGCCACTTTAGGCAAGAGATGTCTTATCATATGACACTGTTAAGTTGCATTGGGATTAGCTGTTGAATTAACTCCAACTCTTTGGGATGGCCAATCATTAAGAAAACAGATATCACTTTGATACATGCCATCCTATTATACTCAGAATAAAGTTTTATCCTCAAAAGGGCCATGACTCTAATCTGGAAAAACACCACTATAAATCTGTTCCTTCTCTGTACTGTTCCCATGCTGTGCACAGTTCTGCCTGTTTTAGCTTCTCTGCCTATGTAGGTGGACTAAATTATGCTGGTGAAGGTCTCCACCATTGCGTCAGCCACCTGGCATCTGGCTTATCTTCCATTCCACTAAATCAGGGGTGTCAAACTTGATTTCATTGAGGGCTGCATCAGGGTTGTGTTTGACCTCAAGGAGCCAGAGGGGGGGGGAGTGGCTGGAGGTGGACATGGCTGGGGTGGGCATGGCCAGCTTGATGTCACTCATTGAGGCTCTGTTTTTGGCCACAACAGCCTCCTGCAGCCTCCTGCCAGTGAAAATGGAGCTTGGGGATGCCGCGCAGAGCCCATCAATTAAGTAGCTTTTCTGACAAGGTATTTTATAGCACAAATGAGGTTGTTTATTTACAATAGGACAAACTATATAAACTCCCTGAAACAGCTCAGCTGAAAAGGAAAGGCAGAAAGGCAGGAGGCAGAAGGGAAGGGTTGAATCCTGGTATTCCAAAGTACATTTACCTTTTAAAAATTAACCACTGTTCTGAGAGCTGGACAAGTTTGCTGCCAGAAAAAAATGATTTTGCAGAGAGGAAGAAAGATGACAAGGATCTTTGTTTTTCAGATGAAGTTATAGTTCCTACTCTGCTTTGTCTTTCCCTTCCATCTGACCCACTGTAGGTATCCTCCCTCTCACATGTAGGAAGGGTTCTGTAGACCCAAGATGCTATCCCAATTCTACGGGTTAGAGTCAGTTTACAAATTCAGCAGCAGTGGCATAATTTTAATACAGCCTGAGTGCAAAGAGAATGGTGTTCCTATAAGTAGCTAAAGTTTACATAGCAAAGCATTCTTTATCATTAAAGTCAAGAAAAGGTCTACAGTTTCAAGACAGCTTCATGGTAAGGAGTATATATAGCAAGAGCTATTCACAGAAAAAAAAATCCAACATAGTCAAAGTTGTTCAATTCCAAGATGTATTTATATGGGATCTAGGATACAGGAAGTTTTCCATGCAGTTAACATTGATTGATCTTGATTTTTGTTATCAGTCTGATCCTGAGTAAATCTCCTTCATTGCCTCCTTCTTCTTCACACAGAAGTGATATTCTCATGTATTCATAATCCCTAGGTGGGCCATACTGCTCCCTCATTGATGTCTTCCATCTAAATAACAACAATGTATTTAATTTATATGCTACATGACTCCCAGCAAGTCTGGGTGGTTAACTGACTCTTCAGCTATAGGAACAGCTAACCAACGAACTGTGTGAACAGTGAGTGAGTGTATGTGCAGGTTCATTTGCTTGAAGCTTCACTTGTCTGAACAGTGAGTGTGCATGCCTGTCGCTCATGCCTTGGTGGTGCAGGCTGTTAAATGCCTAGCACTTAATTCCAGCTGCCTGCAATTAGTGCAGGCTCGAATCCCACCAGGCTCAAGGTTGACTCAGCCTTCCATCCTCTCAGGGTAGGTAAAGTGAGGACCCAAGATTGTTGCAGGAAATAAGCTGACTTTGTAAAAATGCCGCTTAGTAATAAGCAGGCATATACAATGGAATGAAGGCTATTGCTGAGCGCATTGGGTTGCACTCCAAAAATTGTAAGCCGCCCTGAGTCTCCAGAGAAGGGCCACATATAAATATGAATAAAAATAAAAATTAAAAAAAATGCAAATGGAGGTCCATGAGTGTGCGTGAGTGTGCATGCATGTGCCTACTGCTTGTACAGAACCATTCTCTCCCCTCCCAGCCAGCCGGGCTGCCAAGCCAGAAAGGTTGGGGATGAATGTTTTAAATCTTCCATAGTTTCCCTACAACATGTTTTCTTCCTCTGGTCTTGGAGAAGCCCTGGTGGCAGGGCTTTCTGGGGTGAGCTAGGACCTGAAATTGGGTCACATCTTTGTTTTTGAACTGGATTGAAGTTTAATTCCATACCAATTTTAAATAGCCCATTCATGATTTACTATATTTGCTCATTTTAGATGAATGATTCCCATTCCAAGATACACAGTCTCACTTATGGACATGATGCTTTTAAATATTTCAATGGTTCTGACTCAGTTTTCATGGGAACATAGGTTTAGGTTTTCAAAGGAAAATGTCTATGGAAATTCTCAGTCATCCAGATCATGGTTGTCCCAAAGGTGTTTTTTCAAAAGGCAACTGAACTTTCTTTGTTTTTCCTGGAAGATGCTTCACTTCTTATCAAAGAAGCTTCTTCAGTTCCCCTTTTCAAAGGGAAGCAAGTGTTGAAACAAGATCCTTTGAGCTGTAGTTCTGATACATAGTTCTTTTTTTTAAAAGTGTATTTCCTTAGTTCAATACCTCTCCAGCTTTGGTTAAACACATCTTAAAATCACTTCTGTCAAAAGTACAAAGTGATGGATAACGATCACTGTTGCATGGCAAGAAAAACATTCCTTTTTTTAATGGACAGCCAAAGTTAACAGTGTACTTTGTGTGGATGGAAAATGAGTTGCTCTGTTATTCTCTTCAGAGTTCATCAAATCATCTTCATCTAAGATATGTTTTTCAAACTTGGCAACTTTAAGATGTGTGGATTTCAACTCCCAGAATTTCTCACCAGTGCTGGCTGGGTAATTCTGGGAGTTAAAGTTTAGATATCTTAAAGCATCGCTTAAGGGAAACCTTGGAGACAAGGCAGCACAGAATATATTCCCATTTCTAACAGGTGATACTTTCCTTTGGAGTTTTCTTCAATCTCAACCTTATTTTATGTAGAAAATATCTATTTGTTTGTTAGAATTATGATAGCTACTGAATAGCCACTTGAAGGTGATGGAATGGAATTTCTGTGAGGAAATATTTGATTTGTAATTATGAAAGACTTCATCTCTCTATTCTTCACCTGGCTTGCTGTCATTCTACGGTGAGCAATTCCAGTAAAAACCCCAATTGTGTCTTTCTATCTGTAAACAGCATAAAAAGTGCATGTCTAATCTTTACTTTTATTCTGTTTACTGTAGAAGTTCCTAAATGCTTTTAAATTTCTCTTTACTTTATGTAATTTGTCTTAGAGCAATTTTCAGCCCAAGATGTTCTCAGGAGAATAGCAACCAAATAGAAATGGATTGTCACACAGCACATTTTAAAAACTGCTTTGTAGAATGGAAGATTTAAATATACTTATAGAATTTCAGAAAAGTCCAAAAACAGAAGTAAGCATAGGAATCAGAAATATCTCTTTTTTGAGGAAGGTTGGGGTTTTTTTTTTGCATTATTCAGGCATAAAATACATTATTATCTGAAACCACCAAGCATCTCCTCAGTGATGATAGTTTCCTGTCAAAAGGAGCCAGATTTAAAGAATGGCATCTTTAAATGGCAGAAGTAATTCTACCTTGTTGAATCCATCTTTATTGAAGGAATAGGCAATCATAAGTTATATAAGTGTAGGTTAAAAATGAGTTCCCAAGTGTTATTAAACCTAAACCTTAGCTGAACTTTTGAAAGAAATCGATTTTTTTTTTGCCTGGTGCTAATGCAGTGATTTTGTTATTGAAATAGTGGTAGGAATGAATCCATTGTTAAGTAGCTATAAATGTTGAAAGGCCCTATTAGAACCATGGAAAAATAGGTATGAGGCTTAATCTTGAGCAATTTTCAGAAGTGGACAGGAAAAACAATAAACTTTTGCATTTAATTTTTCCCTTTTTCTTTTAAGATGTTAGTTTAAAAGCAACAAAACTAACCCAAAAATACATATCCACGTATCCAGAGCATCTAATCCATCTTCAGAAGAAAGGGGTACATTTGAGTAATGGACTCTACCAGTTTTGTTGCAATGGGTTTAGTGAACATTTTGAGGAATGACTTTGCATTTGAGAAAACAGTTGTCTTTCCTTCCTTCCTTCCTTCCTTCCTTCCTTCCTTCCTTCCTTCCTTCCTTCCTTCCTTCCTTCTTTCCCAATTTCCCAATTGAAATGGTGATGACTAATCTTAGATTACAATCAAAAGCATGGAACAGCAAGATTAAAAATAACACAAAAAGTGCATAGCATGACCAAGGTCATCTCACAATCATTCAGTTTTCCGCTACAGACAGGTTCGTCCTGCACAACATAATGATCTTACAGAAAGCCAACAGGATAAGGGCTATCTAGTCTCAGGGGTCTATGCTGTTCCAAAGAGCAGATGCTGCAACAGATCAGGCACACTTACTGGGTTCCACCAGATGACATTGTTTTTATAAAAGGGACCCAGAGCACACAGCTACATCTCATGGAATGGGCAGAGATTATTGGAGACAAATGGTCTCACAAATGTGCCACAAAGGACTTTATAGGTTGTAACAGGAACTTGAATTGGAAACCTACTGGAAGCCAGTGAGATTCACAGTGCTATGATGTTACACGGGCATATTATGGTGCACCCATCTTTGGGGTCACTTGGCCATATTTTAGTTCCTTTTAAATCAGTTGCAGCTCTGTGGAGCACAACACAATAGTATAACAAGACGTGACCAAGACTGTGAGTTAGATCCTCCTGATCCAATAATATATGCAACTGAAGCACAAGGTGTGTTTGTGCAAAGGCCCTCTTGGCTTTAACTTTAGCTGCAGGATCCAAGAGGAACCCCTATCTTAAGGGAGTGCTACTCCATCCAGAACTAAAGATGGAAATTTCCCAAATTCAGAAAAACCCACATCTACTAGGATAAGTTGAAGCTTGTCCTTCTCCCCATTGCATCTCAAGCCTTGGGAACTCTACTGCCAACTTGATCACAGCACCAATCACCTCAAGTAATACAGTTGAAGTACTTGAGGACACAGGTACAGTAACAGCCATCCCATATGATCCCTCTGTGCCAAATTAATAATCTCATCTGCTAATAAGACATAGATGAGGGAGAGCTTATTACAAGCTGACCTGACATGAACTGATTTGACAACCTCCTTTGCTTTTTATTACTTGATTCTCTTCTCCCTTCCCATGAGCCATGGCAAATGTGCTAACAACTAATCTGTTCCTCAATTATTTCCATTTGCCAAGGATTCTCTTTGAAGATGTTTCCATTTTGCCTTTGGGCAGGATGCTAGGAGCACTTTTTAAAACCCATTGTCATGGCAAGATTACATGTCCTTCAAATGCCATTCAGCTTGCCAGATCTTCATAAATTAAATTTTAGATTGGATAGTGGTGCAGGATGCTTTTAGATTCCAGAGCTTTAAACTCATATAAGGCAGAGATTGTTTGATAGTGCCAGAATATTAAGTGCCAGAAAGGAAAAACAGAACACATGGTATAGAGGAGGTAATGGACTAATTTGCTGGGGAGGCATGGCTGGTTGACTGGTTGCAATCCCAGCAGGAGCAGACAAGAATATACTTGGGGAAGAGTACATATCAGCACATTGGGAGGCCCTATTTGCCTTACATCATCAAAGGGGCTATGTGAAAGTATGTATGGCAAAAGACTGGGGTAAGATTTCTGAATATTTTATGATGCTTTAAGAAGATCCCTGGAAACAGAGAGGTTTTAAAACTATCTTCCATAAGCATCTAAGAAAATGCATTTTAGTCATGCTGAAAACATTGCCTCTCATTCTACAGAATCCTGAAATGGCTTATTCTACAGACTGTGGAAAGCAATTTTTCTCAAGATTGAACAGAGTGCTTCAAAGCTTAGATCTAATAATAGTGGACATACACATTGAACTATGCAGTTACATGGGAAATGTCAAAGGAGATTTAGTTCCACAGGTCTAGTAACTCAATCAATGTAGTATAACTACATGGAGTTGGATGCAAGAAGAGTCAATCCTCTGAATATCTGAATACAGTTAGGAAAGATTCTATGTCTAAAATTTTGGGAAGTTATTGTTATTTATTTTTGACCAACTTTCTCCAACAGCTTGCTGTCCAGGTGTATTGGATTATAATTCCCATACCCCTCTGTCAGCATGGCTATTGGTCTTCAGTCAAACCACATTCTTCAAGAGGTCTTGTTTGGAGGGCAACCAGTTGGGGAGAGAGAGGTGCAGGTGAAATAGATAGGTTTTCCCTTAATGCCAGAACCCAGAAGATGGGGTTTGTTAATCATGGTTTACATTTTAGATTATCATGTGAACATAGCAAAAGTAATTTAATAATAAACCGTTTATAAGTACACAATGACAGTATTACGTGTGACATAATACTTTGACTCCTAGGGAGTCAAAGAGTCATGGTTTATCATGAGATAAAAAATAATTATGAATTCCATGCTGGGAAAACCATTGGATCATCATCATTTCTGTCATTTCATTTCTACCAAAGCCTAATACTTTAAGTATAAAAAATCCAGCTGATAATGACTCCTGGCAGAGGAACACATACTTGGTAATACTGGAGTGAAATGATCACTTTGGATAAGCCCATTGCAATGGCTATATATATATATATTTAATTACATTTATATGCCGCCCTTCTCCGAAGACTCAGGGCGGCTTACAATTTTTTCGGATACAACCCAGTGTGCTCAGCAATAGCCTTCATTCCATTGTATATGCCTGCTTATTACTATTATTTTGAAATGTGCAGCATGAAAGAAGATGTAGCAATTGGAAGTGCTGCACAGATGAATCAGTATGTTTTAGTCTGTAGATAAAGGTTTTATAAAGCAGCCTGAAGAGGAGAGACAACTGTCTCCTCAGATGAGCCATGGCTGTGTCCCAACATTCAGGCACCAATCTGTCCATGTTTGTGTTGAAAAACTACTTTGCTCCTTGCATTTTAATTAGACACCCCAGTTAGAGTGCAACCTGGCATTCTAAATGCCTGACAGGAAGCCGAATACTCGAGCTTGTTGGTGTAAGCTCAGCCTAGTTTAATCAAGTACTTATCATTCTTCAGCCCGGGGCAGAAAAGCAGGAATAAATAGAAGCTTCTCAACCATTGGACTGCTACGTATAAATCATCCAGGGCTGTGTGTACTCTGCAAACAACACCCAACCTGATGGAAATACCAACAGTCATTCCCTAATAGCTGTGCAAGTACCCTCAATGCAGCTCACAGAGCCATCTAGAATGATAGCTCCAAGCACAAAACTACTATACTGTCCTAATTACAACAATAAAAAATAGCCAGCTGGAATTAACAGCTTTGGTTTGTTTTTGAGAAGATTTAAAAATTGCTTTATACAAAGGCTGAGAAGAAAAAAAAATTCTACTTGGATAAAATGCTTTTGTTTCACAGATGCTGGTTTGATTTTAAAGAAAATTAATTTCTGGAGCTGGTTTCCTTGAGCACAAGCCGAGCGGAGTTTCTTTTATTTTGCAAAACAATTGCTTCTGTATCAGATGCAGAGAATCATTGAGCACATCATGGAATTGGATTCCTCCCAGCTTCCCAAGATGGGTAGTGCCCTTGAGAAACTGGTTCAAGAGGACAGGTCTGGAAGAACACTTGAGAGCAGATGGAAGATTGAAGGTTGGATTAAAGGAGGAACACTTGGGGACAGGTAGAGGAGGGAGATCAGTGGAACAACTTGTCTCCAGAAGTTGTGAATGCTCCAACACTGATGGTTTTTAAGAAGAGATTGGATAACCACTTGTCTGAAATAGCATAAGGTTCCTGCTTGAGCAGGAGGTTGGATTATAATGCTTCTAAGGTACCTTCCAACTCTGCTATTCCTATTCCTATTCCTTTCTATTCCATTCTATTCTATTCTATTCTATTCTATTCTATTCTATTCTATTCTATTCTATTCCTATTCTATTCTATTCTATTCTATTCTTGATGTCTCTTCTCCAAAGTCTCTGAACTACTATATGTTGATGCCCCCCCAAAATAAAATATTTTTGAAATACCAGTGATCTGTAGATTTGTTAAGTTTATTATAATTTCTTATAACTATCTTTTGTTGGTAGGTACACTGATAACTTTCCTGCTTTTTTCTTTCATTATATTGTATTGCTAGCTACTTTGGAAACCATGTGGTAGAACAGCAGGACCCCAATTTAATACAGATAAACACCTTTGAAGAATGATGTGCTTAATTCATTGTGATGTGCAACACACACAAGAGGTATCCACTACAGGCCCGTGTTACAATGTTATGTGTATTAATTTCTTTCACAGTGTGCACGTATATCCAAATGCTTGTGTGCAAGGGAAGGTATGTCTATGTCTAGTAAAAAAAAATACAGAGGGGTCATTATATGTAGATGCTTCAGCCAGCTGGAAAGCTCATTGATTTTTTTATTCTTTATAAATTTTTGACTGTTTTGACACCAGACCTGTTTATTCCCAACAGTTGAATAACTTGATTTGACTGTATGTGCAACTTGCAGCATAGAGTTGTTCATTTCTGAGCAAAGGAAGATTAAATTAAGGGCAAAACCCTGAGGCCTGTTTATTCTCCAAAAGTTAGCAGAGCAAAGAATGGCACTACAGATTAAAAAGCTTTTCCTTTAGCTTAACATCTGTCAGTTTCAGGTTACAATAAGAGATGAGAAGCTGCAGAAATGCTTTACAGTGATTGTGCAAGGAGTCCTCTGTAATCTTATGAAAACTCCTGAGAACTCCTGGATGGATTAAGAAATTGGATTATGTCATGGCTTTTTCAGTCTTCAAACACTGTTTTTAGCAGAAATATTGCCTTTGTTTTTCCATTCTGTTTGGATGAACATTTTGGTTAACTGGTTGCTGCTTTTGAAAGAATGGGATCCAGGAAAATCTGCAATTTGAGTCTCCAATGTTCAAAATTTTAGGAGCCATTTGTTAACTCGGAAGTCCCTGCCTAGTCTGGGAGAAATTAGCCAGCAGAGATTTGTGTTCAATTAAAATCATTATTTTTTCCCTAGAAAATAAACAAGTGAGTTTGTTCCTCACCGTCTTTTGTAGTATCACCTTTTTTTATTTTCTTAGCCGGTGGTATCTATTTTCTAAAAATACTTATGGCCCTATGAATAATCATTGGATATTCTTGGAAATAAAGACGAGTCCCAATGGGCTTTGTATGCAGCATATCAGCTTCTATTTTAATTTTGTTGCTTTTGGGGTGTGTGATCAGATGGGCAGTTAAGGAGGTGCCTGTAGCCACAGTGAGGTCCTCTGGTGCAGACTGGAGACCACTTTATATTTTGTAAGCCGCGTTGAGTCGCCATGGACGAATAGGTGGCAATATAAATTCAATCAATCAATCAATCTATCAATCAATCAATAAGGTTAGGAAAACAAAAAGACCTATGATTAGTATTTCATACACCCACCATTTACATCAAATATTTTCATCCATGACGCTGTGGGCAGGTAGCATAGCAGAGTGCTGTGAACATCATTTGAACCAAGATACATTAGCTTTGCCATTTCACCTTGTGGAGATGTTTTATTACATAGCAGAAGGTAAACCATTCCATAAGTGCTGCTTAAAATTTATCTCAGAATATCATGTAGAAGTAGTATTGCTTACATGCAATTTAAAACCAAAAAACCAATCTTACCCAAATAGTCTTTTAAGTTGTTATTGCCTCAAATGGAAGCACAGCAAAGAAAGACCCAGCATATCACCACTTCAGGAAGTATATTGCTTTTAATTCTTATACAGGTTAATGGTCTTTGAGGTATAATGGTAAAATATTCTAAGCATACTCATAGGTTTGAAGCTAAATATGGAATGGAATGGAATATTTATGTGATTGGAAACAAAAGGAATTTGTCTCTGTTGCATAAACTCTCAGAATACATACAAACAACAAATGATAAGTCATAAATCATGATAAAATCATAAAATATAAGATATAGCCAACAAAGTGATAGAATAGAGTAGAGTAGTGTAGAATGGAATGGAATAGAATAGAATAGAATAGAATAGAATAGAATAGAATAGAATAGAATTCAATTCATTTATTGGCCAAGTTTGATTGGACACACAAGGAATTTAATAGTCATAAGATATCAAAAGGTAGTAATAGGAAAGATGAGAAGGATAATAGTAATACAGTCCTACTTCATGGTTAGATACGTTTAGGCATACTATTCAGAGATCAGTTTGACAGAATCTTTACCTATTTTATTTTGGATTTTTGATGAAGCGATGTATGAATCTAAGCCATTGTACCTTGTAAACCATGGAACACAGTGCAGCACAAACCCAACCAATTTGTTGTTCCTTAACAAATTGAACAGTTAATATGGGCTTAGTGCAATGTGAATGTAACTAAAGAGTTTGAATAAGAGTTCCCTTTCAGATCTGAGAAAATATGTTTGTTTTATACCAGACAAAGCAGTAAACAATGTAAATATGCTGCACTTCTATGTATTACAAATTTCCCTTGCCCCAGTTTTTCTATAACATTTATTATTACTTTCAATTAAACAATTTCAATTTACATGTATAAATTCCCAACTTTCCTTCGTTAAGGGAGTTAGAGTGAGTTGCTATAGCAACAGAAGTATCACTTGAACAGTTGAATACACTGTAGGAACTTCTGTCAGAATAGCATCATTGAACAGATGTCTAATATCTCAATCTAAAGATGGTGGCTCAGGATAAATGAACTCGTGCAGCAATCTTTCCAACCCTGAGGACATCCAAGATAGGTCATTAATTCACCTCCTGTTAGCAAATGCTCAGATATAATTAGTCGTAGCTTTTCTCTGGTAATATTACAATACTAACTAGAGCACACAAAACATTTGCTAGACCAATTCTCGAATACAGCTCATCAGTCTGGAACCCACATTATGTATCTGATATTAACACAGTTGAGAAAGTCCAGAAATATTTCACAAGAAGAGTTCTCCACTCCTCTACTCATTGCAGAATATCTTATGTCACTAGACTTGAAATTCTAGACCTAGAAAACCTAGAACTATGCGCCTTGGTCTGATATAAGTATAGTATATTAAATCATACATTGCAATGTCCTACCTGTCAATGAATACTTCAGCTTCAACTATAACAATACAAGAGCACACAATAGATACAAACTCAAAGTTAACCACACCAAACTTGATTGCAGGAAATCTGACTTCAGCAACAGAGTGGTCAATGTCTGGAATCGCCCCAACTCTGTGGTTTCTTCCCAAACCCCAAAACTTTAACCTTAGACTGTCTACTATTGACCTCACCCCTTTCCTAAGAGGTCTGTGAGGGTGCATAAGTGCACCAACATGCCTACTGTCCCTGTCCTATTGATTCTTTTAATTTTTAATTTTTAATTTTTCTTATATGTATCCATTCCATGTATTCATAACTATGTTTATACTTATACCTATTATCTTGTAAGCAATTGACAAATCAAATAAATAAAAATAGTATAAGCCCCATGATCTATTTTAGCTCTGGGTCTTATTAAAAAGAAGTGGGGAGCTCTCCACTGAGGAAAAGAATTGGGGTCAACCAAGAAACACTTCTAAATATAAGATGAATGAAAGGAAATATTCTGAAATCAATATGAAGGGCATTGCAATTGCATCAAAGCTTATTTTTAATGGATCAAAATTAAGGAGCATTAACCCTTCTAGAAACTCAGTATTGATTAGCATTTTTAAATGGATAAAGTTATTTTTAAGATAGTCCTACATAGAAAAAGCCATCTTGCTGTTCTCTTCTACATACATACATACATACATGTGTGTGTATGTGTATAAATTTGTGAGATTTGTGCTTCAGCATGTGAATCAGCTGTATCACACCATGAGTTTAATATTGAGAGTAGTTTTAAATGCAATAGCATGAAATTAAATTAACAGAACTATTTTGTATTTGGTCTGCATTTATATTAATGTACTGACTGACAAACCCAGCCAAAGCAAGCACCGCTGAGGTGATCCAATCTCTGAATAAAACTTCATTGAGCACATCATTTGGGTACTGATGAAGGCAAAACCAGATCTATCTAATTCTTGAACAAACCCACATAATTAAAGAATAGGATTCACCCTCCCCTATTAGTGCAGGTCACATTGTCCAATTGAGTGTCATTGTATTGTTATGAGAAATAGTCTTTCGGTTTGGCAAAAACCTGCTGAAGTGTCCTTGGCTCTCAGATCTTTTTTTTTTTATTTATATTATGTAGGAGACTCAGGGTGGCTTACGGTATGGTAGCCTTCCTTCCATTGTATATGCCTGCTTATTACTAGCGGCATTTTACAAAGTCAGCTTATTTCCCAACAATCTTGGGTCCTCAGTTTACCTACCCGAGGATGGAAGGCTGAGTCAACCTTGAGCCTGGTGGGATTCGAGCCTCGATAATTACAGGCAGCTGGAATTAAGTGCTAGGCTATTAACAGCCTGCACCACCAAGGCCCTTCTTGATGTCTGGCACCTACATTCCATCTCACCCTTTCCCTCTCCATCCCCTGGTTCTTTGGCAAGCTGAGAAGTGATAATAGTTGAAACAGCATAGGGCACTTGAACTTGATTTTATTATCTCTGTCTTGAACTACTTCCTCTAGCTTCTTCAAACACTCAATTTCAACATAATTAAACACAGGAAATCTAAAATTTTCTCAAGCTAAGTCTTATCCTTAATAAACCATCTGAAATCTGAAGCTTCTATTTTTAATTTAATTAATATTAAATTTTCATTTTAACCATTTATACTACTCTTAAATTTATCAAGCAGAGATCCAACCTAGAATTAAAGAGAAATTTCCTGTCAGTGAGAACAATTAACCAGTGGAACAGCTTGTCTCCATAATTTATGGTTGCTTCATCACTAGAGCTTTTAAAGGAGAGATTGGACACAATTTGCCCAGAATGATATTGACTCTCCTGCTTGAGTAGGAGGTTGGATTAGAAGACTTCCAAAGGTTCCTTCCAACTTTATTATTCTGTTATTTCTTTGCTCCAAGGAAATGCATTTTATTCCCATTCTCCTAATATTTAAGGAAGGTGATAAAACATCTCTTGTGAGATCTTTTATGGTTTTATTTTATTTTAATCTTTTAGGATTTATTTTAGTGTTTGTTATTTTAATTGATTTATTTAAAGTTTGGTTTTAATTGCATTAATTTTGTTATGTTTTATGTACCGGTACTTTTTTTATTGTTGTAAGCTGCCTGGAGTGTTGGAACAAACTAAAAAAATAATTTATTCCTTTAATCATTCATTCTTTCAAAGTACTGGGCTGCTTAATCAAAATGATCCAGATATGTATATTTATATTTCATGGTGAGCCCATAATTTAAAACTATTTTGGAGGTCTGTAATCAGTCATAATTTACTAGGTTCTCTGTAAGTTATACTTCATGATTGACCAGTTTTACTGTAGGTTTTATGTATTTTAGATTTTATCTTGGATTTTCTTTTTGCAGTTGATTTTGTTTCTGGTGATTTTCTTTTTCAGTCTTCTTTTTGTTTGATGTTATACACTGCCCAGAGTGCTTTGAGATCTGGGCATGTTGCTACACTGTAAATAGATAACATAAATAAATTACAGCTGGATACAACATATGCTAAACCAAGACCAAAGAGCCTACATCAGTGCTTAAGACTATGATAGCTTTCTATAGGTAGAAATATGATTGAAAACAATCTTATATATACTTAACTAAGCAAACACAATGAAATTCATTTCTGAATAAAACATATTGATTATTATAATAGTCGTCATCAACATTGTCGAATGACATTAAGCATTGAATAATTTCCATGTTATGTATGCGTGATGACCAGTAATAATTCTGTTGCATTCCCATTTTCCTAAATTATCATGTTCCTACTCAATGTTGAACCTATTAATTTGGAGGAAGTGTACATAAAACATCATAGATCTTCATTATGGGTATTATCTGACCTAAGAAAATGGTTTTCTTGTTTTGCAATGTTCTTTTTCTTTTATCACAAAGCTTTGCTTCATTGTGCCTTCAGCAAAGGAAGAATACATTTGACTTAGATGCTGTCATTTTAAAACAATGGCAATATACACAATATAAATGCATAATCTAGCTGAAGATTGGTTTATTTATATTTCATATCATTCAAAACCCTCCTCAATTACAAAGGACTCTGAGGATTTGACATTATCAAACATAAAGTAAGTCCTCATCTCACCACCACCATCAAAATATAGCAGAAAGACAGCACAGTTAGCTAGGACTGACTGAACATTGAAATAAAAGTTTTAACTTGTTTATGGAATTGCATCAAGTTGTCAGTACCAGGGCTGGGTTGACTTTGGGCAGTCAACTCTCTGCAATCCATCTGACAGGGTTGTAGTGTGGGAAAACAGGAGAAGGAAAAATTTAATTATGTTCAGCATATTGAGTTATTCTAAAAATAATAAGACGGCTGGGGTCCTTGCCTCCCTCGACAGCTGAGCGGGCTGGCGACACGCCTGGCAAAGAGGCGGCGTCGGCCTTCGACCGGGTTGTCCCCTTGCGACTCTTCCCGCGTGAGCCCGATGGGCTCCTGGTTCTCCGAGGCTCCGGGATGAAAGCGGCGAAGATGCCTGGAGAGCAGATGGAGGGCCAGCCACTCCGAATCCGACGTGTCCAGTTGCGATCCTATATTAGGACCTATCTGGAAGCAATCAGGGCGGCGTGCTTACTTCTCCGCTCTGATTGCGTCTGCCGATGCCCTGCTGCCCTGTTTGGGACCCGTCAGCCATTTGGGGCAGGAGGTTTGCTTAGGCGGATAGGTTGGTGGCTCTGATTATACTCTGATAGTGGTCTGATGATGGGAGTGGCTGAGTCTGGTGGATTCTATCTGGGTTGAGGTTGACCTGGTCTCCCTCGATGAGGCACAGGATCATGCGAGGCTGTCTTCCACGTGTTTATTGGACCCGTGCCTTCCTTTGGTATATGCCTCCAGGATACGTCTGACGGCTGCTCAGGCAGTTGTTAATGCTTCTCTGGTAGAGAGTCTTTCCTGCGCTTGAAAGAAGCGGTGGTGAGGCCCTCCTCAAGCCTGCCTTGAGACCCGCCGTTTTGAACAACTATCGTCCTGTCTCCAACCTCCTTTTAGCGAGGTTGTTGAGATGGTGGTTCAGCAGCTTCCTTGTTCCTGGAGGAACTGAGTATTTAGATCCGTTATCAGTCGGCTGGGGCGGACACAGCACGGAGACAGCATTGGTCGCACTGATGGATGATCTCTGGAGGGCTCAGGGGTTTTCCTCTGTCCTAGTCCTTTTAGATCTCTCAGCGGCTTTCCGATACCATGACCATGGTATCCTTCTGCAGGCTTAGAGGTTTGGGGTGGGGAACCGTTTTCGCGTTGGTTCTCCTCCTTCCTTCGGGCTGCTATGATGGTGTTGGCAGGGGCAGAGGTGGGCCCGGACCCCTCACGGGGTGCCGCGGGGGTCTGTCCTTCGCCCCTCCTGTTCAATATCTACATGAAACCGCTGGGTGAGATCATCGAGTTTTGGGTGAAATATCATGCTGATGATACCCAGCTATCTCCACCCCAGGCCAGATCAGTGGCGCTCTCTCCGTGATGTCGGTGTCTGGAGGCGATGCGGTCTGGATGGGTAACAGGCTTCAGCTCAACCCCACCAAGGCGGTGGCTGTTCTTACCGGCATCTCGGTCTTTATTGGATGTCCATCTTTGGTCATGGGGGAAGTGTTGCCCCGTGGATAGGGAGAAACCTGGGTGTCCTCCTGGACTCACAGCTCGGTTTGGAGAGCATGTGTGAGCTGTGGCCAGGGGGCTTTTGCCCAGGTTGGCTGGTTGCCAGCTTAGCCCTTATTTGGACGAGAGATGCCCTTCGAGCGGTTACTCAGGCTTGTCTCTAGGATTGACTACTGCAATGCTCTCTGGGGCTTCCCTTACTTGGACGGTCCGGAGGCTTCAGCTGGTGCAGAATGCAGCCTGAGTTGTGATGGGGTATCGATACTCCCATGTTACACCTCTCCTGGCGGCTCATTGGTTGCCGGTGCCTCCGTGCGCCTCAAGGTATTAGTTACAACTTATAAAGCCCGGCTTGGGTCCAGGGTACTGAGGGAGACCTCCTGCCAGCATCACTCCGATCGCCTGTTAGCTCTCATAGGAGGGCCTCCTTGGGGTGCCGTCAGTCGAATGTAGGCTGGCGGTCCCAGGGCTAGGGCCTTCTCTGGGAACACCTGCCCTTTGGAATCAGCTCCCGTCGATCTCCGTTTGGCCCCTGACCTCCGCTCCTTCGCCCGGGACCTGAAGACTTGGTTGTTCCAGCGGGCCGCCTTGAATGACCGAGTTGGGTTTATTTTAATTTTATTTGGCTTGTTCATTGTTTAATTTGTTTTATTGTAAAATTTTCTCTGTTTTAATGTTTACGCCCTGAGTCCTTAGGAATAGGCATACAAAATCGAATAAATAAATAAATAAATAAATAAATAAAGGTGGCATCATCATCATCATAAATAAAATTACGTATGATAGACATTAACAGGAAAGATCTGTCATTGTCAAGTTCCTTGACCTAATAAGAAAGAACTTTCAGCGTTGTATTCATTAGGGTACCTGGATAGATGCAGCTTTGAGGCATTTTCTAATAAATCCCAGGGCTCCACTGATTGGATTTTAAAGATAATGACTAGAAGGATTTCTTTATATATTTGTCTTTTTTATGAAGTTCGTATTTTCTGTTTCTTCTCTGTTTATTTTGTTTCATTTTTCTTACTTTTATTCCTTTTAAAAATTCTGTCAGTTGCATTTTAGTATTATGTTTCCTGACATGGGGAGGCAAATAAATTTGATTAATAAATATATAACATAATCAAAATTCTTAATAAAATTATATATAAAAATCCCATATGAAGCTTAGTCATGTATATTTTGATCAGCTAGAAGTTTTAGACGGCTTTTTCTGATCCATCAGTCTTTCAGCATTGCTTTATTAAAACTTAAAACACACACACACATGTATGTATATAAGTACATACTAAGCGCAACACAATGAGATTTAATACTGAGCAAGACCAAACATTTTATTATATAATAAATGTATTAGTGCAAGTCACTGGATTTTATTTTGCTTCCAATATTAACTTTGAATGAAAATTCCAAATAATTTAGCTTGCATTTTATTCTAAATTTCTTATAGTAGCAATATTCCATTATCAAAATAATAGACTGCCAAGAATTTATAATTTTCTCTTATAAATGTCATGGTATAGAAATAATATAATGTATCAAGATTTACAACAACAGAATAAAAAGGAAAAAGGAAAAAGAAATGCAGCTATGATCCATTCTGGATGAAATCCAAGAGCAAAGGATTTGTAAAAGATGTTGAGTTACAGAACCCTGTTGGAAAGTTAAGCAAGGAGACAAGGTTGGCATCAGCACTGCAGGTTTTGCAAATGTAAAACAAACAAAGAGCTTAAGAGAAATTTGAATGTGCCTTTAGCTCAGCAAACCACAGGTTGATCTTGGCACATGAACTATTATTATTTGGCACATGAACTATGCCTCGGCAGAATGAAAGATCTGACTTCTGACAAGCCAAAAGTAAAAGAAGTTAAAAGAGGGGGGGAGGGAGGGAGGGAGGGAGGGAGAGAGTGCGCAAATGTTTCGGTTCTTTTCCCTCTAAACAGGGTAGCTACTATAGTTATATATTATTTAAATATCCATTTAAACATTGTACACAGACACACACAATAGATTATTAATGTAGCTATTTATTCAGCTGAAGTGGGGAAAGAGAGCTAAGTTCCTAATAAACATAGTTATTTTGCTTTAGGTTATTGTTTGTTTTTAATGGAGCTATTTCTTTTTGTATAACTAGGCAAAGACTTCCCCAAAGGTGGTAGTCTAATTCTTCCACACAATGCTGAGCACAATCATTAATAGTCTTCATCTGTGCACTGAATATGTACTCATTCATCTATTTCAGGCATTTTAGTATCCAAAATCAACATGCAGGTAGTCCTTGACTTACAACCATTCGTTTAGCTACTCTTTGAATTTACAACAGCACTGAAAAAAATGTTACCTGAGACCAGTTGCACTTATAACTGTCACAACATCCTCATTGTCATGCAATCACAATCCGGGCACTTGGCAACCAATGTGTATTTACAATGGTTGTTGTGTTCCGGGGTCAGGTGAGCTTCCCAGTTGGCTTCTGATGAGGGAAACTAGATTGCTTAATATCCGAATGATCCACTTAATAACTGTAATGATTCACTTAAAAACTATGGCAAAAGACGTCATAAAATTGGGTTCAACTTGCTGAACAACTGCCCTGCTTAGCATTGGAAATTTTATTATTTATTATGAAATTCGGGGCACAAGTTGTCTAGTCACACATAAAAATGAATGGAACATTATCTGAGCATCGTCATGGCTGCCGTCTAGGCTCTTTTCACCATGAGGTCAGTGTTCCAAGTTATGCACCCATAGAAAGGAAAGCTCTGAGGTAGGCCAACTCCTCAAAGAACAATTTATTGGATACATCATACTGGCATAAACTGAAAGCTGACTCTGAATTTTCCTAGACTTTCACCTAGTTAAAAGTAAATGTTTTCCATTCCCCCCCCCCCAATCATTGGTCACGTTGTCCAATCCAAGTGCTGTCCAGTCACTTGGTTACTGTCTCATCCTCTGGCCAGCCACCTGTGTGGATATCCTTGGATTCCCACAGGAAAACTTTATTGTTTGGCTACAAAACCCCATCTAACTATTTTTCGCCCTCCCACTGGTGTGTGGCAACCCTGGAGCTTCAAGATGGCTTTGGCCAGGCTCCTTTCAGGGTTGACACACCTCTGTAGACACCCCTGGACATTTGCAACTTGGTAGGTGTTTATGGTAAGGATTTTGACTCTAGAATCATTTGATTGGCCACTAGGGGAAGCTCATGTTGATAAAATCAGCCATTACTTTTTATAATGTCATGAGTCATAGCAGATCGGCAGTACAGATTAAAACCAACAAATATGTCACTTTTTCTTACAGTCAGTTTTTTTGTCCAAATTCCAGTCAGGATTTTTGTAAGCTGGAGATGCTTCCAAACTCCTTGCAGATGTTACTACTCAAAGATAGGATTGCAGAGGACTTTGATATGTGAGAATTTTTCTTGCCCCCTAGACATGTCTTGCATAACTTTCCTTCACAGCAGTTTGGAAGAGGGACAAAAAAAAGTTGGTTTTGTTTTGGGGAGCCAACTTTGTTTTTAATTCTAGGGCCTTTGGTGTCAGAAGAGTGGACAAAATTTAGTCACTGGAAGGAAAATACTATTGGTTCGTGAAGATCTCTGCATAGTTTCAACATTTCAAGGTTAACTGGCATGAAACATGTTGGTTATATTTATTGGTAATTGTGAGGTTTTTATTATTTCATATTGTGAGCTGCGCAAAGTTATTTGCTTAATTTATTCCTAAAATAAATAAATAACAACCAACTCAGTTTCAAATTACTTTAGCATGGTTGGGGAGCTAAAATGACGGTAGGGTGGAAATGAGGTTTACTTTCCAGATAAGGCAGCCATCCAACAGCCTCTCTTTCCTCGCTTCTAACACTACTAATTCCTGAACAAGTTCCACAACACTGAGCACAACTTTTTCAGAATAAGAAGAGAAAGTCTGTATAAATGATATGAAACTTATCTGCAATACAGCTCATAGTTAACTAATTCAATCCATCGAACTTCTTGTATCAAAATGTGCTGTGACATTTAAGTTGTAATATGGTGAAACAAAGACCCAACCCTGTATTTCATTTAAAAGTGACTCAATAATGCTAACTCAGAACAGAATTTTTATAGTACATGCACACATTTTAAAAAGTACCAGATTTTTCATAAAGTTTTAACTGTCTATAGAAAAACAACTTGGAGAAACTTCTTCATATCGGTGATGGATTAGTCTGTTCTCTTCAATCACATAGTCTATTAAGACTTTTACATTTGATACATGCCTATAATGAATCCAATGCAGCTTTTGAAAAATAACCTATAAATCTGTAATTGCTGCAGATCCTAGATGTGCTTATTGCAAGGACCGGTATTTTTGTGTTCAATTTTTCCACATTTTATGTTATTTTGTATTCCATTACAGTATCCTGGAATAAAGGAATACCACAATGACTCTGTATTATTTTTCGCATACAGTATTAGATCTAACTCCTTGAGCCTAAGAATTTTTGGCAGAATCTCACAGCAAAATAAGCCACATAATATATGAGTGCTGTATCAATGCAGTAAATAAATGCATTCCTACATAAAGAAAAGTCACACAAAAGGAGAAACCATTTATTCTCACTCATCTTGTCAACTCTTACTCCAATGGCTCCCGCTTATATTGACTTATGATTTTAAAAATCCATTGCAATTAAAAGACATCACAAGGAAAGAAAAACTCAGCCATATTTCACTTTCCATCTTGGAGAAAGTGTGTGAGAGAGGGAGGGAGGGAGAGAGAGATTTTGCTAAAATAATCAAACCAGTATTTTAAGAAATATTTAAATATTTACACGAGCAAGTGAAGAACAATTACAAGTACGTGGTCTGTTAAATAAGAAGCATGTTAGGAAAGGGAAAAGTTGAATTATTTTTTTTAATATCATGAAAGAGTGTAAGAAACATCTGTCCTTGTGTATATAAGCCACCACACAATCTACCTTGTCCAGGAGCTGCTGCAAAGCAAGCAAGATTTATACCCGTTTATAAACAAGCTCTTAACTAGCCACCTTTCTTGAAATAGTAGTATGTCAAAATCAGCAATGTAATTCATGAAAGCAGAGTCTTTGGACTTAGCATTCAGGCCTGCGATATTCCACAAAAGAAAAGTTAGAAGTGTCCAAATATTATTCTGAGTTTCCAGTGGTGGCTATTGTAAGAGCCAGTCCTCCAGAACTCTGGGAAATAAGTTGGTACCTACTCACATACAGTTAAGATCAACTGTCAGAAAAATGAGTGCATTTGTGATGACCAGAGAAAGCCATATAAATACCTGAAGAGGAAATTCCAAGTCAAAGAGGTAAAACCAAACTTCTGACTCTGAACGATTGCTGCTCTTGTTTTCTTCTTACCTTGTGAATTTTATCATTTGAAGGTGTTGTTGACTGTGGTCCCAGGAATATTCAGGTTGTGCTAAGAATGTACTAAGATATCTTGGGACAATCAAGAATTATAATTTTCAAATTATGTGACATTCATTTCCCTTTGGCCAGATTTCCCCTTTGGTCAGTTCTGGGTGCCACAATGGAGGTGATCAGGGGCCCAAAAACTCCAAACCTATGAAGGTGGATTGAAGGACCTATGTGTGCTCAGCCTAGAGAAAAGATGATTGAAATTGTCAAATATGATAGCACTCCTCAAATATCTGGATGGATATGATCAAGACCTTTCTCTTTTACAGCACAAGGTAGACATAGAATCATGGATTGAAAATTTATGAAGGTAAGAAAAAAACCCTAATATTAACAGCAGTTTGAAAATACAATCAATTACCCAGAAAGAATATGGATATGTTTAAGGAGAGACTGGACAGCCATCTGTATGGGATGCTTTAATTTTGACTGGGTTAGATTCAGTGCTCTACATGGCATTGATTTTATTATTTATGATTCTGTGGGGGATCTTTTGTAATTAAGAGAAGGGATATTTCAAGACATGTTTTATTCTGGTTAACAATAATAGATAAAGAAAGGCAGAGTACTTCATTAGCTTCTCAACTAACTGAGCAACAGGGCTTGGCCTCATCATTAATGATGTTGCTGAGATTCTTAATTATCTGCTTTGATGTTAGAGCCCTTTTACATTATCAACATTTTTTTTACTCTTCATTCTTTCAAAGCAGTTAGAAATACCTTGTAATTGTTTTCAGCCTTGCTGGCTTTGAAATGTCATGTGGCAAGCGGGGCTTTCTCCAATTGATCATCCTGAAGTACCAGCAAGCACAAGAAGACCATCTCTGCTCTTGCTCAAATAAATTGCAAAGGAGCCAGAAAAGGCTTATAAAACAAGGTGACATTTAATCAAACCAATTGGGAGCTGCTGCTGAATGGGTATCCTAACTTCAGAGATGCCCTAAATCTGGTTGAACTAAAATGAAAAACATATTACAAATTGCTTGCCATTTTCTTAAAAGAAAATCCTGTGTACTCAAAATATTTTGATGAGCATGTATGGTTAGACAGCCAAAAGGCAACTGCTTTGTAAGCAGAAGCAAATAGATTAATTTAATGTTTAACAATGAAGTCTGCTGCACAGATAATGAGCTTGAACTTCTGTATCTGCAGTTTGCATGTTTTCCTGAGTTTCAAAACCCATGCATCCATATGTTAATTGGGTAAATGGTACTGAGATTAATTTGGACTCAGTGAAGGCCTTACTGAATTCCACACCACTCCTTACATTCATTCTCTAAACCCTCTAAACTAATGTGAAGATGATCTATGAACGTCTTCAGACTGGCAATATTGAAACAGTGAGAATAAGGAACTGCAGCAGGACTTAGAAAAAAAGTTTCCTCATTCCCAGGCCACACAAAAGGAGAGAAAAAAAAAATCTATGTCCATCCACAGTTCCTTAATTTATTATCTGTAATGTACTTGTGCTTTTGTTTGGAACAAAAAATCCCAGTGGTTCTGCTATCAGAGATATATATATGTGAGCTCAAGGTCTAACTAGGACAGGACAATATTTCAAGATTCTTTTCTTTTATTCAAACTAAAGACAGAAATAAGTAATTTAAATATAAGCCAAGCCTTAGCAGAGTAATAAATATTTTCCGTTTTCAGCTTCAATCCGGGCAGTTTTCTACTTCCTAACTGTTACTTGACACAGTCCGAAGTAGCATTTTCAATTTTAGCATGTTAATGTGTGGACCAACTCTCAGAATTAACAAAATAACAGAGCTGGAAGTGTTAAGTTTGCATGAAGAGTCAGACGCGAAGAGCTTCAGTGAAGAGTTTATTTAGTGACTACAGCTCGAATGGACCCAACTTGGCTGGGCTACGGCTGCTACTTATAGCCAGCAGCCGTAGTTGCCAGCCAATCAGAGTGCAGGGTTTTCCCGCACTTTTTAAACCAATCCTATTTGACATTTTACAAGAACAATTCAAACTAAACCAATGACATTCAAACCTACATACATAACACCCCTCCCCACTAGGTTCAGTCCATACCAAACGCCAACCTATCTAATGTATTCTTTTAAATAGGTGGGGCTCTTACGCAATGCTTGAGACCTTCATGGTTCAGAAGTTTTAACATTCTCACCCAGTGAGAGAGGAAATGTGTCTGCTGACATTTCCCCACTGGGACTTCCTGTGAAAGAAGACCCTGTTTGATTGTTAGAATCTGGTCTCCTCCCAACCCATCTCCAGCCCAATGTCAGCACCCAAGTCAGGTAGTGATGTACAATCTTCCACTTCTAAGGATGGATTTTGGCATTGTGACAGGTTTTGGAATGGTTCCTGTCGTAATGGCTCGTTACACATGGGGTTGATTCTTGCTTGCTGATTTTCCTCCTGTTCCTCCCCTTCCCCTAGAACTGACATCAGGTGAGGGAACTAGAGAGGAACAAGTGCAATGTTCCTGAGAGAACCTGGATCTAAGTTGATCAATGTGCCTGCTCCAGAGGAGTCCATCCTCTGTTTGCACCCTGTAAGAACGAGGGCCTGTGATTTGAGTCATCTCAGCAGGAATCCACGGTTCACCCATAAGGTTCTTAGCATAAACAGAATCACCCACACTGAATGTGCGAACTTTGGAAGTGGAATCCAGTGGTGCGTTGGGTGCGTAAGTGGGATGAAGGCGGTCAAGGGAAGACCTAAGTTTCCTACCCATCAACAACTCTGCTGGGGATAAGTTATTAGATGGGTTAGGAGTGATGTGCTGAACACTAAGAAGTTTTTCAACTTTCTCAGTGATGTCCCCAGGACCCAGTTGCTGAAGCTTCTCCTTGGTAAAACGTACCATGCGTTCAGCCCGGCCGTTAGCGAAGGGTGCCCAGGGGCAGTAAGGGCATGTCTGATACCCTGTTGTGCTAAATAGGATTCAAAAAGGTTGGATGTAAATTGAGGGCCATTGTCAGAGACAAGAACATCAGGTAACCGTGGGTTACAAAAGTTTTTGAGCTGCTTGATGACAGCATCAGTTGTGGTGGATGCCATAGGAATTACCTCTAGCCATTTGGAATATGCATCTACTATAATAAGAAAGGTGTGCCCTCTGGTAGGGCCTGCGAAATCAATGTGAATCCTAGACCATGGGCCCCTAGGACATTCCCATTCCTGTGGGGGGGGCGAGAGGTGGGGCAGGCCTGACCTACATAACCTGGCCAATCCTTCATTCTGACAATACCTGGATGACCCTCATGTAACATTTCCAAAACCTCTTTTTGCAGTTTTGCAGGAATAACCACCCTGTTACCCCACAAAATACATCCTCTTAATACAGATAATTCAGTTTGCCTGGACTTAAAAGGTTGGGCAAGGTGAGGTAGATCTTGAAGAGGCCAACTTTTCTTAATCCAGCCTATAACAGGAGCCAATAAAGTGTCTTTGGCAGTCTCTCTGGCAATTTCAGCAGCATGCACTGGAAGCTTGGCAACAGTTTCTAGGAAAAAGGTGTGTGTTTCAGGTTCAAAGTCCTCCTTGTGGCAAGGAAGTGGGCAACGACTCAGTGCATCAGCATGTCCAATGTCCTTGCCAGGCTTGTGGATAAGTTTGTAAGAATAAGCAGCAAGAAATTCAGTCCACCTCAGCATTCTTGGTGACAGGATAGTAGGTGTAGGTTTATCTCCTGCCACAATGCCTAACAAAGGTTTGTGATATGTAACAATGGTAAATGTTCTCCCATACAAATATTCATGAAATTTCTTGACAGCTGCAACAATTGCCAATGCTTCCTTGTCCAATTGGCTGTAATTCCTCTCTGTTTTGGTCAAAGTCGAGAGTAAAATGCAATAGGGCTTCTCTCCACTGGGAAGCCTGTGGCTCAACCCCCCCCACTCCAAAGGGGGATGCATCACAAGTCAGTACGACAGGCAAATTCTCAGAGAACTGTATCAGTACAGCATCAGACGTGATTAGTCTTTTAATAGTTAAATGCTGATTGTTCCTTCCTCCCCAGACCCAAACAGATTTTTTATCAAGTAATCTGTGCAGTGGTTCTGCAATGTTTGCCTTCTGAGGTAGGAACATGTGATAAAAGTTAATGAGTCCAAGGAAGGCTTGCAAATCTGTTTTGCATTTAGGTCTAGGGGCTTCTTTGATTGCTTGAACCTTGGCATCTGTAGGGTGGATGCCATGCTTGTCAATCATGTAGCCCAGGAACTCAACCTTGTCAGTTTTAAGAGTGCATTTTTCTTCCTTGACTTTTAACCCGCTTTCCTGAATCTGGTAAGAACTTCTCTGAGTCTTTCTTGTAACTGAGTGTCATTTTCAGCAGAGATTAACACATCATCAAAGTAAGGCACTACCCTGGCAGTCCTTGGAGCATTTTTCCATAAGGCTTTGAAAGATGCCTGGTGCCACGCTTACTCCAAATTGTAACCTTTTACATTTGAAGGCACCTCTATGAGTCACAATGGTTTGGGCCTCTGCAGTGGCATCATCAACTGTTAGTTGTTGATATGCCTGGGCCAGATCCAATTTGGCAAAGACTGTACCCCTGCCAAGTGAATGTAACAGATGATGCACCACTGGAACTGGGTATGCGCTCTGCTGCAGCACATGGTTCAATGTCCGCTTATAGTCTCCACAGATTCTTACTGACCCATCAGTCTTGACTGGTGTGACTATGGGTGTCTCCCATCTGGAGTGGTCAGTGGGCTCTAAAACCCCTTGAGCTATTAATTTGTCTAATTGTGTATCAATTTTTTCCTTTAAAGCAAATGGGACCCTTCTGGGCTTTAAACGAATTGGTGGCACCTTGGGATCTAGGTTGAAAGTGATAGGGGTCCCCATATACTTGCCCAATCCTTCACTGAAGACCTCTGGAAACTCAGACTTCAAGGCCTCCTCCCATTCAGAGTTGCTCACGTGATTGATGCCAGTCACCTCGATGCCTAGTGGATTGAACCACTCAAGTCCCAGCAAGCTTGGGCGATCCTTGTCCACGATGGTCAGGGGCAAGCGTTTGGTGTGGCCTTTGAACTTCACACTGAATTCTCTTGTTCCAACTACTGGAATCTTGTTCCCTTGGTAGTCTTTAAGAGTCAGTGCTTGCTTCTGGGAATGTTTCTTCTGAATGTTGGGAAGTAGCCTGTGAATAGTGTCCCATGACACCATAGATAGATAGGAGCCTGAGTCCACTTCCATTTGGCAAGGCTTTCCTTCAATGAGTACCTTCACATGTACTTTTCTGCTTCTCAAGGGTGAAGAATGACCAATCGTGACTGTTTGATGAGATTCATTCTTCCCATTTGCTTCTGAGTTAGCCCCATTTTCTCACTGAAGTTGTTGGGCTTGAATTCTTTCTCAGGAAATTTCTTCCTACTAGGTGGAGTTCTGGATGATTTGCAGACTCTTGCTAGGTGACCTCTTTTCTCACAACGTAGGCAGATGGTGTCTAAAAACTTGCATTCAGTGCGGGGGTGCCCCCCCCACAGCCTCTGCAATAAAACTCTTGCCTCTTTCTCCCAAGGTCTTTCCTCGCGCATGGCCTCCTCCAAGCTGTTAAACTCGCATGCACCCCCAATGTCTCTTAAGCTTGCCATGAAGTCGTTAACGTTTTCGCTTTCCCCTTGATCCCGATGGTAAAACTCGTGTCTCTTAATGAGGCACAATACTTGTGGGGCGTAATGGGCTCTTAAAAGCTTTTCTAAATCAGGCCATTCCATTACCTTCACGTCTGCAGCTCCCGCCAATGCCTTCACCATCTTGAAGACTGCTGGACCGCAGTGCGTAAGAAAGACCGCCCTCTTCCACTTCCGGAGATGTCGGCGAGTTCGTTTCCTTCCAAATACATTTGGAAGCAATCCGTATACGATTCCCAGTCTTCTGCCACTGGATCGAAACGGAGCTGGGGGGGTGTTCAGCGCAGCCATCTCGCTCTTCTGCTTGTCTTCTGCGTTGTCTTCTCTTCAGGGGAATCCCACCTTCATCGCCAGTGTTAAGTTTGCATGAAGAGTCAGACGCGAAGAGCTTCAGTGAAGAGTTTATTTAGTTCGAATAAACAGCTCGAATGGACCCAACTTGGCTGGGCTATGGCTGCTACTTATAGCCAGCAGCCGTAGTTGCCAGCCAATCAGAGTGCAGGGTTTTCCCGCACTTTTTAAACCAATCCTATTTGACATTTTACAAGAACAATTCAAACTAAACCAATGACATTCAAACCTACATACATAACAGGAAGGGACCTTGGAAGTCTTCTAGTCCAATTCCTGCCCAGGCATGAATTCCTTTACCATTTCAGCCAAATGCTTATCCAATCTCTTCTTAAAAACTTCCAGTGTGGAGCATTCACAACTTTTGAAGGCAAGTCAGTCCACTTACACTCAGGAAATTTCTCCTTAATCCTAGGATGGTTCTCTCCTTGATTAGTGTCCATCCATCTTGTCCTACCTTCAGGTGCTTTGGAGAATAGGTTGACCCCCCTCTTCTTTGTTGCAACCCCCTAGATATTGGAACACTGCTATCATGTCACCCCTTTTCATTAAACTAGACATATCCAATACGTGCAAGCATTCTTCATATGCTTTAGCCTCCAGTCTCCTAATCATCTTTGTTGCTCTTCTCTTAAAGATATAAAATGTGAGAAATAGGTCTAAAGTAAGAATACCATACAACTCCTTTTATTTCTCTAGCTCTGTTTTTTTCTCAAAAGCATTTTGAAAAAGCAAATCTTAACAAATAGGATGTGTGTCTAAAATATTCATGTAGCTAATGTTTATGCACATACTCTTTAGTCCCTAATTTTTAATCATACTTAAAAAAACTATTCTAGACATAGGAAAGGGGCTTATGTGAGTAATTGATACCATTAATGACTGGTTAGTTAATTCTCTAGCAGGTAAATCTTTGTTGTATATTGTATAGTTGTAACTCTAGCTGAAAGTAAACATTTTTGAAAGCCCTGACCTGCTGCAAATGACAGAGAAAATGGGGAGGTGGTGGTCCAGTTTACAGAAGGAAAAATTATATGTGAGGAAGGAGGAGGATCCACCAGATTTCCTCTTCTTATCATCCTGTAGCCCATCACAATCACACATAACCCAAGTTGAGCTCTGTGACAGATGTCAAGAGATAAGTTATGTCAGTGAAAGAACTGTGAGAGAGAAAAGCCTTATTCTTAACAGTGAATCCATTCATCTGTCACTTGGTTTTTTTAAGTGAATGTGCCTGTTTCAGTTTTAAAGACATCATTCTGGTGACATCATCTAATGATGGTAGAAACTATTGGAAACTGAAATTAATTGACGTTACAATTCCAAAATCATAGTCAAAAGTGTGAATGTTAAAATTTCAGAACCCATGAACACTGTTGCAAAAGTGTTGATAGTTTACAAAATCCACAGAATTCAGATAATTAGGATCAAATCAATGCTGCTTTCCTGTAGTGGCAACACTGATAAACGAAGTATTCCATCACTTGGGAAAACTTTGCCCTGAAATTTGCATATGTCCATAAACCCAGATTTGACGAAGAGGAAATATTGAAGGATAATCAATGCTTGGCATTGTGTCCTGTCTGTGGCTCCTGTCAGTGGCAAGGTTCAATCTCTCTTCCTAACCATCTGCTCTTCTTCAGACCAAGGGATTGATTTGCAGAGGGGACCAGATAGATCCATACAGCTTGTTTCCTTCTCCCTCCTGCTTGGATATTGTTGGATGTGTGTCTCTATTAAGCAGAAAATGCTTATTGGTATCCTCGTTGAATTCGGGTAAATTAGGAAATAAGAGAATTATAGTGCAACACATGCAGCAGGCACCAGATTGCAAAAGGATGCAGTAAGTGGTCACCTAACAACAGGAAATAAATAATGCCATGTTTCTACTATGCTATGAACTATTCTGGGGAGAAAATGGGTTAAGTTCTGCCAATTTTGTAATGATAGTTAAAGCCTTAGTGCATAGTTATAAACAACACTAAGGTTGATATGCAACCCTACAGCTGCTATGAACTCTCTGGAAATGGCAGTAGGAATGTCTATATTTGCTTTCCTGCTTTTTTTTCCATGATGCTTCAGGAGGTGGAACCATCTGGCTGATTTTGAGCCTGAAAATAAGCAGAATTGGGCCTGCTTGAATGGGAGATCACTTGGATATTACAGGCTATAGCAGGGGTGTCAAACTTGATTTCATTGAAGGCCGCATCAGGGTTGTTTTTGACCTTGGGGGGTGTATGGCTAGGGTGGGTGTGGCCAGCTGTATGTCACTCATGTCAGGGACACCTGTGGTGGCCAAGTGCTAAGGCAGGACTTCCCTCAGACCCTCCCTCCCTCTCATTATAATCTTCCTTCCTTTTCTTTTTCCTGCCCTCTTCATTCTCCTTTCTTCTTCCTTCCCATCTTTCCTTCTTTTTCTTTGTGTTTCCTCTTTCCCTTTCTCCTTTCTTGACCCTTCTTGGATGCTCAAATGCAAAAGGGAAAAAATTCTCCTTTTGTTTGAGCTCCATTTTCACAGGCAGAAGCACCATGGGCTGGTCCTTTGCTGTTTCCAGCGCAGCCCCATGGGCCAGATCTAAGCACCGTGTGGCAGAGGTGGTATTCAGCAGGTTCTGACCAGTTCTGGAGAACCAGTAGCGGAAATTTTGAGTAGTTCAGAGAACCGCCAAATACCACCTCTGACTGAAAATTTTACAGTCTCCTTCCCCTGCCACGCCCACCAAGCCACGCCCACAGAACCGGTAGTAAAAAATTTTGTATCCCACCACTGCCGTGCGGGCCTTGAGTTTGACACCTCTGAGCTATAGCCTAGATTGGTAACATGTGAAAGTATTGGAAGAAGGTAGTGGCAAACCACCTCCATAGCAGTTATCTAATGCTAATCTACTGATGAGAGAAGATGCAGTCATAGTAATGTATTTCATGGTTAAGATTAGTGCTGACATAACTGTTAACTTGAAGACAAGCTAAAAAAGAAGCTTTACCTGAAGTTAGCTATGGTATGATTCATTTTGTGAGACTTCTAACTGAATAACTGTTGATAGAATAGTTCTGCACTTTTTAAAGAGTTATCTGACAATATGGAAAGTCATTCAGATTTGTATCCTGGAGTCAGGTTACTTGGGGTTTTTTTTATGATATACAGAGAGATTGAGATGATCAGACCTGTAAGTTAAGTGGAACTTACAGTATATTTAATTAAATTGTAAAACATGGAAAAAGAAGAAAACGTGATCAGCAAAATAAACAGCCAGACATATTGTGGGCCCACATAATTGCCCACACAAGTCTTTTGTTGAGCAGCCACTCTTGTGAGTTTCTATATTGTTTACCATTAGAGGACGATCAAAACTGCTTTGAACTCTGCCACCATATCATCTCTGCTTGGAAATAGAATATCTGCTTAGATGGAAGATTCACTGCAGTGAAAAACCCAAAAATCTCAAAGCAATATATCTCAGTAAAGCAATATGCTGAGCATCAATAGCCAATTAAGTTGGAGTAGTTTTCAGATGAGGAGGGAGACAGCCACAATTCAATTTCTATCCTAAGAATATGGAAAGTGGCAGAAAAAATGAATTCAGTATATACATTGGTTTTGCCTCTTATCTCACAATCTCTTCACTAGGAAATTCTCAGAATCACTTCTATTTAACATTTGCTCAAGCCCTACTTCCTATAGCAATAGCAATGGCATTTATATACCACTTATAGACTGCTTATAGATCTATACAAGCACTTATATACTGTTTCAGCATACTGCCCTTCACAGTCTGGGTCCTCATTTTACTGATCTTGGAAGGATGGAAGGCTGAGTCAACCAATGGTGGGATTCAATTTTTTTTACTACTGGTTCTGTGGGCATGACTTGGTGGATATGGCAGGGGAAGGATACTGTAAAATCTCTAGTCAGAGGTGGTATTTGCCGGTTCTCCAAACTACTCAAAATTTCCGCTACCAGTTCTCCAGAACTGGTCAGAACCTGCTGAATACCACCTCTGGAGTCAACCTATAATACAACCTGTGATTCAAAAGACAGAGTGAAATTTTTTAGCTAATTAATAAGGTTTCTGATACTTAACGTATTTCTGTACAAATCTGTATCATAATATTTTTCCAAATTTCCTTTCAAGAATCAAGTTGTAATGAGTTTTTCTTGTTTCTTCTTTCATCTGCTTTTTGATATAATTAATTATACTTATTATACTCTGTTGAGGAGTGGAATATAAATCAGAGGACTGTATCAAAACTATAGTTAACAGGGATTTGGAGATGGTGATGAAGAAGACAGACAGACAGATAAATAGATAGATAGATATGATTAAAGTCAGTGGTTCTCAACTGAATTATGTTCCTATTTGATGCATCCAGAGCTAGGTTACATACACAATAAATATTCAGTTTTGAGTGGTAAACTATTCTAACTGTTCAATATAGTTATGAAAGATTTGTGTTGAGGGGTTACACAGTTTGCAGGAAATACAAAGAGGGGGAGATGTTTCCCAACATCTGGGAAGACCGTATCAAAATTCTAAAGGTTTTTAAGAACCTAGAGCAATACATGGAAAGCCCTACATTAAGGTAGGAAAAATCAAAAGTTTGAAGAAAGAATGTGATTTTCAAACTGGGCAGCGGTATATGCAAAAAATAAAAAAAGGTGTCCTGTGGATCACAAACTGAATAAGACTGAACAATGTGGTTGAAGTGAAATAGGAATAGAATTGCTAGTTTATAAAATATTATTCCTTCTTTATCAGTCAAATGGGTAGCAACCTTTCTCTTATGAGGCAGTTAGAAAGAGGATCAGGGGATCAAAGAAGCCTACTTTAAGGTATCAATCTTCTGGAAGTCTGGACAGAGCTGCTTTTAAATATATATCCAGTGACATTAATTTTTTTTAAAGACCACTGGTCTATTTAATCAGGCAGAGAGGAGCACTGCTGGTTATGTATTGTGTCAATGTGATGGATCTTTCAGCAGAACAGTGGTCCTTTCTTTTTAAAAAGGAAGGTTAACCTAGTGTGCTGTCCCTCAATTTGAAACAGGAACAGGATAATGTCTCAGCTCTAACAAATTAAGTTTTGGACCAAATCATATGGTTACTGCACAGCCCTAAAAAAAAGACTCAGATATGACCTTTAAAAACAGCATATTTCTTTTAAAATGGAGGTGAGTTCCAAGCCATTCTCATTAGGCCTGTAGAAAGAAAAGAGGGGAAAAAAACACTTAACATTCACTGATGATTCTTTAGCTTCCAGAGTTTTTGTTTAAAATTCTCCTCTGTGGATGAATCATCTAAAATTGCATAGTCATTTGAACTATTTGTAGCCCAATTCCTAAATGCTTATAGAAACTCAGGATATCAGAAAATAAATCACAATTCATGCAGAAATGAATTCTTACACACTAAATTGTCTAATGGAAGGAGATCCAGCCATAATTCCTAAAATTCTTAAAATTCATTCAATTTGAATAAATTTCTGAATTATACACAAATCAAAGTTCTAAATGAGTTTAAGGATTGCTTTCTATCAAAGTAGTCCATGTGGAATCCTATAGCTACTTGAAAAACATTGCTACTTTACCAAGTGTTCAATATTATAATTAAAAACTGATGAAAAATCCATTGCAGTTTAAGCTTACATGCAGTTGATTATTAGAACAAACCAAAATACAGTATCCAAACATTTCTGCTAGTCATGATATTTTCAGACTTTATTGTATAGATTGATTGACTATATGCTATCAAGTAGATTTCAACTCTTAGAAATTACATAGTTGCAAACAATTGTGTATTATGTAATACATGTATGTATTACATGTATTATTGTATTGTGTATTTATTATATATTTCCTGCTAAATAGATGCAGGTTTTTTAAAATCATATCCTGCTTTCCTAATTGCTGCTTCTACTAACGTTGCCAATAAGAATTGTAAGATCTGTAGAACATGTGAATCCTTATTATCAAGTGCTGTTGATCACCAGTTATTCAATCTGAGTCATAAGAAAAATACCCTACCTCATGGTGTATCTACATTTGCCCTTTCAACTGCTCCCATCCTATCCTCATGTCAGTTTGACTTTAAACCAGCTTTTAAAAATGCCGCTTCAGATGAGAGATTTTGTTAATGTCTAGTAAGCTAGTACTTAGTCTCATTTGCAATCTATTGATCCATTCCTCTACATATGTTCCTTTCTACTTTTCAGAAAAGCAATTCCAAATTATGGAATAATCCCATTTTCTATCATCTTGGTTTATCGGCTGTGGTATGGAATGTGCAGGAAAGCAGTTCCATAATAGTACAAAAGGGTTAATAACTAATCTTTAATCTGTATTTTTGTTTCACAAGGTTGTTATTCAATTTGAAATATCAAGTTGGGTAATATATTTCCCAACAAGTCAATAATATTCCTAATTTATTCTGTCCTTTCTGGAAATTTTTATTCAAATGTTCACAAAATAAAGCAACAGTCCTACGCTTATCAAGATAAAGCTGTTGAAACTTTAAATAGAATAACCAGTTGAAACTTTAAATAGAATAACCAAAAGTCTATGAGATAGCAACAAATAAACTGCCTGTTGTGCTGGAGAGGGAGTAGTGATGAATGCAAGCCCATGCAATTTTGGTAGTTAGATTACTAATGTTGCATAATATTTAATATAAGCTATGGTTTCTCATATCTCTCTTCAACAAGTGCTTTTCCAATCAATTGCATTCAGGATGGGAGATCCCAGAAAAAAAAATTAATGAAAGAAGTTGCTTAATGATAAGAAATCTCTGAGTGAGGAAAGATTTATGATAAGAGATTTGTCATAAACGAATCAAAAGCTAGAAACAAAATTGTAGTACCTTTAAAAATTAAGAACACATTTTCCTGGTGGATATGGAAATCAGATATAGGAACCACAAAATTATAGTTGGCTTGTTCTCTAACTGACCACTGTTGTATGCATGTGTGGAGGAGCAAAAAAATGGATTATAGTGGGGAAAGTAGAATTATTATCGTCTTGTTACACAGTTCTGGATTATTTATTTATTTATTTGTATATGACTCCAGTTTCTCAAGCCACCCACTCACCAACTGCTCTGGGCAACTCATAAAAACTTAAAACAAGTAATAACTATCAATTAGAACAAGAGTTAAAAATGGCTATGCTGTGTGGGGGAAGGAGAGCATAAAAATTAAACAGTATTGACTCAAGTGGTCGATACACATAATGTCCTGGCCTGATGCCTGTGAGAACAGCTGGTCTTCCAGGCTTCCTTACAAGCAGGCCTGGGTATAAGGCTGCTCTAAAGGCATGGTATGCAGCAGAGACATCATTTACGTATTTTATATTTATTTTGGGTTATTGTTCTTTTAATCTGTTTAGTAGAGTTTTTAATTATTTTGGTTGCCATCATACTGTGCTGTTAATGATGTTGTGGTTGGATTTTTAGTACCAGGTTCCTAATTAAAATCAGAAACTTTGCAAGAACATCAGTTCTCAATAGTTTAGCCCATCAGAACAGAGCAATAAATTAGAACCATAAACAAAAGAGAAAATTGTGTCTAGTTTGGTCACAGAGGACACAAACCATTGTACAGAGCCTTGTAGGGCAAGATTAAGGTGGCATAACTGCCGTCCTAGGAAATATAGATGATTCAAACCTCTCTTTGGTATTCTCAGGTGTTCATCCTTCTATAAAGGAAATAACAGAGGGATGCTTTTTCATCAAATCCCCATTATCTGATTCTTCCATATGTATTTATTTCCCCTCACACAATTAGTAGCATTAAGTGAAGAGAAAAGCCTCATTGTACCAGATTCAAATTCCTAGCCAACCCCAAATTTATGCATTTTAAGACCAATAGGAATTCTATAGCCTCAGACTACTCATAAATGTTCAGTCAAAATGTCCCAATTCTAAAGAGGGGGTGCTCATCTCCATTTCTTAGTTGAGGGAACAAGTATCATCCAAAGCCATTTCTGTGGTCATGTGGCCAACATGACTATACATTGAGGCACAAGGAATGCTGTTACTGTTAAGTTTGCATGAAGAGTCAGACGGAGTGCTTCAAGCTCTTTGTTTATTAGTGACTACAGCTCACAACAGACCCGTTTTGGCTGGGCTGCGGCTGCTACTTATAGCCAGCAGCCGCAGTTGCCAGCCAATCAGAGTGCAGGGTTTTCCCTCACTTTTTAAACCAATCATAACTAACATTTTACAAGAACAGTTCAAACTAAACCAATGACATTCAAACCTACATACATAACACCCCTCCCCACTAGGTTCAGTCCATACCCAAACCCCATCTATCTAATGTATTTTTTTAAATAGGTGGGGCTCTTATGTGTACATTGAGACCTGCGTGGTTCAGATGTTTTAAAGTTCTCACCCAGTGAGAGAGGAAATGTGTCTGCTGACATTTCCTTACTTGGACTTTTAGTAGTAGCAGAACCTGTCTGGTTACTACAACCTGGTCTCTCCTCCCAATCCATCTCCAACCCAATGTCAGCACCCAAGTCAGGTAGTGATGTACAATCTTCCACTTGTGAAAATGGATCTTGGTCTTGTGACAGGTTTTGGGGTGGTTCCTGTCATGTTGGCTTGTTACACATGGGGTTGATTCTTTCTTGCTGATTACCCTCATAATCCTCCCCTTCCCCCCTAGAAGAGATACTAGGTGTGGGAACTAGAGAGGAGCAATTGCGATGTTCCTGAGGTAATCTGGATCTTAGTTGATCAATGTGCCTGCTCCAGAGGAGTCCATCCTCTGTTTGTACCCTGTAAGACCTGGGGCCTGTGACCTGGGTTATCTCAGCAGGGATCCATGATGGTTCACCCATAAGTTTCTTAGCATAAACAGAATCACCCACAGAGAATGTGCGAACTTTACTAGTGGAATCTAGTGGTGTGTTGGGTGCGTAAGTGGGATGAAAGCGATCAAAGGGAGACCTGAGTTTCCTACCCATCAACAACTCTGCTGGGGATAAGTTAGTTGATGGGTTAGGAGTGATATGCTGAGCACTGAGTAGTTTTTCAACTTTCTCAGTGATGTCCCCTGGACCCAATTGCTGAAGTTTTTCCTTGGTAAATCGTACCATGCGTTCAGCCCGGCCGTTAGCGAAGGATGCCCAGGGGCTGTCAGGCATGTCTGATACCCTGCTGTGCTAGATATGATTCAAAAGGTTGGATGTAAATTGAGGACCATTGTCAGAAACGAGGACATCAGGTAACCCGTGAGTTACAAAAGCTTTTAAGCTGTTTGATGACAGCATCAGTTGTGGTGGATGCCATAGGGATGACCTCTAGCCATTTGGAATATGCATCTACTATAATAAGGAAAGTGTGCCCTCTGGTAGGGCCAGCAAAATCAATGTGAATCCTGGACCATGGGCCCCTAGGACATTCCCATTCCTGTTTGGGGGCAAGAGGTGGGGCAGGCCTGACTTCCTGACAGTTAGGACAGGATGCAACCCAGTGTTCAACCATTTTGTCAATACCTGGCCACCATACATAACTCCTGGCCAATCCCTTCATTCTGACAATACCTGGATAACCCTCATGTAACATTTCCAAAACCTCTTTTTGTAGTTTTGCAGGAATAACCACCCTGTTACCCCACAAAATACATCCTCTTAATACAGATAATTCAGTTTGCCTGGATTTAAAAGGTTGGGCAAGTTGAGGGAGATCTTGAAGTGGCCAACCCTTCCTAATCCAGCCTATAATAGGAGCCAATAAAGTGTCTTTGGCAGTCTCTCTGGCAATTTCAGCAGCGTGTACTGGAAGCTTGGCAACAGTTTCTAGAAAAAAGGTGTAAGTCTCAGGTGCAAAGTCCTCCTTGTGGCAAGGAAGTGGGCAACGACTCAGTGCATCTGCATGCCCAATGTCCTTGCCAGGCTTGTGGATAAGTTTGTAAGAATAAGCAGCAAGAAATTCAGTCCACCTCAGCATTCTTGGTGACAGGATAGTGGGCGTAGGTTTATCTCCTGCCACAATGCCTAACAAAAGTTTGTGATCTGTGACAATGGTAAATGTTCTCCCATACAAATATTCATGAAATTTCTTGACAGCTGCAACAATTGCCAAGGCTTCCTTGTCCAATTGGCTGTAATTCCTCTCTGCTTTGGTCAAAGTGCGAGAGTAAAATGCAATAGGGGCTTCTCTCCCACTGGAAAACCTGTGGCTCAACCCCCCAACTCCAAAGGGGATGCATCACAAGTCAGTACAACAGGCAAATTCTCAGAGAACTGTATCAGTACAGCATCAGACGTGATTAGTCTTTTAATATTGTTAAATGCAGATTGTTCTTTTCTGCCCCAGACCCACACAGATTTTTGTCTAGTAATCTGTGCAGTGGTTCTGCAATGGTTGCCTTCTGAGGTAGGAACATGTGATAAAAGTTAATGAGTCCAAGGAAGGCTTGCAAATCTGTTTTACATTTTGGTCTAGGGGCTTCTTTGATTGCCTGAACCTTGGCATCTGTGGGGTGGATACCATGCTTGTCAATCATATAGCCCAAGAACTCAACCTTGTCAGTTCTAAGAGTGCATTTTCTTCCTTGACTTTTAACCCTGCTTTTTGAATCTGGTAAGGACTTCTCTGAGTCTCTCTTGTAACTGAGTGTCATTTTCAGCAGAGATTAACACATCATCAAAGTAAGGTACTACCCTGGCAGTCCTTGGAGCATCCTTTCCATAAGGCTTTGGAAGATGCCTGGTGCCACGCTTACTCCAAACTGTAACCTTTTACATTTGAAAGCACCTCTATGAGTCACAATGGTTTGGGCCTCTGCAGTGGCATCATCAACTGTTAATTGTTGATATGCCTGGGCCAGATCCAATTTGGCAAAGACTGTACCCTGCCAAGTGAATGTAGTAAATGATGCACCACTGGAACTGGATATGCGCTCTGTTGAAGCGCATGGTTCAATGTCCCCTTATAGTCTCCACAGATTCTCACTGACCCATCAGTCTTGACTGGTGTGACTATGGGTGTCTCCCACCTGGAGTGGTCAGTGGGCTCTAAAACTCCTTGAGCTATTAGTTTATCTAATTGTGCATCAATTTTTCCTTTAAGGCAAATGGGACCCTTCTGGGCTTTAAGCGAATTGGTGGCACCTTGGGATCTAGATTGAAAGTGATAGGGGTCCCCATATACTTGCCCAATCCTTCGCTGAAGACCTCTGGAAACTCAGACTTCAAGGCCTCCTCCCATTCAGTGTTGCTCACGTGATTGATGCCAGTCACCTCATGCCTAGTGGATTGAACCACTCAAGTCCCAGCAAGCTTGGGCGATCCTTGTCCACGATGGTCAGGGGCAAGCGTTTGGTGTGGCCTTTGAACTTCACACTGAATTCTCTTGTTCCAACTACTGGAATCTTGTTCCCTTGGTAGTCTTTAAGAGTCAGTGCTTGCTTCTTGAAATGCTTCTTCTGAATGTTTGGGAGTAGTCTGTGAATAGTGTCCCGTGACACCATAGATTAATATGAGCCTGAGTCCACTTCCATTTGGCACAGCCTTCCTTCAATTAGTATCTTGACATGCACTTTTCTGTTATTGATAGAAGAAGAATGACCAATAGTTACTGTCTGATGAGGCAGATGGTATCTAGGAACTTGCATTCAGTGCAGGGGTGGCTTCCCCCACAACCTCTGCAGTAAAAATCTTGCCTCTTTCTTCCCAGGTCTTTCTTTTTCCGCTCCATTCTGAGTCTATAAATTCCTTCCTCCATCTCACTACAGTCTGACTCAGAATCTATTTGCTCACAATGAGTTGTTGTGGACTTTTCCACATCAGGATGGCTTGTGGCCTTGTTGATTTTCTTCATAGCCACTGTTGAGGACTTGGTAGCTTCTGCTGAAGAGGCCTCTTCTATTGCTTCCTTCAGCGTGATCTTAGGTTCTAGTAATAACTTGCTCTGAAGCACCTTGTCTTTAAGGCCCAGAACAAATCAATCGTGCATGGCCTCTTCTAAATTGTTAAATTCACATGCACCCCCAATGTCTCTTAAACTTGCCACAAAGTCGTTAACGTTTTTGCTTTCCCCTTGATCCCAACGGTAAAACTCGTGTCTCTTAATGAGGCATGATACTTGTGGGGCGTAATGGGCTCTTAACAACTTTTCTAAGTCAGGCCATTCCATTACCTTCACGTCTGCAGCTCCCGCCAATGCCTTCACCATCTTGAAAACTGCCGGACCGCAGTGCGTGAGAAAGACTGCCCTCTTCTGCCTCTCGGAAATGTCGGCAAGATCGTTTCCTTCCAGATACATTTGGAAATGATCTGCGTACGTCTCCCAGTCTTCTGCCGTCGGATCGAACGGGGCTGGGCGGGTGTTCAGCGCAGCCATCTCTCTCTTCTTCTGTTCCGCGTTGCCTTCTTCTTCAGGGAGATCCCACCTTCGTCACCAGTGTTAAGTTTGCATGAAGAGACAGATGCGGAGTGCTTCAAGCTCTTTGTTTATTAGTGACTACAGCTCAGAACAGACCCGTTTTGGCTGGGCTGTGGCTGCTACTTATAGCCAGCAGCTGCAGTTGCCAGCCAATCAGAGTGCAGGGTTTTCCCGCACTTTTTAAACCAATCATAACTAACATTTTACAAGAACAGTTCAAACTAAACCAGTGACATTCAAACCTACATACATAACAGTTACCATCCCACTGAAATGGTACCTATTTATTTGCTTGCATTTGCATGCTTTTGAATTGCTAGGCTGGCAGAAGGTGGGACAGGAACAGGAGCTCTTCCTGTTATGCAGTGCTTGGATCTCAAATCAGGCTTGTCAGCTTTCCAGGTGACAAGCTTGGCACCATTAACCTCTTAGCCCTTGCACTCCCCTCCCCAACTCATCTTTATGATCTAATCTAACTCCTTATAGAATTAAGATAGAGCAAGATAGGCATTTCTAAAACATTCTTCCTAGCAGAATGTGAATGCTGTTCACAATTGCCTTATGGGCTAAGCATCAGAACTTAATGCATTTCTGCTATTCCTGAGTTGCAAATTGGGTAGTTCAGTGTCATGAACTTTTGAGTAAGAATGGCACTGCTCTGAAATATAAAACTACAAAACACTTCCCGAAAGCATGTTTTCCTATCAGTTTCATCTCTTCAAAATTGATTTTGTTGTGGTTCTTCTTCTGAGCTACCTATTTTATTTCTAATTTAATTGCATAGAACATTGATTTAAGAAGCATGGACACCAGGCTTTTCAATAATGTATGCATAATATTTACTCATGATTTGATAAATTGTCTTTAAAAAAAACTCCTGAAGTGTTTTCTTAGCAAAGCAATGCATTTCACATAATTCTTCACAAACAATGGTGCTCTAGGCAAAATTAATGGCTTAACAAGACAAGCAACACTGCATTTAGACTGATTAGACACAAGAAGGAGGAAGGGAGGAGAGTCAGTTCGATTTGTATTATATTAGAAAAGAAAATAATTAGAGCCCTCTTACCTGCTTTTATATATTCAGATATTGAGCAGTGGCCCTTGTGGAATAGTCAGTCCCCAAATTGTTGCTGTTGAGAACAAAAACACGGATGCAAACTCTGGCTAGAATTCCTGGTGCATTTTTCTCTGCCACTGATCATTGCGCAACATCCTCCATGAGTATTGGGGATAAAAGATAAAGAAAATGAGGCATTTACAAGAAGCCAAGAAGCATTTACATCTCTTGTCTTTCCAGCATCATGTTATCCTTTCCTACCTGCAGCACCTAACATCTGAGAAAAACACTTCTCCCTCTGGTACAGTTTGGCTTTGTTGAAAGCTAAACTGTATCAGTTCAGTTAAAAAACATGGTGGATAATGGGCTGAATTACAGATTCATCCCATGGATTCAAGTGAGTTGCTTCTCAATATTCAAAGTACTATGCTATCTTGACTAAAGGATCTTCTGAAAAGTCTGCAAATACCTTAGTGAAGCTGTCATCTCCCACATGTTGGGAAGTGGTCTCCCATGTTCATCAGTGCACCTAACTATGGAAGAAGTGGCTATGAAATCCCAAGGCCACCCAAGAGCCCTGGGAATTGTTTTTCTTGGGAGCTGGCTATTTCATTATTGTCATTGTCCTTGGATTCACCTTATACATTAGCACAACGACATAGCTGACAGAATCCTTGGGAGTATTTGCTGTTCCAGGGTGAAACCAGAACTGATAATTATATTTTGGTTTTGGAAATTGATACAGCAACCCTTTCTTTTTCAAGGATCTGTCTGGAACTTTCAAAATGGATGTCGAGAAGAAATGAAACAGAAATAAATGTCTCTACATTTGGCAATGATGCTTCTTTTTGAGAAGTGTGCAGGATTCTAGAGCTGCAGTCTGACTGAATAGAATTGGACTGACTTCTGAGCAAACACGTATAACAAATTATAGCAGTCTCATTCCTGAAGCCAAAGACTTCATCAGCAGAAAACAATGACTAAAGGAAAGATGTGAGAAAGAAATAGCTAGGAAGAAGCCAAGCAAATGCAAGGCAGGAAGATATTTAGTTGTCTTTACTTGTCCTGTTGTTTAGGGCAAAACAAAGGCTGGCCCAAAGTAGCTAAATGAATATTAGAACTGTCAATCTTGTTATATCTCTAATTCAGGTCCAGGAATGGAAATGCCTTTACAATGTCACCTTGGCTTTGCTTGGCTTTCTATTCTCCCAAACATTAGAAGGAATACTGAAAATGTATATGTTGCTGGAAGGGAGGGGGGTATCCTATTAAAACATTTTGTTAGCAATTGCTCGGGACTTTGGCAAAACATCAGGATATTAAAAACATAATAAAGGTTGCTTAAGCAACTCTCTACTATGGTAAAATGGACATGCAATTTGAAATAGACCCTTTTTATATTGTGCATTAGCACCAATGCTGAATTTTGATAGAGTTCCATTACTTGACTCTGAATTGTAACACACCATTCTAAGAACAGTGCATTATAAGCCAATGTTTGCATCAATGAAAGGCCAAAAGCACTGGCTCTTGTCACTCCATATAAATTATCAGAATATATAAGGCATGCCATCATTATGGCCATTTTAGGATACGTTAACATTTGTGCACTGTGCAGATGTTCTCCTTGCAGTTATTGTTTGCAAGCCAAACAAATGTGCCATTTGAGCTACTTGGCAAATGCATTACAATCTGTGTTTCATAAAAATGATGGCAATGTTTCTCAGAAACCCAGAATTATAAAATGAAACATTATAAAGTGGGCTCTGTGGAAGAAGAAGTGATTCAATTCTAAGGATCTTGATTAAACCGAAGTTACAGGCAGCAGATCCATCTACCCATATTCTACTAAAACTCTCATTCTTGTGATCTTTAATTGGATGAAAGAATGCATCACGGGCAGGGGTAGGATCTGACCGGTGTAACTACCGGTTCGGTGATTTTACGTGATTTTATGTTCCGGTATTTTCGGAAAAACAGGAAGTGATGAAACGGGGCTAGATTTCGGCCTACAAAGCTTGTAGAAGCCTGCAGAAGCCTTCCTCAAGCCTTTGGAAGGCTGAAAAAGGCCTCAAACCAGCCGAAAATCAGCTGTGAGGTGCAGGTAAGGGGGTGGCAGGGCGGGATTGCACATGCATGCAAAGGGGACGTTGGGGGGCATGCATTGCCTTCTGGGTGCTGGCACGCAAGTGCAAGCGTGAAGCGCACACATAATTTTTGGCACAGGAGCCCAAAAGGTTAGCCACCACTGGTACAGTGTCCCTGCTTGAGCAGGGGATTGGACTAAAAGACCTCCAAGGTCCCTTCTAGCTCTATTCTGATTATGTATGTATGTATGTATGTATGTATGTATGTATGGCTTGATGTTTAATACTCTACTCACCATTTTGCCTGTTTTGACACTCTTTCCCTGCATATATATCTCAACCAATATGAACAAAGGTTGTTTGTTGTTAAATCTATCAGTAGGAAAAAGATAATCTCACATCCCTGGATGAATTTCATTCTTTTCACCTTTCTGTTCTCTAAAGGATTGCCTTTATCACAGTTTTAGGTAATGGATCTGTGAAAGAATATTTTCACTAATTTCTGCCTTTAGGTTCATATTCAAAGGAAGTACGGAGGAAACATTTCTACTTCAGATCTGGGCCACACTTAACCTAAGCCTTTAATGGGAGGCATACAGACAGGCAGGAACACCATAGCACTACTATCTGAGCTGTGTTCCCCAGCAACTGAAATGGGAGGAGATACATAAAGACTATAATCGGGGGAGGCATTACATAGCCCTCATAAGAAATTGCAACTAAACCTAGACTCATTTCCTTAAAGGGAAATTGCCTCAATCCTTTGAGTTTATCCAATTCTGCCAATCATTTTTTCCCTGCATACCTTTTGTTGCTTACTTGAATATCTATTGTGTAAGTAACCTCTTTTATTCCCCTGATCTGAATGCAGTTTTTACTTTTGGAAAAAAAATGTTCTTTTCCTGTCTCAGCTTCTTCAGCATTATTTTTCATGAAGCTGTGTATTTGGCACCATCTTATTTCTTCTAACCCATGATAGTTGGGTTAGTTGATAATTCTCTAGTTGTATTTCACTAGCCATATAGGTTTTATATTGCTTACCACTTTTATTAAATTGAGCCATTTGCCTGAACACACTTCAGTCAAACGTGTTTGCTCTACTATTATGCACAAAACCCCATCTCTATTTTTATCAGAGAAATGTCAGAGTGTGTGTTACCAGCTGGTTGTGCTGATATCTGAGCTATTTATCATTATGACTGAAGGGTCTGACTCAAAGGTGTTATGTATTCTTTCAGCAGCACAATATTAGTCTAATAACACTGTTCCTTTTCTTATCTTCTTTTTGCTGTTCCCCTTATAATTACATGACAATAAAAATAGCCTTGCTAATCCTGAAAAAAACCAAAGAAAACAAAACATATAGCCTATTTTGGAAATTCACAAAATGAATTGTTTTAGGGAAAGAGGTCCTCTGCTGGTAAATATCTAAACTGCAATTTTTAAAATATATCAAAATATATTATTGGAATAAACCATTGAGAATTTAGACTAAGGATAAAGGCTCCTGGATTTCAAATTGTCTAAAAGGCACAGTCAATGGTGAATATTACATCAAAGTATGTCACAACCTCCCACTCGCTGCAATTCCATTAACATGCCAAAGCTGTTTTATTTCAATTTGCATTCAGTCCAGCTGACTGTTTGTGAGTGCCTATCTTGAGTTTTATTGGGAGGGTATAACTTTGCTTTTTGAGATTTTGTTTTGATTTTGACATTTTTCTGATTTATTTAATATTTTCTTTTGATTTTCCATGCCACTTAAAGTCCTTTAGGATTAGGGTGAGTTACAAGGAAGGAAGGAAGGAAGGAAGGAAGGAAGGAAGGAAGGAAGGAAGGAAGGAAGGAAGGAAGGGTCAGTGGGATGAGTTATTAAACTTTAGCATGTATTATTATCTTATATAACTGCTCTCTTTTACATCCCTAAGATATTTTCTCATCTATTCCCAGATTCTTAGCTTTGAGGGGGAAAAAACCTGGCAGGTAGTCAGTACAATAATCTCCTTAGTGGTGATGCTCATTTACCAGACACACTTGGCACCGTTCTAGTATATATTTCATCACTAGGCTGGTTTCCCCCCCACTTTTCCAAGCATTTTTTTAAAAAGCAATCTGAGTTACTGTATAATAAAAAAACACATTTGTTTTTCTGATTGTATTTACTACACTTGACCCATAACTCCAATTTCTTTCAGTGACTGCTTTGGCTTACCTGACATTTGTTTGTTTGCTTCCCTAGTTGCTTATTTTCCTACTGCTTATTTGACATTGTGCTGCCCTGGGAGCACAGTGTCAAAAGCACTAGTACATTATTTCAACAAATGATCAAAATGATATTTGCCAAATGTTCCTAAGCCTGTTTTAGGAAGTCCCATAGCTTCAATGGTTCTTATTATCTAGGAAATGTTGTTTGGATGCTGACATATCATTACACAGCTACTCCCAATCTCCAAGTAATGAAAAGATTTGGGAATGTTAGCAGTGAGAGTACACTGGAGATTTATAGTATTTACTGTGGTGTGATTTATAGGCTGAGCCTAAATATTAGGCTGAGTCTAAGAAAAGGGTTCTTAGCACCAGTGGTGGGATTCAAAATTTTTTACTACCGGTTCTGGGGGCATGGCTTGGTGGGCGTGGCTTGGTGGGCGTAGCAGGGGAAGGATAGTGTAAAATCTCCATTCCCTCCCCAATCCATTAACCTGCTTTCCAGATCCATTCTCCTATGCAGGGCAACAAAAGAAGAACCAGCCAATCAGTTGGGACTTCTTCAAACTACTCAAAATTTCCACTACCGGTTCTCCAGAACTGGTCAGAACCTGCTGAATACCACCTCTGTTTAGAGCCAGCACATTGTAACCAAGTCCTGTTTTCCATCAGGTTTTTTTTATGAAAACCTTGAACCATCTGCTCATTATCAGCCCTTGCCTTAGGATAAGATTACCTTCTAATAGAGAAATCTTTGGATCAATATTGCAGATCAAACAAATGATTCTCAAGAACAACCTCAGCCGCCTCTACCTTTATATAGCAATACATTTTTCTCATATATTAATACTTCTAAGCTCCATCCTGAATTCAGACTCACAGTAGTTTTAAAAATGAAATAAATCTATTGACAGATTCATAAATTACTTTATATTTTATTGTTCATTTAACATATTTGCATTAATATTTTGTTTTATCATTTATTTTAATGTAGTATTCTGATATATATTTCATCTACCAATAATTATTATCCTAAATATTCATTAATTCATCAATAGCAAAGTTACAATTCATGAATTTTCTATTTCATGCTGGCTAGGTAATGTTAAGAGTTGAAGGCCATACATTTTCAGGTTGCCAAGGCTGAGGTACACTGCTGTAGAGTAGCTGAATAGAAATCCCACTTGTTTTCTCACTAGTAAATAGGACTTGCTCTTTAGACAATTCTTTAACAAATTTTATAGCACACTACTATTTACCATATGCCTATTAGGAACTAGCTCACTTAATCAAAGTTAGCTCATTTAATCATAGTTCACTGAATTAATCCAGTTGATTGAGCTTCAGAGTATCCATATTTTAATTTAGTGTATCCTATGACCCAGATTGTGACTTACTGTAGCTCCCAGAAATTATTATAAGATTGTGGCTTCAGTACCCAATGCAAACGTGGAGTACACAGGCTGAAAAACTGCACATTTACGCCTTTAATTTACATAAGACAAAATACAAGCCAGGAATAATAAACATGAGTTGATATACTAGGGATTTACATATCTGCCAAAAACAATTACTGAATAATCTAGGCTGGAAAACCAATGAGTCTTTATTGCTTCACTGTTTTTTCTGAGACAAATGTTCCAAAAAAAAAAAACCCTGAGAAAAACTAAATGAAATGTATAATTATAACAGCCAGTATATAATGTGACAACAGCTAAAGCTGGAGATACCTGCAATTACAGGCTGATGAAAACAAAGCAGATGGTCACAGAGAGTAGAATGAAAGAGTTGCTATATTTAGAGAAAGCCTGGTGAATTAATTGGAGGGGGTGTTTTAACTGAATCAGCAAAGATATAGTTTCCAACAGTTGAAATCATGCTGGATGAAAAGCCATGTTAGACTTTACAAATTACTGGGTATGGCTGCAGAGAAGTACATAAATCGAATCTTTCCTCATATCTGTTATAGACAAATCCAGAATATTCCATGACCAAACTCCTTGCTATTCACATCCCTTGAGATAACAAGTTATTGCTAGCCACCTCTTGAGTGTGACTAGCCTGGGTCCTTGAATTCTTAGTCTAGAACAGTGTTTCTCAGCTGTGGTAACCTGAAGATGTGTGGGCTTCAATTTTCAGAATTCCCCAGCCAGCAGGTATTCTTTTAACTGTGTAAATCTGGTCATAATCTGTATGATTTTTTTTGTTGAATGCAAGAACATAGCTAGGTAGAGCTGACTCAGGCTGTGTTTCTGAATGCAGGAAAGTAAACTGTCAGAAAATGGAACTTTCTGGTGTTGCTATGCAGTTTACAACTTGTGGGGATTTGAAGGCAAAACCAAATCCACCATTGACAGGGTAACAGCAGATACCCTGGAGTGGCATCACAAGCCACGCCCCTTGATATATAAGGGGCAGCCCAATAGGCATCTTACTTCAGGGAGTCAAAAAGGAATCTGAGTGTGTGTGTCTATTGGGGTCCATTGCTCTCCTTGCCTGCTCTAATTGTGTACCTCAGAAGCTTGAGGTGGAGGAACCTCTTGCCAGAAGAGAAAAGGAGACAGAGAGAGGGAAAAGCCTTGAAACAGTTTTAAGTTCTTAAAGAGGTCTAAGTTTCCATAGGGTTTGTTCTTAAGTTAAAGGACTTAGAAAACCTAACTGCATAGGCAGAGAAACCAAGTGGGACCTGAGAAGAAAGAAACTTAAAGAAGGCACAAGAAACTGGTAAAAGTCTTTCTGTAAATTTATTTGAATTAAGCTGCTTGTACAATAAAGATTTTGGTTTGAAGAACAAAGCTGGGCTCAGCATCTTTGTACAATTTAAATATATAGACAGATTAACAAGATCCTCTAGACTTTAGTCAATCATAGGATTGACTGATCAAAAGTCATTTCATTCAGTTATTTTCAACATAAACATTAGTTATCTTTCATAAATAGCATCTTGGGTATTATTGAGCCTTTGGAGAAGTAAGAGACCACTTAGCATCCCTGCTAGGTGGAGAGTGGAGAGTTAGAAGCAGGTTTGATTGAAAGGAGGTTTTCAATAGGGATTAAGAAAAAAACCTCATGGAGACCCAATGGACGGAAATTTCCTTTAGGGCAGTGTTTCTCACCTTCAGCAACAAGATGTGTGGACTTCCAACACCCAGAAATCATCTTAAAATTGCTAAGGTTGATAAACACCACCCTAGGGTACAGTTTCTCAAACTCAGGACTAGCCTTTGTGTACAAAACAGGGTTCTCCAAAGAGCACCACATCAGGAGCAAATTATGTAAACACAGCTCTGATGGGCTGGCTGCTAAAACAAAACAAAGTTATGGCATGCACTTGAAAGGAGATTGGGAAGCCTGAAATTATGGAGTCTGTCTGGCAAGAACAAAGAAGGCTTATTCATAGGGAATGTGCACGTGTAACACTTGTAGCAATTCTAGGCAGTTAGAGGACTGATAACAGCAACAAAGAGTTAGATGTCCTGCATAGCTCAGCTAAAAGTTAGGAACAGAGATGGCCTGGAGCAAATAGTATGTGTGTTAGATGCATTAGCCAAGGCTTAGCAAGAGAGATGGCTAGAGACCAATAGAACAAATTGTTAGATCATTACTAATATGCTTATTAGATGATATTTCTTATTATTCCTCCTTGTCCTGCCTATAGAGAAATTGTACAAAGCTTTCTTAATCCTTGGTTCTCAGCTCTTGGCATTTTAGCCAGGACCCCTTTTCCTGAACGCTTCAATAAAAGGAAACAAAACCAGCACCTCGTGTCTGGCATCCTTCATTAGACTCAGCACCAGGCTCAGACCAGAATTGGGGACAATAGCTCTAAGCCACAAACTAATCAACCATACGTTAATTTTGTAAATGCTCCACAGAGCCTAAATTAAAAATGCCATTGTGGAGTTGAAGGGAATAAAGGCTACATAATCATTAGGTTAATATAGACCCCAGTATTCCTAGTGCTTATTATCACATCAAAGCCATATTGGTTGGGGAAATGAATGTACCTGTACTTTTGTAAACAAAGGATGCCGTTTTATTGTTTTGAGATCCCAAATGATTTGGAGAAAACGGTAAATAGATTGCATTATGCAGTGAGAATTTTGAACCTGCAAATTCATCTAAGCAGCGAGCAAGATTTGACAGGGAAAATGGAACAAACAAACGGAAGTAATATATCATCAGCAAAAAGGTAGAGTAAATGGAGATTAACCTGTACACTTTAGTAGTATACTGATATTGGTGAAATGGGGACATTTTAAGACATGCAAATGCTGATGGAAAGGCAGTAAATTGTCTGTAGAAAGGAATGAGTAACTGCCAAAAGAAGCCAGAAGGCCTGTGTACGTGAATGTGCATCTTTGTTTCATGGAACTGAGAGATGGGTGTTATCAGGAGAAAAGGAAAAGAAAAATGAATGCATTGGGATGGGGTTGGGGGTTGCGTGTGGCAAAACAAGCAATTAATAAAGAGTAAAAATGCAGATCTAAAATTAATGTGGATAGAATACAGACATGAGAAACTGGTATAAAGAAGCCTGTGAAAGCAATTTGGTCATACAGAGAAAAGGAATGAAGTTCAGTTACAAAGCAGATCAAGGAAGCAGTGCTTGGTTGGATTTAAAGGATGCCTCAAAAATACCACTCTATAAAGCCTTAGTAAGACCATATGTAGAGTACTGCATCCAGTTTTGGTCACCACACTATAAAAAAGATGTTGAGATCTAGAAAGAGTGCAGAGAAGAACAACCAAGATGATTAGGGGACTGGAAGCTAAAACATATGATGAACAGTTACAGGAACTGGGCATGGCTAGTCAAGTGAAGAGAAGGACCAGGGGGGACATGATAGCAGTCTTCCAATATTTGAGGGGCTGCCACAGAGAGGAAGGGGTCAAGCTATTTTCCAAGGCACAAGAAAACCAGACAAGGAATAATGGATGGAAACTGAACAAGGAGAGACTCAACTTGAAAATAAACAGAAATTTTCTGACAGTAACAGCAATCAGCCAATGGAACAGTTTGCATTCGGAAGTTGTGGGAGCTTCATCATTGGAGGCTTTCAAGAAGAGATTGGACTGCCATTTGTCAGGAATGGTAGAGTCTCCTGCTTGGGCAGGGGGTTAGACTAGATGACCTACAAGGTACCTTCCAACTCTGTCAATCTGTTAAAAAAGAGAAAAGTTTGAATAACAGGAGGTGTTATGCGAAGGTATCCCTGAAAATAACGCAGCAGCGTTTTTCTGAATATAATTCATCGATTGCACAGAGCCTGCTGAATACGTGTTTACATCCACTAAAGATGCATCCCGATGTATTTAATAGAGAGCACCTATTTTCTTAAAGCGAAAGAGCGATACCGCCTGAAGCAGGGGGCGCTGTGGTTTTAAGCGGCTTCCGTCATCTACTTGTCGGTTGTTCCTCTCCCATCACCAGCAACCTTTTCTCCGGAGCTACCGGCGAGGCGAAGCTTCCGCCCGGGCTGACCTCGTGCCTGTTTGGCAGAAGGCGCCGAGCACGAATTCTGGGGGCACCTTCTTGCTGCTCCTCTGCCCGCATGGCTTTGCCGAGCTCGGCCGTGAAGTTCCGCAGGATCCTGGCTCACTTCCCTCAAGAACTCAGCTTAGCCTTCGCTTATGGCTCCGGGGTCTTCCAACAAGCGGGGTCTTCTACCGCCGCAACGGAGGTGAACCGCGGCGGGGGTCTAAAGCCCTTGTGCCCATCCTTCACCACTGAGCTATTTTGCCCACAATAGATTGTATATCTATTCGTTTTACCCAAGCTCTTTATATACCCTTGGAAAGAGAGGAGCGGACCTGTTTCTTAAGCATGGTTTTGACATACTTGAATGAGTGCTACTATTCCAGAGAGATGGCCAATCCTGTGTTACACAGGAGGTTGGCTTAAATTGGGAAAGATTAAATTGAGTTCTATCACCAGCGAAGCATATTACAGGTTTTCTAACACAGGGTTCATGTGCCATCATTTTTATTTTTACTGCTTTAGCCTACTCCTAGGTCTTGCCTAGTGACAAGTCTTCCAGTGATTCCTGCCTGGAACACCTGTCACTGCATTAATCAGAAGTTCCCTCAGGTTTATAGATATAGAGATGGATGGATGGATGGATGGATGGATATGATAGATAGATATAGACACACACATACACACTAGTGCTAGCCCATTATAGCTGAAGATGGCAACTATTCATGATTTTCTAGATTTATGAAAGGAGTTATGTACATAATGCAGGGAACTGCATTGAATTGAGTTTCTTGTTCTAATCTTCCTCAAAGGGGAAAGGGAGTGGGGCTTAGGGTTCCTACAAAATATTTTACTTGCTCTGTTAATCTGACAACCTAATGACAAACGTCTTTCCATCTTTCTTGCCTCACACCTGAAGATAGAGCTGTCCAAGTAACATTCTCCTTCATGTCTCACACACTTCTTGGATGAGCTAAAAAGGAGATTGGTGCTTAAGATCCCAATGTTACCAAATGAATTGTGGATTTTGCCAACTAGAGAAGTCAGTGTACCTTCTTTTCCTTTGCAGAACAATATGCTGGATTTTGTATTTGCAGTTGATGATTCTACAACATGGCATGCAATGAACCTGTCAAAAAATCGGAGTCATTATTCCTGCCTAAAATATTTTGGAACCAAGTCAATATGCAACATCCAAAACTATGGAGCAGGGATTTACTACAATACATTGGTGCCTTGTAATGGTAGGGTAAGTCATGTTTACACCTTAAGAAAAATGCAAAATTATTTCTAACTTGTCTGATTTTTATCTTTCTCCAGTGTTGTAATGCTGTTAGAAGGCAATATATTCATTGAATTTTAAAATTAATCAGATTTTAGAGGTATTCTGATCTGATATTTTATTAATGAAATGTTTATAATAATTAAACTTTTAATGAATATATTCTGGAACATAGGGAAGTAGAATTCAGGAAACTGGCAGCCTGTGGTCCGGATGCATCACGCACAGGCCATGCCCACCCCAGCCCCGCAAAGGCAAAAACCTTCCCAATGCATCTCAATACGTCATGTAATGTGATCAAGTTTGACACCCATGGAATAAGGAAGAGAAAAAATCTGAGTTCAAGGGTATGTAGCAGAATAAGAAGAAATTGCCACCTTAATCAAAATTTCCTGGGGAAAAAGGTTCCTGCTATGTGTTGCTTTTCAGAAAAATGACCTGCAAAATTAGATGAAAATCTGATTTTCTTAAAAAGGTCAGAATAATAAGACTTCTGGCATTTTTAACTTTTCAATGTTTGATTTAGGTAGAGCTAAACCTATCTCAAAATTACATTTGTCTGATTTAGCTTTCTTTTCTGCCAGGTTATAAAATATGGTGTCATAAGTACTGATGCTTTAATTGAAGATTTGTTGCGATGGAAGACACTTTATGTAGCTGGACGTCTACAAAAGCCGGTACTATTTCTGCTTATTTGTTTAAAATTACAAATGAAAAAAATATGGTAGATAGCACTGACTGTAATAATATGGTAATTGACTGACAGTAATATGGTGAAAATAAGTGATGGTTGTGAGTTATAACGGTATTGTCTAGACTGCTAACATTTAAAAGTATCTGATTTTAAGTTGCTACTACATTTGATCTAAAGGCCTTACATGATTTGTTTTTATTTCAAATGGAGGATTAACTTGTCCTTTGTTGTTTTGAAGAGATGGCTACACAATCCCATTTTGTATTGTCTCTCTTGCCCTCCTGCTCCCCAGCCCCCAAAACTGGAAAACCCTCCATTCATTATGCATTCCTTAAAGGAGTCGGAAAACACTGCAGGCTTGTTTCCAGATCCAAATGGGGAGGGTATATTGGCATGGTTTCAAAACAAGAGTGTTCAGTTCATGCCCATTGGTTTTTATTCCCAAAGTTCTTTGATAATTGAGCAAACTACCCAGTGTGCAGGGGTGAGGGCTAAGCAAGAGATGCATTTTGGAACTGAAGAGACCAGAGGTTTTTTTTTTTCAGAAGCACTGACCAGATCCATTCCAATAGATGGCAGGCTATTATTATTTGCTCTTCTGTTCTTCATGTAACATTAAGCTATTCATGGTTTTGCACAACATGCTAAGTCAAGGTAAACAGTATGAAACAATTGCAATATCTCTAACAACTGTATACCAACAATGCAATCCCTGACTCTAGAAGTAGCATGTGATAGGGTGTTATGAGTTGTTGATAGGATAAGTGTGATCTCTTCATTTTTGCAGTGGTTGTGCTAGAATATGTGGCTGTAGCTCATTGTACAGAAGTATACGCTATTTAAACATTTTATATATCTTATATAATGTTGAAGATAGTAAATACAACAGAATTCAACTTAGGTGCCCATCACAATAAATTATTCTGAGCGGCCACAAGATGGAAGCAGAGTTAAGATTAAAAAAAAGACAACCAGTTTGGTTTGAGATACATTTAGTAATAATTTAATAGTAACATTGATATGGAAAAAGGGATCCATTTGGAGTTGAATCTTAATTTTGGACATCTCTGAATTTCCATTTGATTTGTGTTTATATTGTAATTTTACCTGCTGTGTAGCATTTTCTCACTCTATTACAGAAATTTTTTCAAGGGCACTAAACTGGAAAAGAAAGCTTTGGAATATGTCTCTTAATATTTGTTAAGACAGAATAAACCAGAAATTACATATTGGCATTAGAAGAGGCTCTACAGTATAGAACACGGGTGTCAAACAGGCAGCATCACGTTGCTATCACATAATGTTTCACAATGTTTTTTTCCCTTTTTGGGGGTGGGCGTGGCCTATGTGTGACGCTTCCAGCCCACTGACCACCTGTTTGACACCCCTGGTGTAGTCTTTATTCTTAATTGGTCATTATGACATTCTTAAAAAAAACTGTTCATCTTTTCATGTGGGAACTAGATTAAACTGCAATCAAATGTAAGCCACTTTTTTCTGTTAAGTTCTTACAGGATTTTGCTTCAAATGCATTCAGTTGCTGTTGCTAATTACTCCCTTGAAAACTTTGTCAAATGTGTTAACTTTTAACATGCAAGGTGATTAGTGACTGGTGGTTCCATATAGCTGTATCACAGCGTATGAAATGCTTTGATTCATGAGAAAGTTGCACTGTATTAGGCAAAATATATTTTCATTTGTGTTTGTTTAGCTTTTCTGTTAATATTTGTCAACTGTTTGAGTAGGCACTTGTTCGTTCAGGTAGAGATTATACACAAGTAGATCTCTAGCATTTACAATGAAACCGATGGTACTTTAGGCCAAGTTTTATATGGAACTACTTTATTTTAACAATTTAAAATGAGATGTATGTAATGGTTGCCATATGGATATTTAGGATTTTCCTTTTTCATTTTGGAAAAATAATGCAAATACTATGTGGGTTTTGTTGAGGTTTTGTCAATTTTTTTCATCACTTGAATGTTAAAGCCTTTCTATTGGTAGGGGCTTTTAAAAACATTTCTTTCTGATTAACAGCAGATACAGATTTATATGCTATGTAAAGACAAGTCCTTCATGCATATCTGACACTGATTCTTAGCAGCCACTTAGCTAGACCTTCTCCAGGAAGTCCCCAACCTGAATTTTGATCTTTGGCAGACTCTCTTTAGATTCCTCCTTAGCAGCTTTTTAAATTTCATTCCATGGTTCATTGGTTCCCTATGTTCAGGATTTCAAAGCAATTCTTGATGTAATCATTGACAATAGTGGGTATATGCTAAAAATCATCTTGTGGAACTGGTTGGTTTTCATCTTCTGCATTAGCTTAACTTGGAAGTTGCATATGAGGAGGTGGTGAATTGTTTCACAGTAGACTCCTTGTCTTTGCTTTATAGTTTATCTGGAGCAACAGCTATAAACCCATATCTAACAGGACTAATTCTTATAGTTTATTCCAAAAGTTTATGATCTGACACCGGGCTGGACCTCTAATTAATTTATCCCTCCTACTACACAAAATGTATATTGAAGCACATCAAGCATGGCCTTGTGGAATTCGGATTATGTTTTCTTTTAAAGCAGGGGTGTCAAACTCAAGGTCTGTGGGCTGGATCTGACCTGCAGGGTTAAATCCAGCCTGTGGGGCTGGCCTGCAACTTTCAAAGGACCGGCCTGCAGTGCCTCAGGCCACATGTGGCCCCTCTGCGCCTCATTTTTCACCCTCCATGGACTCCTGCAGTGCTCTGGCTAAAAAATGGGCCCCAAAAGCCCCCCAAATGGTCCATGTGGCCTGTTTTCGACCAGCAGAGTGCTGCAGGAGGCCATGGGTGAAAATGAGACACTGGGGGGGCACACACAGATTCCCCCCTGCGCCTCATTTTTGCTCCAATGCTCATTCCAAAAGTTGGTGGTTTAGTTGTTTTGTTCCATTTTTAGTTAGGAGAACACTGGCCAGCTAAAGTTACAAACCAAATAAAAATATAAAACAAATCCTTCAAGCTTTTTCAAATATGGGCATATTCAGAAATTAACCTAAACACGATGAGACATTTGGTGCTTCTACATATATTCTCTTGAAATGCAACTATAGTCCAAGGCAAGTTCAAGGTCAGAGTGCTACCTTTCTTATCCCTCCCCCCCCTTAATGCTGTCCAGTGAATTTGCTTTCCTAGCAAGTAACACAGTTGTTCTCCATAACAGTTAATTTACGATTTGTTTACTTGATTATTCAACGGGCTGTGTAATTTAGTCGTTGGAAACAGTTGGCAAAGCAGCTGGGTTCCACTGTAGTCCAAGATCGTTCTCTCAGCCTCTTGCAGTTCCACAGGATGGTACTGATTTCCTCCCCCCCTCCTTTTTGGGGAGGGAATGCTTGTTTGCAAAATTAGGCTTTCAAAAACAGGCTAGAGAGCAAATTGAAAACATGTGTTCTAGGAGCCTCTCCCAGGACCAGTTTACCTTTAACAACTCAGATGGTTCAAATTTTATGTAACTAACAAAAACCACACTTCAGATGCATGGAGAGATAATGGAAAAATAATGATATTGGATGCCCCACAGGTTCATTTTGAGTCTCCAGGGTTGCATTTAGAGAGAAAGAGAGAGAGAGAGAGAGTGGTGTGTGTGTGTATCTTCAGTTGTGAGGTTCTGGATACAATCATGCCTCTGTCATGGAATTAGTGATGTTTGTGTGCTTTCTGCATGTTTGCAAAACTGAACTCTATCACAAAATACTGTTTTATTCGGTCAAGTTCCAGCTGTCTCCTTCACTCATCTTGTGGATTTTTTTTCATTTGAGCAAATGGTGATGATGTTAGAGGCAATACTTGTTCTTGCAATGTATTGAGTCAGATCTAGTAAAAGAAGTCTTCTTCAATGAACACACATAACAAGATTGTACATATTTTTTTCTGTTTGAAGCTGCCTCAGAAGATGTGTGTTAAAACAGAAATGGCAAAGTTCTTTGAAAAAAAAAGCTTTGAAAAACATAAATTGGAGTGTGGGGTCTTATGCTGCTGTAGATTTTTCTATATCATTTCATAAAGTCTTGACATTTTCTTGATTTCAAAGGCCATTATCATTGTGGCTGTGTTTCATAAACCTTTTCTTCCCACCTTTTAATTAAGTTAAGGAAAGCATTTTGCCTTCAGGATTAAGGCCTGTTTTATGTTTGCTTCAATTTCTGAAGATATCCCTTAAACAATCTTTGGAGCAGGGGTGTCAAACTTGTGGCCTGCAGGCTGGATGTGTCACGTGCTGGCCCCACCCCTGCCCGGTTTAGCAAAGGGGGAGGGAACGTGATGCCACCGTGACAACACAAGTTTGACATCCCTGCTTTAGAGCAAGGGTCACCAACCTTTTGGACCTCAAGGATCACCAAACTCATAATTTTAAATCCCGCAGACCAGAGACCCTGGGAAAATCCCCCAAAAAGTCTGCAGGAAAATTCCCCACCCCATTTTCCTACCAATAGATCATTCTTTATTTGGGATTGCAGGATACCATCTCCAGCTCCATTCTCGGGGAGACTTTTGCCTTCATGCAAGGAAAGCAGCAGAAGCAGAAGAAGTCTTTCTTTCTCTCCCCCAAACTCTGCTAGAAATGAGTCTTTGTGAGACTTGTTGCACCGGTGGAGCCTCTTGGAGCCCGCGGGACATGTGGGTGACGCAGCCTTGTGTTCCCATGCAGCCTGGATTAATTGCTTCGGGGGGTGCTTTGGGGTGACATTTCTCTGCGGACCATCAAAATTTTCTCATGGACCACCAGTGGTCCCCGGCCCACTGGTTGGCGACCACTGCTTTAGAGGATTGTTCAAATGAAATGGCTTGTTGATTATTTCCCCTCTTATTTGATGACCAAATTTTCCAACTGATTACAGGTGAAAATCCTGGCTCAGAATGAGAACGTTAAGTTGCAAGAGGCCCTGACCAGTAATTTGAAGAGTGCTGTGATGGCAGCCTTTCTCATGTTGCCTGAAAGTTTCTCTGAAGAGGATCTTTATATGAAGATCGCTGGATTGTCATATTGTGGTGAGTATGGCTTTTAAATTGTTTAATAATTGATAAAAAAACAAGATAGTAACTGTTAATGAAAGATGTGCAGCAACTTTATTTATGGTTGGCTCAGCATTTAACAGACTATTAGGAACAAATGCTCTGGATTTTACATATGTAGAGCTTAAAATTATTTTCAATTCTATTCACTCAGTTGGATACTCCTTTGGCACTTTTCCTTGCATTTGCTCTTAGGTTTTTTTTGTAGTCCTTCTCTGTTTGCCTACATTCTCTACAACTTTTTTTCCTTTTCTATGCATTAATGTATTACTATATCTTTCTTACCTCCTTTTTTCATCATCCTCTAATATGCATGTCTTTCTTCATTCACAGATTCTTTGCTTCATCATTTTCCATATTTCCCATTAATGTTACTTGTCACATTTCTGTAATCTTCTGTAACATCCTTTTTATTCTATTCCAAGCAGTTTCCACATCTTTTTTGCTGTCCATTTTCCACTCATTCCACTCTGAAAATGCAGATGTCAGGGTTCCAAGTAATAAATCTATTGTGAGCAAAAACTCTGAGGCAGGTGAATTCCTCAAAGAATAGCTTTATTGGAAATATCATATTGGCACATATCTGGTGAAAACCAACTTTGAAGGGCCCCTTGGTTTTCACATAATTGAAAGTAAAAGTAAGTTTTTCCCTCAACCTCAAACAATCAGTCATTCCCTCTCTCAGCCAGGTGTGAGAATGTCCCAGGAGAAAGTCTTGAGAAAGAATTTTTTTTAAATTACATTTATATGCCGCCCTTCTCTGAAGACTCAGGGCGGCTTACAATTTTTGGAGCACAACCAATGCGCTCAGCAATAGCCTTCATTCCATTGTATATGCCTGCTTATTACTAAGTGGCATTTTTACAAGGTCAGCTAATTGCCCCCAACAATCTTGGGTCCTCAACCTACCCTGAGAGGATGGAAGGCTGAGTCAACCTTGAGCCTGGTGGGATTCGAGCCTACAGTAATTGTAGACAGCTGGATCTTAAGAGCAGGCATTTAACAGCCTGAGCCACCAAAGCTCTTTCTGAGAGCTTTGGTGGCACATATCTGGTGAAAACCAACTTTGAAGGGCCCCTTGGTTTTCACATAATTGAAAGTAAAAGTAAGTTTTTCCCTCAACCTCAAACAATCAGTCACTCCCTCTCTCAGCCAGGTTTTGACTACACAAGCCCAGCTATCTCTAATCTCTCCTCCCTATCCTTCGCCCCACTGTGGCAACACTGAAGCTCCAAGATGGCTACACTCAGGTTAGCTTCAGGGTTGACATTAGGACTCATCTTCTTCCTTCTTGCAAGCTGCCTACTTTTACAAGAACCGAAGAATAGAGGCTGAATTGTGAGAGATCCAGACTTAAAATAAGGAGGACTTTCCTGATGTGAGAGATTTTAAGTAGTGGAATGGCCTGCCTCCTAAATTTGTAGTTTCTCAAGAAAAATTAAACAGTCTTTGTCCAGGAAGCTATGAGGATTCTTGCATTGGTCAGGAGGTTGGATAGATGACCTTCAAAATCTTTTCCAACCCTATGATTCTTGATTCTTCTCATTTTTCTCTTCTTTCTTGTCTATTTTTCCCCAAAATCCGCTACTAAATAAGATGGTATCACACATTCAAAATGCCCTTTTAGCCTATACTGCTTCTGTCAGTTTATATTTTTATAAATTATCAGGTTGTTTGTACTTTTCAATTCTTTGCTTTAACATATGTATATTTACAAATGGACATATACTTAAATTATATATTCAAAACAGATGTTTATCACATCTGTTTTGTTCTTAGAGCTCAGACTCTGCATTTACGTGACTTAACAAACTAATTTTTCTCCATTACATTTATTCTGAATGTTGCACAATTTCTCTCAAACTCATCACTGATTCTTTCATTATCCCTAATTATCAGAACTTAACACAAGATTATTGCCAGCATATGGATTCCTTCCTTCATACACAACCACAAAGTCCAAATATTTTCTGTCATTCATTGTAGCCCAGTCTACACCTTGGCTTCCCTGCATGGTTTCATTGGCTGTAATGTGACATTTGCCACATGTATCATTTGCTGCTAATAATAAGGATGAGTTGGGCATATTGCCAGCGTGCACTGCACAGCCATAGCCCATTTTTGCATTTAGCCTGCTTTTATTTTCTACAAGTGAGGTTCTCTGGAGGCTTTCAGCTGAATATCTTACTGTCTGCATCCTATCAGCTAGAAAGCACCCATATTATTTTATTTCTTGGATATTTTCATATCCGATTTTCTGCTTAAATCAGATGAATGTACAAATTTTTGTTCAATGTAATACATTTGGGTGTTAAAGGGAGTACTATACAATGGAAGCTTAATTCAATAATCCAGGAATTGCAAAGAAAGATAAAAGATGCAACTCTTGCACTCAAAACTAATGAATATATTGTGTTGGCATGTTGGGGGGTGAGGGAGACCTTCAAGCCTTCTTTAGGATTTCTTTCTATCAAATCAGGCAGATGACTTTGTTTCAGGAGAGGTCAAGGCACATCCTGCTGGCTCACACAAATTGCAGTTCAAACTGCAATGTGTGAGCCTGTGTGTTTAAGAGGAAAATGGCACTGGCATTCTGATAAGATCAGCTTGCCCCAAACCCAAAACTTCCATGTGTGTTGGACCACAGCCCCCAAAATCCTCAGGCCACATACCTGAGCTGTGTGGGAAGGACAGCAGTTAAAATCTAATGCCTCTGGAGGAGAGCCTGCCAGGTGTCATGGGAATGTGGTCTTTCTCTTTATCATGTAGGTCGACTCACCATTACTTTTCCAATTGGCAAGGCTCTCCTGAGGAATTCTAATGCAATTAATATTCTGCCTGCAGTTTCCTAAACTGCATTTTTTAAAAATAAAAGTAGCTCTTACTATGTTTGATGGACTTTTAAAAATAGATAATAATAATAATAATAATAATAATAATAATAATAATAATAATAATAATAATAATAATTTATTTGACTTGTATGCCGCCCTTCTCCCTAAAGACTCAGGGCGGCTAACAATAAAACAGTAAATATTTACAAAAAATTTACCTAAAAAGAAATTAAATCTAAACAAGCCTAAATATGCAATAAAACCAATAAGACCTTAAAGTTAAAACAATTTAAACCCCCCCACCCGGGTCATTCCAGGCCAGCCTGTTGAAACAACCAAGTCTTCAGGTCCCGGTGGAAGGAGCGGAGATCAGGGGCCAGATGGAGATCCATGGGGAGCTGATTCCAAAGGGTGGGCTCCCATGGAGAAGGCCCTAGCCCTGGGGACTGCCAGTCGACAATGCCTAACCGATGGTATCCCAAGGAAGCCCCTCCTGTGGGAGCGAACAGGGCGATTGGAATGTGGCGCTGGCAGGAGGCGTTCCCGCAAGTACCCTGGACCCAAGCCATTTAGGGCTTTGTAAGTTGTTACTAGCACCTTGAAACTGCGAGGTAAATTCTGCTAATAGGTGTTCCAAAGCCACAGTGCGAGATTCACAACTTAGTGATTTTAAGTGAAATCTTCTGGCTCAAGGATATGTATTTGCTATATTTTCTTTGCTAGGTACATATATATACCATTCACTGTATGTGTTCCTTACTATTTTTGCAAATCATTGATGCTTTTATCATATCCATACATTGCTTCATAAAGTAACTTTATTCTCTAAACTTCTTCTTTCCATTTAGTCCTAACTCCATTCCACCACAATTTTCTCAGTTTTCCCCTTTGCTGTTCCTTTAGTGAAGGGATGGGTAACTATGGCCCCTTTATGACTTGTGGACTTCAACTCCCTTTATTCCTGAGCCAGCATGCCTGGCTCAGGAATTCTGGAACTTGAAGTCCCCAAGTCATGAAGGAGCCATAGTTCCCACCCCTGCTTTAGTGTAATATTTACTAAGAAAAGACTAAGTCTCAGTTTGCAGCTAATATTAGAAATCTTATTAATTGTAAGCCAAACTACATTTCTATAAACAGGTTGCCTATATAAATATTGATAATCTGACTTTGCTTCAGGTGATTTCAGAATGCTCATTGGAGAAGATAAATCAAAGGTTATGAATATAGTGAAACCAAACATGATACATTTTCAGAAGCTCTATAGCCACATTTTGCAAGATAGCCCTCAAGTGATATACAAGCATCAGCTGGGCAAGTTAGAGGTAAGCAGGTCAATGTTGCAAGATTTTAAAAAATGTAAAATATTTTGAATAGTGTGATATGTTAATAAGCTATCCATAGCCTGGCATATCCAGGTGGCTTGATTACTTAAGAAATCTGGAAAAGTAAGACATTATCTTACTTTAAAAATGTAATTCTGTCAATCTAAATCTTGTATTCAAGAGAGTAATCTTTGGTGTCATAGTTAACAGTACTGAGCTGGAAAAGGGAGACCAGGAGTTCTATCGGGAACTTTGGGGCAATCATTTTGCCTCAGCCCTTGGAAGAAAATTGGTAAAACTTTGTGCAGTTGTCCAGGTAGTTGATAGGAGTCAAGTCTGACTCTGGACATACATACAGAAACATGTATTAATAAATGCCATTTTGTTACATTCTGCTTTATATTGGGTGGATGAATCCTGATTTAATTTACAGTAGTTTTCAGGAAAAATGATTAATCCATATAATCAATGAGGATAATGTATTTGGTAAAGATTTATAACAAATTATCCAAAGACTAAACAAACCAAATTTCATATAGCGAAAGTTAACTTTTCAGATAAATCATGTTTCATGAATTAATTAATTAACCAATCTCATTTGGAAACTGGCATTTTTGCTGTAAATGACAACTGTGTGGTGATATTTAGCAATGATTTCAACTTGATGATTCTGTTGGAGATTATAAATGATAGAAAATAGGATATAATTATTAGCTCAAAATTGGGAAAAAAAACCTCTGCCTGAATTAAAAATGTTTAAATCAGTCTTTGAAGATCTATTTATATACTGACCAAGGCTATCTGCTTAAGATTTAAGGTTTTCCTTCCTTTACAGTCTCTTCATTTATCCTGTCTTATATCTTTTTCTCTGCCTACTCAGAGGCTCTAGGTTTGTAGATAACCATGTAGGTGGGTGACTTCTGAAAGGATTGGGGTGATGCACCCATCCTGGTCCTTTTCTCAACAGCTTTCAATACCATCAACCATGGTATGCCTCTGGACCATCTGAGGTGATTAGAAATGGGGTGCCATTTTGAAGTGGTTCTCCTCCTTCCATGGCTATTACCAGGAAATGTTCGTGGGAAAAAAAGATCCAACCCTTGGCTTTTATGGGGGGTTCTCCAGGCTCCAGTCTGTCTCCTTTCCAAGTTAAGATCTACATGAAGCCACTGGATGGAGTCATTTAATAGCATTAGGTCCAGTATGATACTGTTACATATGTTTACTCCATGGTGCGCAAGTGTTGCTATTCAGGTGCTTGCTCACTGGAGGCTAAAAGAGTCTGGAAGGGCAGAAACCAGATAGAGAGTGCACATTCCATGTCCCTTTGTTTCATAAGTTGTCATCTGGCACTACTCATCCTTCCTAACCCTTTTGAATAGTCTTCCATCTGAAGTTCAACTCTCCTTATTCTTTTACCTTTTGGAAGGCCATGAAGACTTGGCTGCTCCTCCAAGCATAGCACTAGAATGGGGTTGAGCCAGTAATATGGGTGATTCTAGCAGTGAGACTTTCATATGTACAGAAATGGAAAGACTTACACATTCCCACAATGGAAAGACAAGGGCCTTGGTGGTGCAGGCCGTTAATAGCCTAGCACTTAGTTCCAGCTGCCTGTAATTATTGCAGGCTCGAATCCCACCAGGCTCAAGGTTGACTCAGCCTTCCATCCTCTCCGGGTAGGTAAATTGAGGACCCAAGATTGTTGGGGGCAATAAGCTGACTTTGTAAAAATGCCGCTTAGTAATAAGCAGACATATACAATGGAAGGAAGGCTATTGCTGAGTGCATTGGGTTGTATCCCAAAAATTGTAAGCCACCCTGAGTCTCCGGAGAAGGGCGGGATATAAATATGAATTAAAAAAAAGACTGGTGAAGTTAATGGATTTGGCAGAGATGATGGCAAAACTGACTGCTTTGATTAAAGAAAAGACTTTGCCTAGGCTTGTATCTACAGGTGAAACTCGAAAAATTAGAATATCGTGCAAAAGTTCATTTATTTCAGTAATGCAACTTAAAAGGTGAAACTAATATGAGATAGATGTATGACATGCAAAGCAAGATAGTTCAAGCCATGATTTGTCATAATTGTGATGATTATGGCTTACAGCTCATGAAAACCCCAAATCCACAATCTCAGAAAATTAGAATATTACATGCAATCAATAAAACAAGGATTGTACATAGAACAATATCGGACTTCTGAAAAGTATAAGCATGCATATGTACTCAGTACTTGGTTTGGGGCCCTTTTGCAGCAATTACTGCCTCAATGCGGCATGGCATGGAAGCTATCAGCCTGTGGCACTGCTGAGGTGTTCTGGAAGACCAGGATGCTTCAATAGCGGCCTTCAGCTCTTCTGCATTGTTCGGTCTCATGTCTCTTGTCTTTCTCTTGGCAATGCCCCATAGATTCTCTATGGGGTTCAGGTCAGGCAAGTTTGCTGGCCAATCAAGCACAGTAATCAGTAGTCATTGAACCAGGTTTTGGTGCTTTTGGCAGTGTGGGCAGGTGCCAAGTCCCGCTGGAAAATGAAGTCAGCATCCCCATAAAGCTCGTCTGTGGAAGGAAGCATGAAGTGCTCCAAAATCTCCTGGTAGACAGCTGTGTTGACCCTGGACTTAATGAAGCACAATGGACCAACACCAGCAGATCAACACAGACTGTGGAAACTTCACACTGGACTTCAAGCATCTTGCAGTGTGTGCCTCTCCATTCTTCCTCCATACTCTTGGTCCTTGGTTTCCAAATGAGATGCAAAAGTTGCTCTCATCAGAAAAGAGGACTTTGGACCACTGAGCAACAGACCAGGTCTGTTTTTCTTTAGCCCAGGTAAGACGCTTCTGACATTGTTGTTCAGGAGCAGCTTGACAAGAGGAATACGACATTTGAAGCCCATGTCCAGGATCCATCTGTGTGTGGTGGCTCTTGATGCACTGGCTCCAGCCTCAGTTCACTCTTTGTGAAAGTCCCCAACACTTTTGAATGGCTTTTTCCTGACAATCCTCTCCAGGCTGCGGTCATCCCTGCTGCTTGTGCACCTTTTTCTTCCACACTTTTCCCTTCCACATAACTTCCTATTAACATGCTTTGATACAGCACTTTGGGAACATCCAACTTCTTTTGCAATTACCTTTTGAGGCTTTCCCTCCTTATGGAGGGTGTCGATGATGGTTTTCTGCACAACTGTCAGGTCAGCAATCTTTCCCATGATTGTGGTTCCTACTGAACCAGACTGAGAGACCATTTAAAGGCTCAGGAACCCTTTGCAGGTGTTATGGCTTAATTAGCTGATTAGAGTGGGACACTTTGAGCCTAGACTATTGCACCTTTTCACAATATTCTAATTTTCTGAGATTGTGGATTTGGGGTTTTCATGAGCTGTAAGCCATAATCATCACAATTATGACAAATCATGGCTTGAACTATCTTGCTTTGCATGTCATGAGTCTATCTCATATATTAGTTTCACCTTTTAAGTTGCATTACTGAAATAAATGAACTTTTGCACGATATTCTAATTTTTCGAGTTTCACCTGTACTTGGAAACCACTTTTGGACTTTTTGCTTGAAAGTGAAAGAGATGAAAGTTTAACTGTGGGATTTGATAGAACCGTTTATGATTATAGAAGTACTATGTATTATAGCTAATGTCAGAGCAATTTTATTATTTTATGCTAGTATCTATACTGAAGAAAGTCAGAAGTTACTCTTTTCTATATATTTTTTTCTCTTTTCTTTTACTGTAAACCCAATTTTGTTTCTTCCTGTATCCACTTTTTCCTTTTTTGTTTTCTTGTATTTTATCTTTTGTTAAAATTTAAAAGCCTTATAAAAATTATATGGGTGATTCTGATGCCTTGTTAGGAAGAGTAGGAAGTGTTTTTTATGTTTTTACCAGTTGCAGTGTAGATTCATTGAGTGAGATAGGTAACCATACAAGTTCTTTAAATAAGTAAATAAGTAAATTTCTGAAAACAACCCAGGTCCAGTCTAGTATTTAAAACATTTGCAAGTGGCAATGAAGATCAAAATGCAGATACAATTTTGAGTCAAATCAGTCAGCTCTACTGGGCTAGATGTACTCATATTCATTGATGCTTTTCCTTCTGCATTAACCAGTTTCTATGCCCTTTTATGGGTTAATGGACCATGAAGGAAAGTCAGTGCTTCAGTGCACATAACCTCCAGGAGCTGGCAACTTGGTTTCAGATGGGGCTGCTAATTTTCTATGTTGTTGTTAAAGGAAAACAAGCTGTGTCTGCTCCTTTTTTAATCTTTAGATAGATAAAAGTCCAGAAGGCCAGTTTGCACAACTGATGGCTTTACCAAGCACCCTGCAGCAAAAAATAACTTCTCTCAAGGATTCTCCAGGGAAGAACAGAGATGTGGAAGAAATTTTATTACAAGTTGCCCATGACCCTGACTGTAGATTTGTGGTACACCAAGGTAGGTTTTAATGATAATTCATTTGCAGAAGTGAATATTTTAGAATCAGTCTTGTATATAGTAGTTTCAGAATCCATAGTATTTAAGTATATGTGGGTGGAAATGGGCAGTGGTATCAAAGCTGATGATGTAATTGATACTTTTTGTGTCAGCCCATTTTAGAATATATAAAGACTAATTCAAAATGCTATGTTCTTATGCCAAAGCTTTAGTCATGCCTAACAAGCTTCTCTCGGTATATTTGTCCTACAATTTCTACTTCCGGATTCTCTCTTTCAGGTAATTTGGCTCACAAACCACTTACCAGGGAACATGCAGAACTATCACTGAGTGTATCCCATTCATTGGTTGCCCCATTCATTCGGTCTTAGCCAATAGCCACCTGAATAAACTATAGCTCCTCAGGCAGAACTTGTGGATTGAACCTGGAAGCTGGTTGTGTCCAATGAAGTACTTAGAAATTCCAGCTCTGTGCCTGGGTGCGGGAGTTATGTACATACTGAATGATCTCACTTGATCTATTAAATTGCACAAAATGATTAGCATGTTAATGTTGTTCTGATAAGTCCAAATACACCACTGCATAAAAGTACACACATCCTTATTTTTGGCACCATGTTGGTTTCTGTAGAGACCTGGGTTTGGTAGCTCTTTTATCGTTTAAAAAAATTCCCTATTTCAGATGATTTGGCTCAAAAGCCAATTGCCATAAAATATGAAGAACTGTCATTGGATGTGTCCCATTCTCTGTTCGTTGGGTCTTAGCCAATAACCTACAGCTCCTCAGGGCTGAATTTGAGACTGACCTTGGGATTTAGTTATGTCCAGGGATGGATTTAGAAATTCCAGCTCTCAGCCTGAATTTCCCACTATCTTAAATGCTACAACCATGGTGTTTGCAAAGTGGGATATTATACAAAACAGCCATAGTTGTCAGGAAAGTTACTCTGGAAAGGTTGCCAGCATACCATCTAGTCTGGTTATACTGTATTAAATGAGTTTCAATTAATATAGGGCAAAGAGATGGACAGTTCGCTTGGAAAATTTAATCAGCTGTCTGCCTCTTTACTCTCTTGACTAATTAGATTAACTAATTAAACTATAATTAGTTTCAGCTGAAGGGGATTTCTGGGTGGGTCCTGCAGATAATTGCTGCCAGTTTGGCAGCAATGGCCCCCAGTTTCCCTGACTGAGACATACCTTAAGGAATATTTACTTGATCCTGATGACTATCACAGCATTCATCTAGTCACACATGCCTCCTTTGGGAGAAAAGCGTTCAGTCTAAGGTGTTTGAAGATTCTCAATCATGCAGGACATGGTTTCCCCAAAGGTGCTTTTTCTAAAATTCAACTGGACTTTCTTGGTTTTTTTTTCTTTGAAACATTTTACTTCAGTTCAGAACTGAAGAACTGAAACATTTTCAAAGAAAAAAAATCCAAGAAAGTCCGTTTGCCTTTTGGAAAAAGTTCCTTTGTGTCAGTTTCAGGGTTCTTAAATGAACTTTCATGGACCCTTTTCTGAAAGGGACTTAGTATCAAAATCATTGCGGTGCTACCGTGCTTTTTCTGCCTTTCTGGGTAACTTTGGCATAAAGGCCAGTGTCATTAGATTGCCTCTATGTTGGAATTGGGAGGTGCTGTCGTTTGGAATAGAACAGTAAATACATTCAGGGATTAAGCACAATGTAGTCAAAATAGAGAAGCTTGTCAAACCAAGCTGCAGTGGTCCAGATGTGTGATTTGAACCAGCATTCAAGGAAAACAAAGACAACAGCCCTTCACTGCGTCAATGGATGGCATTTTATACTATTTCAAGCCTAGCTGGTGTGTATGACTCTTCCTTAGAATGCAGAGCTCCTAGGGGAATAATAGTAGCTCCTGAATAGACCACTGTTCCCACAAGATTCTTCCCCGCAACCCTGTCCTTTCATGTTTTTCTGCCTTTCATTATGCTATCTACTGCAGGTGCTGTTGTGGGCTTGGGTGGTTAGATGAGCGAATCTTGTTTGGAGTCAACGGAAACAGGTCCAGACCTGCAGGTTGTTAGTTCTTCTCTAATCCTGTATTTGGCTGTTTGGATTTAGCAGTTTTCACTGCCACTTTTGCCTCTTACTTCTTTTTCTGACAATGAGCCACCTGAGCGGGCCATCACAAGACCCTCCAGGTGAGAGCAATTTTAGCTGGTAAAGGGCAATGAGTTTGTATTAAGGAAGGTGAGGCATATTGATGTTTTTATGAGGCAACTTGACCAGAGCTAGCAGACGTGGGCTATAACAATCCCAAAGACCGCTGGATGACCAAAGAGATTTTTTTCTAATTCTTTGCTGCTTTATAGTGTTTTTAGCCAGATGCTACTCTAGAATCTCTTAGGGAAGAACATGTCTTGCAATACTTCAGATTAATAACAAGATATGGTTAATAATTTCATCAGAAACAGCAAATAGCCATGATTGGCTGCAGGGAAAACTTGAATTTTAATTGTAAAGATGACTTCATTACCCAGAACAGAAAATTTGAATGTTCATGTATTATAATATTATATAATATATATTAAAACATTGGAGTAAACATGTGAATCTTGCCAACAAAATAAAAATATATAGTATTTGGTGGGATAATCACCTGGTTATTCTGTCAAGTGTGGATTAATCTGCTTTTGGAATAATATTTAATGTTTAAAACCCCTTTTTAAATATAATCTTCAAGAGTAACATCTGACTCTGTTTATCTTCTCCCTCCTTCCATGCCTCCTCCTCCTCCTTCCCCCTTCCCAGGTATTTCAAGAATTGTGGGATTGTCCAGCCTAATTCAGAGTGCTAAAACCACCCTAACAGCTGGTAAGAACTTGTGTGCAGTGTTTTTCAAGACAAATCTTGTATTCAAACATACAAAAGTGTTTTTGCAAAAGGAAAATGAAGCATGAATAAAAAGAATTTACAGTAGGGAGCATTGATTTAAATTGTTTAAGATACTAATACTGTGACTAAGTTGCTTTCTGCACCTTCCAAACCTAACTAGTTCTTACCTGCCATTGAGAGCCCCCATTCTAATCTCTCAGTTTTGGGGTCTTTCTCTTTCTGTCTGCCAACAAAGCTACTACGTGTTGTTGAGCTATTGAAAAACAATTCTGTATGTTAACATGATAGGTTGTATGAGTTCATGAGTTATTAAGCTAGACACTGCGTGATCTAATAAACTGTAGTTCTAAAAAGTACTTCAAGTACACTTAACTTATAGCTTTAATTGCAGTGTTTTTACTTAGCTTTTTTTTGCTGTTGTATGTTGCTTGTTGATGTGGGTTTTTCAAACCTTTAGATAGAACACACCTAAAACTGCAAAACTGAGCCTAAACTTTATGATGGGAGCTTTGTTTATTAGAGCAGTGAAAGTAATGTTTCAACAATTTGTGGGAGTAAAACCACATATTGCTGTCAATGTGACATATGTTCCTAGTATAATGTGGGCAAAATTAAACAAAAACATTTTACAAAGTTTTCTTAAAATCTAGGCTTTTAGAAAATTGTTGTCTACCAAGACTGGAATCATTTCCAATCCTTTGCAGAGACTGAATTTGAAACTTATATTATTTTTTAATCACAAAACTGCAGTAACTTTCCCAGCTGTAGCTTTTTCCATGGAATATGAAGTTAGAGCTTCCCACAAGGAGAATGGGGTTTGCTGCCAATAACACAGTTGCGATTTTACATTTCTCCCCCTCTGTAATGGGTAAGACAATTTCATTTAACATCAGACCCCTGAGCTATTTCTCAGTCATTAGCAATAACTGATAGGAAGCAAAACATATAATGGCCATAGATCAAGAGGTAAGCCAGTTTACATCTTATTGGGAGGGTGAGATGACTGGAAAAGCAAGACATGGCATTGCTTTTTCTAGAAATGTTAAAAATATAGCCCTGCTTTGAGAAGGATACTTAATATCAAGGGCTTGAATGTTTTCAGTGTTATATTTTTGTTGGGATAACATATTTTTCTTTCCTCACTGTATGTCCATGTAAGAGTTAGTTTTTCCATGTGTTCCACTATTGCCCTTAATTATATCAACGAAGAAAGGAAGCATATAAAAATGAGGGTGTTGTGCTTTTGTTTTATTGCTTTGGCTTCCTGGTTTATGAATATTATGAAACCTTTTTGACAACTTTCTAATAGCCTGCTGTGCTTTCTGGGACAAACTGATCTCAGTTGAGATAATTCTTTCCATGTCTGCCACTTTGGCCAGTTGCTAGAACCTGCATAATGGAGCATTAGCCCTGTGGTCAAAACTTGTTAATTGGTAGGAATCCCTGTATAACCTGACTCTGGATAGTTAAATCATTCTGATTTACTGATAAGTTGAATGGCCTCTCTGCATCAGTGCAATGGCTGTAGCAGTGCAGGAGATGTTTTAAGATATAAGCCCAATTAAGTTTGACTGTTGTGTGGGTGTTTTTCATATATTTTGCTGTGAACAGAGATACCGGTTTAACCACTTAACCATCCTTCTCTTGTTACAGCTGTAATTCTTCTAATGAGGCTTTGAACTAGCACAGACCTGCATGACTATTATTTTTCATGCTACGTTATCCACCCATCTCCAACACCCCTTTTCCTCTTTCCCACACAGGCTTTATTCAGATTTTAATGGCAGCAGGCTTTAGGCAGTATCTTCAGGCCAGACATTACGTTAGTAATTTGCCTTTCACCTCTCTAGTCTCACCCGCTACCATCATCTCAGCAGGATTCTGAATATGGTTGGTAATTAGATACTGCTAGGCTGCAAATGTTAAATGTTGCTGGGCTGCCATGCAGCAGTTATTTCTTTCAGTCAGATACTTGGATCTATAACACCTGAGTCATCACCTGTGGAAGTAAAGGTAAAATGGTCCTTGCTAAGTTCTGCAGCGCATACAGACCATCCAGGGTTTATTACGTAGTTGGCAGGTTCTGCTTCTAAACATTGGTAAAGAATACATCTAACATGATTTCTTTTCATCTTGCAGAGCCCATGTGGTTTAAAACTAGTTTGAGCCCTATTTTTTATTTTTTTATTTTTGCTTAGTTTTGGAGGCCCTGTTTAGCTCTTCAAGAAAAAGAAAGCCGGTATGTTTTTTTAAAATCTGTGGCAAGATTTTGGGTCTGGTTTCTATTAGAAATGGCACCATCCATGGATTTATTTTTCTTCTTGGTCTTATGGCATATAAGGCTCTGAAATACTTGCAATTTAGATGCTTCAAAAAAAGAATACATTTGGCAACCTTATGTGAAATAAAATAAGCTTTCTTATATTTGCATTAATGATCTTGTGTCAGGTATAGCTTTTTGTGAAAGCCATACATTCCTATGGATCTTGAGTATGAGTGTGGGATCAAGGAGTTAGAAGGAGGAGAAATGGACAGATGTATAATTTGTACACACAGAGTGTATCTCTTTCTGTCTCTACACACACACACACACACACACACACACACACACAGAGTTATATATAGAGAAAGACAGAATCATTTCTTCTCTAATACTGGTGCTATATTCGGGATAACATCAGAAGCAACCTTGTTTAGATTTTTTTCTTTTATTTATTAAATTTGTTTGCCGCTGGATCACATTTGCTTAGTGTCACTCTTGTACATCAGGTCTGTGACCTTTCCCATTTTATGAAAGAGGTTCTACAAAAGTACTTCAGAAGTATCCACCCAAAAGTATTAAGGATGCCACATGTCTAATATCCTTCTTCTCTTCTGAAAGATGGAGTTCTCCTCTCCCTGAGTTCTGAGGCTGGGTGTCTTCTTCCCTAAATAACAATTCAGATGAAGAGGTCATAGGGTTTGAAGGAAAAGAATGGAATTAGCTGAACTGTCATGACAAATTTCAGCATAATACAATTTAAATTACATAATGTGTCATATAAAGTATTGGATAAAAGGTGTTGTTTTGTATATTTCTCTCAGCACTAGAAGTTACAAAATAATTTCTTATATTCTTCCGTTATTAAAAGCTTTCTGGTGGCCAAGCCCCATGATAGCCTATTCGTGCATAAGGCAAAGGATGTTTCTATATGACAGATGGCCTTCAGTCCTACCTGAAATGGAAACCTTCCATAAGATATATTTTGTGCTGACCAAATGCATATCAGTAACTGCATCGACATCAGGAGAAAAAATTACCTGCCAGTCCTGCTGTACTTCATTAACTGAGAAGAGGGTTTATTTGAAATTTCTAAAAGGTGCCTCTAATGGGCTTGATTTCCTTGAGGGGATTCCTGAAGAGTTTACAATATTTGCTTACAAATATACTGGTTGAACAGGCAGGGTTAGCTCCTAAAACAACATTGGTTCCAACAGCACACAGGCCAGAGGCTTCCAGAGACTGCAAACTCTAGGCAAGATCTAAATCTGTAATGTATGCCCCACCTGGATGAGGGAAAGCTTAGACACCGGGAGAAGTTGTGTAGTCTTGTGTGGTTCATTTGTCCTTGGACAGATAATTTTTGAGAAAACATACACAGGAAGATACTGTACCACATTTTTAAAGAATGCCATCAAAATCCAGGAACCTTAAGCTATATAAACTACTGCATTTTTAGACTATAAGATGCACTTAGCTTTTGAGGAGGAAAACAAGGGAGGAAAAACTGCCTCTGCCTCCCAGCAATTGCCTCCTTGCAGCAAACAGCCTGGTCAGCTACACACAGCCTGATTTAGTATGAGCAGCTGATTGGTAGTTGGATCGGCCTCCTGGAATACCACCGCAGCATCTGTTCCATGCTGCGGGTGCTGGCACCACCCATCGGCACTGCCAACTATTGCTGCTTCCACGCGCCCCATTTTCAGCCTCTGCGTGTTCCATTTTTGGTCCATTCTGCCGCCACCACCTATCCCCGCTGCCTGGAATAGGCCGAAAACTGGATGCATGGAGGCCAAAAATGGGGCACACAGAGGCAGCGATAGGTGGCAGTGGTGATGGGTGGCGACAGCGTTGAAGGGTGGCGGTGATCCCTGCAGCCTGAAACAGCTGATTGTTGGTATTCCAGGAGGCTGATTCAACCGCCAATGCTAAATTGTGCTACATCAGGCTGTACTAAAGCTGACCAGACTGTTTGCTGTTTTCTGCAAGGAGATAGAGGCTGAAGGGTGGGGGCTGGTGGGTGGGCGGGGCTTCAGCAATATTCACTCTATAAGACGTACAGACATTTCCACCCACTTTTTTGGGGGGAAATGCATCTCATAGTCTGAAAAATATGGTATATTATGCTTGTGAGATTCTAGATTATTTTTCATCACATAAGCAAAATAACACTGATTTTGTCTGCAGATTTATACATGTATGGTTTGGCTATAATTCACATTTCTAAATCCATTTTTAACAGTACAACATACATGGTGATAGCCATAGGGAGAAAAATTCACTAGCTTGGAACTAAACACTCCCACAAGGTTTTAATGAAATATGGTACTTCAGAGTGTTCTTGATTAGAATGTAAGTCAATTACTGTAGTTACATCTTCTTCCATAGTGTTCTATTCCATTTTTGCCTTTTTTCAACATTGCCCTCTTAAAACATGCAATTCTCCTTGTGACTTTCGATTTGTTTTATTTCTCAATTGTATTTTTTGTTCTCAAATAATCTTTATTTTTCCCTTATATACAGATGGTATGCCAAGATATTTGCTGTATATAGGTGGGGGAAGAGAGTGGGAGGGAAGGAGGGAGAGGGATGTGTATTTTAATGCATAGAATCAGTTATTCCCCAACTTCCATTTTGCTGAACTAAAACTTCAAGGTTCTGTCCCCATTTGTACTAGCCAATATTGGGAGATATCATTTACAAGCACCTAAAAAGGCACACATTCCCTATTTGAGGATTATATAATTATATAGGTGGTGTAGCTTTGGGTACGTGGAACTTCTAGTTCCAGGACTTTATTATCTTTAGCGCTGGATGAGGTTGTATCCCAGATAGACCTGATATACAATTTGGGGTTCTGCTTTATGAATGGTTTGACAGTCATGCTAGGAGAACCTTTGTGCAACTTTGTGTTGTGTGCCAGTTGTGCCCTTTTCTGAATCGAGAGTCCCTGTGCTCAGTCATTCAAGCCCTGGTCATCTCACACTTGAACTACAATGCACTCTACCTGGAGCTAATCTTGGAGTATCTGGAAGCTTCAGCTGGTGCAGAACCCAGCTGCTTGGGGCCACTAGGGTGGCCCACATTACACCACTGTTCTGTGAACTGCACTGGCTGCCAGTTTGCTTTTGGGTCTAATTCAAGATGCTGGTTCACCTTTAAAGCGGTTCACGACATGAGTCCAGGCTCTCTGAGGAATCATTTCACCCCATGCTGGCTAAAGGGGCATACTGTGTACCTTATCTGCCAAGGAATTTTGGCTGGTGGGGTCCAGAAGAGCCTTTTCTGTCATAGAGCCCAGCAACGAGTGCATCCACTCTTTCAGCCTTCCAAAAGGGCTTGAGGACATGGTTGATCCAACTGGCCTGGGCCCCAACATGGTGTGGCATTTTGGAAGTGACTAATGGATTAGATAGCACTCCATCTTCTCCCCTTGCACACTTCGCTTCCTCCCTCTCCTCTTGTTAAATTTTATTCTAACTGAATTTTAATTATAAATTTTAAATTCAAGATCTCTGTTGTTTTAATATTTTATATTGCGTTATAATTGAATGATGAGTCGCGTAGAGTCGCTGTTGTTGTCAAGTAGAGAGTCAAGTTATTGTTGCCTTAGTAAAGAGGTCCCCAGATGGTCAAATACTGAAATGTATTTTAGACCCCAGATGTGCTTAGAACATTAGTTATTCAAGTCAAAATGGAGGGCAGTGACAAAAGTGAATAGAAATGCAAATAAGTCATGTTATAATTAAAGGTCAAAACTTATTCATGTCCATAGGGACATCCCTTATGGGGTATGGACAGGATCTGCTTTCCATTGTGCTTTGCTTGACATCTATTTTAATAAATATTACTTTGCTTCGAGTGAACAAAATATTCTGTATTACATGCATATAACAAGCATTAAAGGCACATAATAAATGAAGCAACCACTGTATGTAAGGTTATATGGAAGTGAAAATAGAAATCAGACTGCTATATTAGACTTAGATGTACCCTCAAAGGATGGGGGATTGGTTTCATTTACATAGAGTGGGAATAGCAATAAGTTTAAGAAGTGACGAAATGCAAAACTAAGAAAGAACTACTTTGACAATGGTGTGCACATATGCTATATAATTACATCATAACACAAAAAGATTGACTAAAATCTTGAAGATTTGCCTTCTCCTTCTCTGGAATCTGGACTCACAAGAGACAGCAGGGTAAACTGACTTTTTCAGAAATGTATTGGGGACTACTTTAATAGATAAATCAATAAGTCTTGTCAAATAGGCTGGAGTTAACCATGAGATGGTAGGGTGATTTACCAGGTAATAAGAAAAACCTCCTGGGTAATTGACTAAAGTTATTCTTTGGCTTTCTGAGGTATACATTGATATTGACAGAGAACAAGAATCAAGAGTGATCATGGAAAAGGAAAGCAGTTTATTTAATGTCACATAAAATTCCTTAATATGTATTAATGCTAGTAATACAAATAATGAAAAGCTGTCATCAAACTAATAATCATTTATAATAATTTGTAACAGCAATTAAACCTAAAAAGCTACTTTGTGAATAATGCTGTATCTTAAATTAAGAATTTCTTAATTTGTATTTGAATAGTAAAAGGAAAGAGTCCTAGCAGTTTTGAATGGGAAAAAGTGTTTCATATCTTTAACTGCTTTAATCAATTACCACAATAAATTCTCTAATGAATTTATGCTGCAGTGCCCTATGTTAGCATCTCAGCAGCTGACAGGCTACATTGCTAAGTTTATGAATGTAGGGTGTTGAATTCTATCCCATTTAAATTTTCCATCCATTATTTACATAATATTTCTTAATTTAAAGGGATGAAAAAGTCATTGATCTACAGCATGAAGAAGATGTACAAAATGTCAAAGGGATGGTTCAGAAAATCATGACATCTATGAAGTTTGAAAAACTTGATCTTCTCATATTAGTTTATTTTTTGCATCACTTTGGAAGACAAAGCATCTTCAGTTTGGAGAAACTGTTGTATTATTTACTTTGAGACAACTTTTCAGAGAAGATAACAGATTAAGATGAAATCCAATTTTTATCTGCTTCTTTGAAGACTATTTGGAATGATTTTTCCACAGTCGGCTTATTTTACATGTGTTGTACATGTAGTATCTTTGAAACATCCCTGTTTCCAAGGCCTTATATTCTTGAGATGTTTTTTTAATCACATTTGCTTTGAGTTCTGTCATCCTTCTGTTTTTGCATCATTTACTTTACCAAGAACTTATAATGGTCTTGTCCTATAACTTAAGAAACACTGAATAGCAATGTGTTAAATTCTTTTGCTTGTGGCACACCTACTGTGTAGAGCTGCATATCAAGTAACTTTGAGAAAGGTCAGACATGCGCTTTCCAGGCACAGTTGACATCACAGCCAAATATTGGTAAGTAGATCATATTTCAAAACAAGGTCTGGTTATTGTTGAGTTCCCGGGAGAGAGATATATATATATACTAACATAGAATCAAAGAACAATATTTTCCATCATGTTTTAGGTTGCTTTTCTTCCTTAACACCCAAAGCTTCAACTACTGGATCATAAAGGAAAGCTGCTGAATTGGTTTTCTAAAATATAAGGCATTGGACTAAGAGGAAGTTTTATCTGCCTTTAACACTTTCTCTCTTAACTCAAGGAAAAAGGCAAGGGCAAAACACTTCCAAAAACATGTTGCCATGAAAATCGCAGAAACTAGTGCATGTTATTATTAGGAGTGGAGACAAACTCAATGGTATAAAAGAATGGGAAGAAGAGGGGAAAGACATGTAATTATCATTTTATTAAAAGAGGGGTTTGAATTATGAAATTGATCCTCAATACATCTTCTAAAGTGAGCATATTAGAATGATTTGGGGTTAAGGAGATGTGTGGGAGTATTTATTATCTTCTCCCTGCTCCATTCTCCTTGCTTGTGAAAGCTGTTTGCATAGTACTATTTTGTTTGTACACTGACCAGAGTCCCTTTGTGAGGGAGATCCCTGGTTTCTAAATGTGATAAATAAATAAAATAGTTAAATCATGGAATGTGGTTAGCTATGGAATTTGACTCAAAAAGGGAAAATGATATAAATTATATGGAGGATAAATGTTATTTCCAGTAGTAGAAACATTCTTGGGAAATACGAGAAAGAAAGTATAGGAACCTAATGAAATGGAGTTATGGAAATAAGTATTTTTTTAAGAATTGCAGTTTTCTTTTTCAGGTATTGGTTTCAGCCAATGTAGCTGATAATCAGGAATGTTGAGAATTGAGTTGGAAAAAGTCTGAAAAGCCCAAGATGTAATTCATAAGGATGCCCAGAATCACTTTACTGGTGAGAGGGGCGACATATAAATGTAGTAAATGTAAATAAATAAAATTCCTTAACCCATTCCCTAGTGCAACTCATTTTTAAGTTGATGTAATAAGAGAAATCATAAGCCACAATCGCAGAAATGAGGAATATTTTAGAAATATTTGGCAATAGAAACAAGCATATCTGTGTGTATGTATAACACTTGTCACAGATACAGAGATTCACAACATTTTAATATTATGATTTCATCAGTTACAGAATCTAATTCCTGATTAGTTTAGGATCATGAATATGATGGGTTCTCAAAAGTTTTAAAACTAGAACTGTCCAGTATTATCATATGCCCCAAGGCCTAATTTTAAAGAACAGTTAATGGTAATTATCTGTATGGAAGAGTTCATAAAAATGAGATACACACTGAACAATTTCTCTACTAAAGTTTTCTAATATAATTAAAGAAGTGGTGGTAACTATTCTGACAGGATGTGTACATATTGCATGCTAAGCAATGCAATAGCTGTAGCCCGAGAACTCCTTTGAATAATCTTTGTTAAAAAAAATGTAAGACATAGACCATGCCACTGATTTCAGTCAAATGGAATTAACAATGGCAGATGATAGCAATACAACCAGCCTTGAAACATGAATGTGTGAGTATGTTTAAAGTGGGGGTGGGTTGGGTTTATTTAGTTATGGGTGACCCCCAAATATTAACTTGGGAAAAGGTTGCTACACTAAAACTGAATAGCTGCTATTAAGTTGAATAGTCTTGACTGAGCTAGAGGAATAGTATCATTTACTACAAAGTAGCTCCCTCTTGTGTGAATCAGTTATCTATTTTAAGGGGCAGTCTGTGTAAAGTCAATATGAAAACTGTATGCTAATAAAAGTTTTCTTTTCCTGACACTATGAGAAGCCATTTAAATCTAAGTGTTTAAGGAAGGAAAAAGCCTGTAGTTGACCCCTATTAGGAAGGCAATGAAGGGGATAGATGTGAAAGGTTACACAGTTGGAAACGGAATCCATATGAGGAACTAGCTGGAACTGATTATTCACTTAAACAGAGTTTAGTATTTTTTAACTGAAAATACAACTAAAACTACTAGAATGGGCTAATCTTGTTTTTTTCTGCACATTTATTTATTAAAAATAAATATAAATTAAAAACCTTCCTATGGTTATATTCTATTTAAAAGATATTTAACAATAAAACACCGATGAATGATTTTTCAGATTTGCAGGTCAGCATCTAACATGGTGGTTGTAGTAACATGGGTTAGAGTGCCTATGTCTAGTAAGAGTTGGGGCTTCCAAAGAAGCTGAAGTTAATGAAAGACATGCAGCATTCTGTGAAAGGGGCTGAATCTTATAACAATCCTACAAGGAGCAGAACCCCATTAAAAAAATTGGAAGGAATTTCTCATAAACACAGAATCTTTGGACTTTACTTATTTCAAGTATGGATATTCATACCAATGAAGTTGATTTTCTTAAATCAGCTGACAATTGGCCATATTGTCCATTATTCCCAATGCTGAATGATTCCAAACTATTTCTCATTTTGTTGTGAAAAATCAGTGTTGTTTATCAACAGTGTTGTGCTATTGTCAAGAGAGAAATACGCTCCCTGCCCTGTTCCCAACCTTGAATGGTTGACCAGTGGATACAAATGATACACAACAAATAAAACCCATTCATATTTTTTGTTACTCATAGCATTCTTCACATAGTAAATGGGGAACACTATAAAATAAATACCTATCTGCGGTCTCAAAATATTTTTTGTCCAGAAAAAATAGAATCATTTTATAAAATCTGTGATCCTCATTACGTGTGGATGGACTAAAATCATCCTGGTTTAGCATTAAAGGAACCGAAAAATTAAGAAGAATTGTAAAGTCTGATTTCCTTGTGTCCCAAGTGGCCAGTGCAATTTCAGTGCAAAATGTAAGACAGAAATGGCATTGGATAGGATGGAGGTGGGTTCTGCAACAGATTAATACTGTAGGTCTTCCAATGGTATGAATTGAAGGACTGCATCATTAAACATTATTTTATTGGGAAAATTGTAAGGAAAGGGGAGAGGGGTTTTAGAACTTTAGACGATGCAGAACTTCCCTTGTGAATGAAAGCTAGATTCAGTTGATTATCAATTACTTGTTTTTTTAAAAAAGACCTTTTGAATTCTTTTATATGTACTCAGTGTAGATAAAGTTATTTCAATTTGACTATTTTTTTCAAAACTTTCAAGACCAACTTTTTATTAAAATGTGCTCTGATATACAGTTTCAGAGGCTAGCATCACTTCCTTTGTCTCTAATTTGACCTAGTACATAAGTTATGTGGGACGCAATGTCTCAGTGGCTAAGATGCTGAGCTTGTCGATCAGAAAGGTTGGCAGTTCGGCAGTTCGAATCCCTAGCACCGCGTAACGGAGTGAGCTCTCATTACTTGTCCTAGCTTCTGCCAACCTAGCAGTTTAAAAGCATGTAAAAATGCAAGTAGAAAAATAGGGGCCACTTTGGTGGGAAGGTAACAGCGTTCCGTGTGCCTTCAGCGTTTAGTCATGCTGGCCACATGACCACAGAGACGTCTTCTGACAGCACTGGCTCTTTGGCTTTGTAACGGAGATGAGCACTGCCCCCTAGAGCTGGAAACAACTAGCACGTACATGCTAGGGGAACCTTTACCTTTTACCTTTATATACAGATATACCTTGGCACTCTACTGCTTCTTTTCCTGGTGATTGTTTTTTTCCCAGTAGTTGACATGCAAGGAAGAAAGTGCTGATGTTGGCATCCTTGTGACTCACTATTTCTTCCATCTAAAATAATGGGTCAAGTGAATAAGTCACATGGTTGTTCCATTGTTTTTAGTATTTGGCGCATCTTCCAGAATGGTTTACCGACGAAGATCAAGGTACCACTGTAGTATATTTTGGAAGACTGAATATACCATATAGAAACCTCCTATTTCCTAAATTTTAACTTTTACAAAATGCCAATTCCCTTAAAACAATTGAGTTAATGGTTCTTGTACCATAAATTTTAACGGACAAATTTGGAGAGGGACATTGGCTCATCGTATGCCTTTGTAAAAATTGTTATTATGCCATTTAGAATGTAATCAATAATTTATTGTGCTGTATATGGATGTGCTGAAGAGTAAAATGTCCAGTCTAAGTGATACTGCACGTCAACCTACTTTGTCATATAAATGTAAACAGTGCAGCTGAACCACAGTCAAATTAATTGGACAAAATCTCCCAATGCATATTCATTTGAATTTTGAATCTTATAGGGATTGTGCACGAAATTTAAAAAAAAACATTTTCTTTCAAACCCAGTACAAACCATTGTATCTTCAGTTGACTGCAGTTTAACAAAAACAATAAATTGTGTTCTAGGATTCAGAGAAAGTATAAAGGGCAAGGGATGGGAGGGGATATCAAAAATATGTGATGAAACCCCACCTCCTTTTTAGGTATAAATGGTGCTGTGGGAATCCTGGTATCTCTTACAGAATGAAAAGATTCCAACACAACATACTCCACTGTCTGTTTGCCCATAGATCTTGCCAATTCTTTCTTCTCCCTGCCTCTTATCAGGGAGAGATGCCTTTATCCCCATCTAGAAGAAACAATCCTGGGAACACACAGGCATGGACAACATGAAACCAGCTGTTCCATGTCCAGAGCAAATTTTATGTGGAACGTTTTGCACATTCCTACAGCTTACATATTCAGTTGGAAATGCAAGGCAACCTAGTTGCTGTGCCAAAGGGAATTCGCAATTGTTTATAAATAGATTTTTATTTTAGAAGTGTGAACAGATACATATATAAAATCGCATTTGTATATTTTTATATCCAAGCATACTTGGAGTTCACATACCTATTTTCATGGCAAAGGCAGCCAATGTAGGGCTGCAAGCAAATACACATATGTAGTCATAAAGACAGAAAGGTTTCCTTAAGTTGCCACTTTGGAATAGATTATTGTCATGAAAAATATGGCTTGAAAGTAACTTAATTAGGTCTGTGAATCTGGAGACTGACCTCTACATCTTAGTAAAGACTTAGTTATAAGCAGACCAGAGAGAAAGAGACAGAAGATAAGTACAGTGCAATAGCTAATTAAGCATTTGATGTGCAGCAGATGTTCTGTACAGAACTAAAATCCTAAAAGCAATGGAATTACAGGTGTTTTTATTATGTAGCTTGAATGCAGCTTTAATTGCCTATGTAAAGCAGGAGCTGTAACCTCCAAATTTATAATGTGGATAGTTTATTCCAATTTTTAATGCCTTTGAAATACTGCAACCACTGCACAATAATTTTTTTAAGTGTCAGAGCTTAAGAAAGATTTTATTCTCTAACTAGGATGATCTTGAAACCCTTCCTGTTTTCCTACCTTCCTTCTGGGTGTTATAGCACTTCAATCTGTTCAGGTTTTGGTACAGTGCCCAGAATGAATCATGACCTAAATTGTCTATGTTTTGAGTTTCTCCTACTATTCTTAATGGAAATCACTCTGTCACATAAAAAAAATCATTCAGAGAAAATGTATTTCTTTATAAAGAAATGTACAAATATACAAGAGATTTTTGAAATAAAGATATTTTTCAATAATGTATGTGATTGGTTGTATTGAAATATTTCAAAATATGGAAATTAACAGTGTTTAATACTGTATGCTTTTTTTACAATCCTTATTGCTAAATATATTCTAATTCAATGTCATGCACTTCTTAAAAACCTGTGTTGATCATGTTGATGTAAAGTAGTGCTTTCATTTTATTGTTTTGCTGGATTTCCTCTCCTAAATTTAATACAGTATACAATATAGCACTGTGAATCTTCCACAGTAAACTGAATGTGTTATGATTGTTTCACATTATCAGTCTGCATGGATACTAGATATCAGTATATAAACCAATTGATAGACTTCTTTATTTTTACATGATTCTTCATCCATATGAGTTATTTGTAGCTACTCCTGTAGCACAGATCACATTTGGAATATAATAAACATACACAATACTTTGTACAGAATTTGTCAGCTGCTTTGGGGAGGAAAATGAAACAGCAAGTTCAAGAAAGATTTATTGTTTTCCACCTGTTCAGTTCCCATCTATTTTTTCCCACTTGAAGCAATATGCAGAGCATCATTGCAGGGATTGTTGCCTAAGGATGGTATCTTTAACTTCTCAAGTAACTCCAGCCTATATTTAGATTATTAGAATCTGAAAGTCAGCTGCTTGTCAAGCCATGTTGCATATACCTATAAGAATCAATAAAACATTCTGGCCAAGAATTCTAGGAGGGGTACACAATGAAAACAAGAAACTCAACTTTATGCTGCACATAAATACATGCTTCCCATAACTGCCTAAATTCCTGAACTTAGAGCAGAACGCTTATTAAAATTTTAGTAGTGTACTGTGGCAATGGAGAAAAAAGATACCTTGCATTCTTCACTTTTCCTTTAAATGTTGATCTACAAGTAGTCCTCAACTACCGTTCAAAGTTACAATGGCACTGAAAAAGTGACTTATGACCGTTTTTCACACTTAAGACCATTGTAGCACCTTCATGGTCATGTGATTTACATTCGGATGCTTGGCAACTGACATTTATGACGGTTATAGCGTTTTGGAATCATGTGATTCCCCTTTTACAAATTTCTAACAAGGAAAGTCAACAGGGAAATCAATGACCACTTAACCATGTTACTCATTTTACAACTCCAGTGATTAACTTAATAAATCTTGCAAAAAAAGTCAAAATGGGGCAAAACTTACTTTAAAAATTTCTCATTTAGCAACATAAATTTTGGACTCAATTGGGGTCATAATTCATTTTGTTTTGGTGTTTGTTACATTGGGCACTACTTTGAGAAAAGAAAACCTCTGCATTGTAAATAAATACTCCAGGATGCTAGGAACTACTTTTTAACATTAAAAAGAAAGTAAAATATAAATATGATTTTATAAATCTGTGTTTGGTCACATCACATTAAAATAGTTATTCCAAAAGTTAAATAAAACCAGTCCTTTGTTTGATTACCACAAACAGTATTTCATACAGGTTGGATTGGATAATCTCAAACAAATTGTATTAAAAGGAGATGCCCAGAAAAAATAATAAATGTAATCATAGGCTGTAAGTTTTTCTAACATGCTTAAGAAGTACAGGTAGTCCTCAACTTACAACCACACTTGGGCCCACAATTTCTGTTGCCAAGTGAGATATTTGTTAATTGAATTTTTGCTCCATTTTATGACCTTTCTTGCCACAGTTGTTAAGTGAATCATTGCAGTCATTTAATAACATGGCTAAGTGAACATTTTTTAAATCACAGATAAGAAACCTCTGGGGAAAATTCAGCTGGAGAATTCAAATTATAAAAAATCAAGAAATCTACATTAGATTAGATTAGATTTATAAGATTTATATCCCGCCTCACTTCCCCCAAAGGGGAACTCGAAGCGGCGTACAACAAGATAAAAATAATTTCTGTACAATATAAAAACAAGAAACTCATTCATACCAATCCAAAACATACACGGGGGAAGAGCAAGGTCTCAATGCCATGCCCTCCGACAAAGCCAGGTCTTAACGGCTTTGCAGAAGGCAAGTAGATTTGGGATGGTTCTAATCTCCGCGGGGAGCATATTCCAAAGGGACGGCGCCGCTACAGAGAAGGCCCTAGCCCGTGGACCTGCCAGCCGACATTGCCTGGCCGACGGTATCCGTAGCAAGCCCTCCCTGTGAGATCTAACTGGGCTGGGAGGCATAAGGTCGCAGAAGGCGGTCTCGCAGGTATCCCGCTCCTAAGCCATGAAGGGCTTTAAAAGTTGTCACTAGCACCTTGAATTGCACCGGAAGACCACTGGTAACCAGTGCAGCTCGGGAGGATGGATGTTATATGGGCACATCTAGGTGCACCCAGAATCACTCGCGCAGCCGCATTTTGCACCAGCTGAAGTCTCCGAGTGTTCTTCAAGGGCAGCCCCATGTAGAGCGCATTGCAGTAGTCCAATCGAGAGGTGATAAGGGCATGAGCAACCATGTGAAGAGCCCCACGGTCCAGGAAGGGTCGCAACTGGCGTAACAGGCGAACCTGTGCAAAGGTCCCTCTGGTCACAGCCGTAAGATGGTGGTCAAATTGTAGCTGTGGATCTCCCAAGTTCGAACTTCTGAGGGGAGCAATTTCTTTTCCCCCCAGTACTAAAGTTGGATAATCAACTGAACCCCAAGGGGGCAAAACCCATAGCCACTCGGTCTTGTCAGGGTTGAGTCTGAGCCAATTAGCCCCCATCCAGATCCTCACATCCTCCAGGCACCGGGACATCACCTCAACGGCCTCACTTGATTGACCGGGGGCAGAGATGTACAACTGGGTATCATCAGCGTACTGGTGATACCCAACTCCATGTCGATGGATGATCTCACCCAGCGGTTTCATGTAGATATTAAAAAAGAGGGGGGAGAGGATGGAGCCCTGAGGAACCCCACATGGCAGGGCCCTAGGGCTCGATCTCTGCCCCCCCACCAACACCAACTGAGTCTGGTCAGACAGGTAGGAGGAGAACCACTGTAAAACAGTGCCCCCCACTCTCAACTCCCTGAGCCGGCTCAGAAGGATACCATGATCGATGGTATCGAAAGCTGCTGAGAGGTCAAGAAGCACCAGAATGAAGGAAGAACCCATCCCGGGCCCGCCAGAGATCATCCACAAGAGCAATCAAGGCCGTCTCTGTGCTGTACCCGGGCCTAAAACCAGACTGCAAAGGATCCAGATAATCCGCTTCATTCAAGGCCCGAAGGAGCTGGAGCGCCACCACCTTCTCAACAACCTTCCCCAAAAAGGGAAGGTTGGAGACAGGACGAAAGTTATTTAACACAGCCGGGTCCAGGGAAGGCCTCTTGAGGAGGGGCCTAACCACAGCCTCTTTCAAGGTGTGTGGAACAAACCCCTCACCCAAAGAAGCGTTTATAATCTCCTGGAGCCAGCCACATGTCGTCTCCCGCCTGCGAAACAAGCCAGGAGGGACAAGGGTCCAATAAACAGGTGGTGGCATTCACTGCTCCCAGGGCCTTGTCCACATCCACAGGGCCAACAGGAACAAACTCCTCTCAGATAACCGGACTAAGACCTGCCCCTACCATCTCAGTGGACTCTGCCCAGCCAGAGTCCAAGTCTGACCGAATCCGAGCGACTTTATCTGCCAAAAACTGAACAAATTCCTCGGCTCTGCCCTGCAGGGGTTTCTCCGCCTCCTCAGATCTTAAGAGGGAGTGTGTCACCCCAAACAGGGCGGCTGGGCGACAGTCTGCAGACGTGATAAGACTGGCCCAATATAAACGTTGTGCCACCCTCATCACTACTAGATAGGCGTCAATATGACGTCCTAACAGTGTCCGGTCAGAATCAGCCCGACTTTTCTTCCAGCGGCGCTCTAGGCGTCTCTTCTGCCGTTTCATCCCCCGGAGTTCCTCAGTAAACCAAGGAGATCTCCGGGGTCCACGAGAGGAGAGAGTCCGCATAGGCGCAACCCGATCTATGGCCCCGTGGCGCACTATTCCAGGCTTCCACCAGGGCCTCAGTCGAGCTGTGGGCGAGGGAAGCCGGAAAAACCCCAAGCTCCCTCTGAAACCCAATTGGGTCCATTAGGCGCCTGGGGCGGAACCACCTAGTCGGTCCCGCCTCCCTGCGGTGTGGAGTGGTTGCCAGGAAGTCCAATCTTACGAGGGAATGATCTGACCATGACAGGGGCTGGATGACTATTTCCCCCAATCTCAGATCGTGGCACCATTGTTCCGAGATAAAAACCAGATCGAGCGTGTGTCCCCCCCGATGAGTCGGACCCTGAACTACTTGGGTCAGGCCCATGGTTGTCATGGAGACCATGAACTCCTGGGCCACACCCGAGGGTTCGCCAAGGGATGGCAAATTGACCGCCAACCCGGCTACTACCTCCAGCAGCCCAGGCAGGGCCGTTGCAACGCAGCTGGGAGGCAGGTACGTTAGCAACAGGCCCACCTGAACCCCTAGGTCCAACTTCAAAAGGAGGGACTCACACCCGTCTATCTCCAGAACTGGGCCTTCCCGTGGACATAATTCCTGATGAGCAATTACAGCCACTCCACCACCCCTGCCATAATGTTATTCTTTAAGAAGTGGTGCAAGGTCTTCATTATTAAAAATGTCACTCATTTCAACTGATTTAAGTAAAGGCTTAAAATAGTCTGCAAAATAGATTTCCCTTTAGGTATCAAGTGAGATTGCTTATTCAGATAAATTGTACATCACATGGTGATAATCAACTGAATATAACTTCCGCAAATATGCTAGACTTCTTGGAGGCTTCTGCTGAGCCACAAACTCTTATCTGATCAACAAATTGCTTATCAAATGCATTGATTCAGTGAATTTACTCACTTCTTAAATTCATTTCCCACAATACTTGTTTCACTTTAGCTCTTCCTTAATGACTGCTAATACTGTCTTTTCATTCTTAGCACACTAGCATTAAACTGATGATCTGTTATTGCATAAAAGGTTATCAGTTTCAATTTATTGGATATTTCCATGTGTTCATTGTGTAGTTTTGCTTGAGTGCATAATAAAAAGGCATGAGCCATTATGTCTCAGATTTGACTGTGTTTATCTTATATCTGGAATGGAGATGGTGGAAGATAAGCCACATTTTAGACAGACCCTTATGTAAGTTTGCCTAGAGTCTAGACATTTGTCATATACTCATCATCATGTTCAAAGAGCAAAGTTCATGCTAGGACATAACAGACAAAAGGTATGTGTGTATGTGTGTGCACGCGCACAAATGCTTTTAAGACAGTGCTGACTTATGCTTGGACAAGTCCCTGCAGTTTTCTTGGTAAGGTTTCTGAAGTGGTTTGAGAAAGAGCCCAAGTTCACTCAGCTGGCTTTGTGCCGAAGCAGGACTAGAACTCGCAGTCTCCCAGTTTCTAACCCTAACCCTAACTACTACATAAAACTGGTTCTCAGAAAAGCAATCCTTAATAAACAAATCTAAGAGGCAGTGCCATACTGTAAATAAGAGCTACTTGATTATAAAGACCAGTAAATGATCAATTAATTTGACTTCTAGTTTGGGTGGATTAGAATGTTAATTAAAAACTTTAAAAAGTTTCTAAAAACAGAACAGTTAGTAAAATGTAATCAAAGCATGGAAAATTCACTATTCCTGAACAGAATGGAAATTACAAGGAATTACAAAAAAGGTGAATAAAATGATATTTTAAGGGATTTATTTTATTTTATTTTATTTACTTACTTACATATTTATGAGCAGCATGATGGCCTAGAGGTGGAGCTCTGGCCTCACAATCAGGAAGAAGGCTGTGAGTTCAATTCTAGGTAGTGTTGGCATCAAGAAGGGCATCCAGCCAATAAACGCTCAAGCTCCATTTAGTCGCCCTGAGTCTACCCCGATGCAAGGAACTGCAGGTTCATTTAAAAAAATACATTTTTTTTGAAGAAGGAATATTGACATCAGAAAGATGTCCCTTGTAGAATGCTAGATGCTAAGCTTTTTCTATTCCTATGAGGTTCTTCCTATAAATAAAATGTCTTTTCTGTTGTAACATCAGTTCAAGTAATAACTGTTGAATTTCCACCCTCAACGTTCCTATACATAATACCTAGAGTCTTCAACCTCTAGCATAATTATGGGCTCTCACAATAAAATGTAGCTGTAAAGAGGTTCCATAAATAAAAAAAGAAAGGGTGAGCTTCCTGAACAGTTAAAGGAAGTACAGTAGGAAAGAAAAATTTAGGAATGGAGTCTGCAAATTTTCAGCTAGTAGAGATTCTGGCTCATTCTGGTGATTCAAGGTGAAAATGTTCTAAAATCTCAAGAAATTTAATTTGTGCCCCGTAAGGACAGACTCTTGGGCCCATGGCAGGAACAAAACTTGAGGTACTGGAAACAACATTAATAGAGTAATCATTGCTTTGGATAGATTTATACATACATACATACATGCATTTCAACTCTCAAGAAGTATGTTATCTTCATTTTATTCCACATGTTTAAACTTATGAACCTTTAGGAATAAACAAAGAAGCAAGATATGTAGATCACTTACTTTCAATGAATCTTTTGTTTGCTTCTTTTTATGTTTACATTCCTTCTAACAGCTATCATTTATAGTACTTGTGTTGTAATGTACACTGTATGTTGTGTTACATGTGCCTAATATGCAGCTAATGCTCCACAATTTTAATAAAATATCTTCAGTTGTGTATGATTTCGTAGTATTTTATGTAAAGTAAAGCATACTGGTATTTAATGTATTCAAATTTTTATATATGCACAAAAATGTACTTCAGGCTCTGCAAGAAAAAGATTAATTAACCTTAAGAGATTTCACTTTCCTCAGATTGTGTAACTTGCTATTTCTAACCATTTTTTCCCATTTGTGAACCACTCATCTGCCTCTAAGAGGGTCACTGGGCAATGATCAAAATACAGGTAGTCCTTGACTTAGAAACATTTGTCTAATGACCATTCAAAGTTACGACGGCACTGAAAAAAGTGACTTATGACCAATTCTCACATTATGACTGTTAAAGCATTGCCATAGTCACATGATCAAACTGCAGGTACAACAATCGTGGCAGAAAGTTCTCAAAACCGGACATGACTCATTTAGCAATTGCCTTGCTTAACAGCAGAAAAATTGGGTTTAACTACAGTCATAAGTCAAGGACTACCTGTAGACCTAAATTTAAAAACCTCTGAAAACATCTACAGTGTAGGCTGCTTCCTTTTTGATTAATTCCATTCAAAGATTCCTTTTATATGTGCAGTCATATTCCACCTACAAATGATGCATCATTTTTTAAGTAGCTAAATATTAGTAAAAGAAACTTTATGTTGATCCTTTGGAGAAACTGGGCCAGTCGCTCTCTCTCAGCCTAAGGAGGAAAGGGTAACTGTTTCTGAAAAACCTTACCAAGAAAACTGCAGGGAGGCACTCTTCCCCTCCCAAAGCTGTGGATAGAATTAAGTCGCAGCATGTATATAGTTATGATAAATGTGCAACTTATTCAGGTAAAACATATAGTATCTTCATTGATACCATTTTATTTAGATTGTTTTAATGAAAGTTATTTGATGAGGGGATAAGAAACTCCTTGATATTTTGACCATTCTGAGGAAGATTTTTGGGTTTCTCTTCCAGAGAAGGCTGACTTCACATGTTGTTTCCACAGCAATGTTTTGTTGACAGTCTTCATCAGTAGTAAACACGCAGACTGAAGCTTGGTAAAATTCTTACATTTGGTTGACCCATTTCTCAAAGGCTTTGTTTCTGAACAGTGTCCCACTTCCAAAATTATTCATAAAGCACAACACGCAATTTTACGTTGAGGAAAAGGATTGTTTTTCAAAAGTTTTGTTAGGGATTATTGAAAAACACGAAACCCTCAATGGAAGTGAGTTTACTGCAAGATTTCAGAAAGTTCTTGGTCGTCACTGTTTTACTTCACAGATGAGCAATACAAGGCAGCCGGTTAAAAAAGCTAGTCGCCCAAGGAGGGATATGAAGATGATTTCAGGCGATGCAGGCATGACTTGAAACAAATTACTCCTCGGATCTGACCCTCATTGTGCGGGAATCGCTTGGGAGGACGCACAAAGGTTGCCACTTATGGCCGTCTATCCTACCCTTCTTAGGAGCCCGCCTGGCACTTCGGCGGGTTTCTTCCGGGGAAGCGGCTGCAATCTCGTCGCTTTAGTCCGGGTGACCGGGTCAGAGTACGTTGCATAGAAACCGTCGCTGCAACCGACTTAACCGCCAAATTCCCGCTTTGTGTAGCCGAGAACCAGAGAGTAGGTGGTGGTGGTGGGGAGAGAATACCAGGGCGCCGTGCAACTCTCGGCCCTGAAGGAGGCGGCCGAGGGTAGACAACGAGGGACGCTTCCCTGTACATTCGGGCTCCCATTGAAACACATTTTATTCATTTTCTCTCTCAATCGCCCCCCGCTCTCTTCCTCGCCCCCGGTTCGATATTACCTGCTGAGGATGTGATGTCATGGCCTTATTATCCTAATGTAGGCTGATCTCACGAGCGCCTCAGCCAATGGGGGAGCAGGGCTCTCCCCACCTGCTAGGAAGAGAATTCCATCATTCTTGGAATTCTTCCCTCAGCTAGCGCACCGCAGCGCGCGCCGAGCGGTCCCCCGAAGGCGGCTGCCGAATCTGCAAGGCTCGCATTGTTTTGGGGGGGAACCAGCCGCGCGACCCTCTGCCCAATCAGCGAGCAAGGCGCTTCCTGGGCTGGAGCCTGCGCGACCGAGCTCCACGACCGGAGAAACGAGGGACGCTTGGAAGCGACCGCGGCAGGGCGCGCGCCGACTTTCCTCTCTCTCTCTCTCACCCCCTTGCCCTCCCTTCCACCCCCCCTCCTGGCCCGGCTCGGCCCGGCTTTGCAGGGGGGAGCGCGACTGAGGAGCGCGGAGTGCTGGCAAACTGGTGAGCGAGGAGACTACAACGGGAGCTGGAGTTTGCACGGCCCCTCGTCGTACCCGCGGCGGCGGCGGAAGTGCGGTGCGGCAGCTTGGCTTAATGGAGGGCTTATGGATGAATAGTGCGGCCCCGGGAAGATGCTCATAGGCGCTTGGCTGACCCTGGTGGAAGCTTGGCGCGGAGGGTCGGAGCTTTTTCCTGATCGCCTGGAAGCGGGCCCTTGTGCTCGGGAGAGAGGGAGGGGAGGGGGAAATGGTTGCTTTCAGACCTGCCGCCTGTTCCAAGCCGTGCTTGGAGCTGGGTGTTGACTTCTCTAGTTGATAAAAGCGCTCAAAGCGAATAATAATAAAAATAATAAAAAGGAACATTAATTCCCGGCTGCAAGTGGGAAAAATCGCGGGTCAGACTTTACGCGTCTGTAGTCTGGAAAAGTGAAATCCCTGAGAACACTGGGGGCGGGGAGGAGGGGGGAAAGGGGAGAACATTTGCAATGAACATGTAGTTAATTCTTCGTATCCCCCCTCCTCCCCCCTTTTCCTCCTCTTGTTTGTTTTGCTGGTGGTAATTTATCTTGACTTTCGAATACACTAATTTGGCAGATCGTCGTCGTGTTAATATGTATCCTGCACGAAAAGCGCTTCGCTTGAGTCTTAGCTTTGAAATGGATCGCTTTAACTGGCCTTTGCGAGGGGACCCTCCTTGCGCTTTTTTCCCCCTCCATAGAAGAGTTTTCTCGGGGCGCTGCCCATTCTTTTTCTGGGCTTTCTCTTGCGAGATGCCTAACCGCCCACGATTGAATCCCCCCCACCCTTAGCACCCTTTGCGTGCTGAACGCACTCAGAATGTAAGCAAATGTTACACTGGACGCGATCTGGAAAGAAACAAAGCCATTTAGAGTTATATGTGCGTGCATTCCTGTGCTGCTTTTGCCCACGGATATCCACTTGGGTCTGGACTTGAGGCTGTTTAGCAAGAGCTAGCGAGGATGGCGGTTGTTACTGGTATGCAGACTTCTTGGGTGGACAAGTTTGGTTGGATTTGCTCCAGTTTTGTGGGAGGTGTTTGTTTTGTCCACCTTGACGCTAACAGTTGCAGGCTCTTGCTATTTATTATCTCTGTCATGTCCTGCCAGTGCTTATAGGATGACACATCTCTTGTTGTAGCCTTGTTGGGACTTGTCAGTGTCAGCGTGGCTTCTGCTCTTTCTTGAGCCCTTTTGATTTTTTAGACAGCTGCCTTCTGCAGGGTGCTTTACATTCAAAAGGCTTTGGGAATTTCCCCTTTCCCCGATTTTGCTACCTCTATGCAAAGTAGCATCTCCTAGCTTTTGAAATCTTCTTGTATCAATTGAGATTTCATATGATTTCATCTGTTATCCCAGTCTGGCTGCAGGTAGAGAATCCCTCTTTCTGCAACAGCTGGGATGTAATGATTTAAATTTTGCATGCATTCAGCTTAAGAGGTGGCATTAGTGTTTTAAAAGTAAGTTCAGAGGCAATGAGGACTACAATGAAGACACACTAGTGTTTTTATTGCACAGTTAAATGCCCAGAGGAAGAGACATTGTTTCTTTTGCTGCTGTTTGTTTATTTCTATTTTCCTATGCACAGTGATTTTGGTACACTCTACATGAGGTGATAGGGTAAATAATGAATAATTCTATCCCTTAAGGAAGGAAAGTTGAATTAATCACTTTCTATTTATCCTTCTCCATATTTCTTTTCTAAAGCAATCTTTTTTGTCTGAAATCATAATTTTGTAAACTTTTGGTCAGTTTTGGCTAAAACTGAAAAGTTATATGGTCCATTTTGTTGATTTAAAGCAGATTTTTTTGCAGCCCACCTTTACTAATACTATATGTTAGCCTAAATCCAATTTATAATCTGGTATAATCAAAGTGTAGGTAAATTAATAGTTTGCCCTTTGGTTTCTGAACTCTCAGAGCAAACCCCTAACCTAGATAAGGACTCCTGGATTCACATTTATAGTTGAAATTAACAAAATATTTCTTGCCTATATAAATTCCATTTGTAGTTATTTTGTATGTATGGGACAAACTCTACTTAGGACTGCAGTAGGACTCACGACAGTAGCTCCTGCCTCCCATTCTAGAGTTCCATACCAGATTGCATCCCATAAACTCATGGCAAACAAAATGATTAATATTTGCAGTTTCTCCTTCAAGGCATATCATATAGTGATGCTTTCTGCGCTTAGATTTGTTGAACAACTTTAATTTTCTCTTCTCTCTCCTTTGTTGAAACTGTGGAAATGTTTGGAATGTGACATATAGGTGTAAGTAATTTGTTTTAATGCCTTTAGTAGTATTTATTCTTTTTGTTTATATTCTGGTTTTTCTCTAAAGGTCTCAAGGTGGCAGAATCAGAACCCCAATTTCCAAATATCTCAAGATTTCAACACATCCTTGCAATAGATCTGCTAGAGAATGAGAAAGGGTTACTGGATAGTGTTAGGATGCGAATTTGGATGTGGTCAGTTATAATAAGATCCTGCAGTCAATACACCATACACCTGCTATAGGAAAAAAATTGATGCATTGTATTTGACATAAAATTCAGTTTGACAAATGAGTAAGAGGTATTGGTGGTGCATGCCTTTGAAAACAGAACATACTGGTACACTTTTGTCTGAAAATTTTAAGCTGATTTTTAAACTCATGTATCAGAAGGAAGCAGAAGGGCCTTTTTGAAGTCTGCCTTCCAGCCTTCCTTAGCTTAGTGCTCAAAATTCCTAAACTGCATGGTTAAGGATGGCTGCTGAAGAAGACAGCTTTAACTCACAATACTCTCATCTTAAACTGCATATAATAAGCATGTGGAGCATGATGATCTCAGTTATATAAAAATCTTTGACTTCCACCTTGGATCAATATATCTGTAAGTCTAAGATAGGGATGAAATTAGTTCTAGGTTAGTTTGAACTAAGGTTAATGGTATTTTTGGAGCCTGTCCTTGAAGTTTAAGATGTATCTTAAGTTATGAGTAAATCAGTCCATCTTCTGTTGACCATATTGGAAGAATTGAGATGGAAAACAGTAGAACTAACAAAACTATTAATGTGAAATAATATCTCCTTACATTGTGTATATAAATTTGCCTAAGCAAAACATTGCTAGATTATGTTCAATTTATTTAGTCTTAGTTATAATTTTGACTTTTGTGAAAAGAGAAGAGTCCCAAAGGTGCTTTTTCAAGAGGCAACTGGACTTTCTGATTTTTCTTTGAAGACATTTCACTTCTCATCCAAGAAGCTTCTTCAGCTCTGATTTAGAGAGGAGGATTTTTGAAATTTGGGTAGTTCTGGGAACATATTTAAAATTATTAGGAATTGGTATCAAATTTATAGGGATCTGAGACTTTTTTGAGAACATTGTCATGGATAGTTAACTAATGGTCAAGCGTGTATGCTGTGTATAATAATTAAGATTTGATTTAAAGGGCATCTAGTACTTCTAGAATTGTTTTGGTTTGATTGTTTAGTGTAATTAAATAATTTATTAAACAGGGGATAACAGTATGCACAGAACCTTCTTTCTAGCAATTTTCGGGAGGAGACAAAATTGTTGCAATTTAGATGTAATTACTGCTATAAAAATGGTTCTTAGAACAAAACTAACACGATACAGCAAACCAGTGTTTTAAATTGGATAACTGAAACAAGTGGGTTTATTTTTCAAGTTATACTGGGGAAGAGGGTGTTTACAAGCTTTATACTTGGGATGATGATGAAGATGATGATGATGATTATTATTTTATTGTTTGGATTGATTTTATTCATAAAGTGGTATACTGGGGATTCATTTCTGATTGTTCCACTCCCACCTGTAGTTTTTCTTGAGAGAAAATTATTTTATTTATGTAAAAATCTCACATGATTGATTATGTGAGATAAAGTCATTTTTGACTCCTAGTGAACATGTAGATGAATGTGACTTAGCCTTATGTAGCCACCCATCTGGTGCCTCATAACTCTGGGTGGCTTGCAGACAAGGCAATAAATATTGGATCTCAACATCTCTTGTATCTGGAGGCCTGTCTGAAAAAGCACCTGTTCCTCTTGATCGCTGATGACTTAATGAAATAGAGATTTGTCTTCTATTGTCTGAGAAAATAATACAATATTTATTTCTTATTCAGGATTCAGTCAGGAATGGAGACTCCATTGGATGTGTTGTCAAGAGCAGCATCACTTGTGCACGCGGATGATGAAAAACGTAAGTTAGCTGTACTTGAATTCTGAGCCATGTATGTAGATTTTAAATTTTTTTAAATGTATTTTTAAATGTTTGTACCTTGGAATGCATTGTTGATAGATTGTACCTTAATAAGTCAGTCAATTAATATGGTTTTAAAAGCTGAGTTAAATGAAGCAAAATTTCTGAGTGAAATGGAAATTAAAATCTTGGTTGGTGTTTGTTTAGTTTGATATTTTTTTTCCTAAGATAATGTAGGATGTTTTCTCTATAGAGTGTAAGTGAATGTAGTTTCATATCATTTCTTTAAATTAATGGTGAGCTCCTAATCTGATAATTGGTATATTCAATATATACCCTGAAGCATGTTCTCTATACATGAAGATATTTGAGTTCTGGAAATAGGGAAGGACTGTATGACTCCTCATTTCAACCAGACCAGTTTACTAGCTGTCATTTAATTCCTATCCTGAAGCCTTTGTTCTTTAGATTTCAACAATAGCCATTGCGTCTAGAATAAAAACTTAAAAAGAAGAGTACAAGGGGTTTTTTTGCCTGTTTTAGTGAAAAACCATACTTAATTTTTTTATACATATGAAAATCATGCAGAACTGTTGCAAAAAGGAATAGGAAAAAGATATTAGTGCATAGGACAGTAACATCTGGCTAGTAGATTATAAATAATTGATTAGAGGCCTGCTGGGAAAGAGAACATATAAATTAGTTTATAGAGTAACTGCTTTGTTTTCTAAGAAGTCATACAGATGTAATAAAAAAGAGCAATTGGTGTATTGGTATTGTTGAGGATATATGGGGAATATATATTTATTAGTATTTTATTTAATATGTTTATATATTTTATATATTCATTAAAATATTAAATATATATTAAATATACATTTTCATGTATTGTATTTAATTAATAAATACAACTTAAGGAAATATATGCATATATATTATAAATAATATAGAATATATATAGAATATACTGTACATTGTTGAAAATATATAGGGGCATGGCAGCCAAGCAGTTAAGATGCTGGGTTTATTGTCCGGAAGATTGGCAGTTCAAGATCTAAGTACGAGGTGACATAGTGAACTTCTGTTATTTGCCCAAGCTCCTGCAAACCTATCAATTCAAAAGAATGTAAATGTAAGTAGATAAATAGGTACCACTTTGATGGGAAGGTAAACAGTGTTCCTTGAGCCTTCAGTTATAGTCATGCCAACCATGTGACTACAGAAGTGGCTTCAGACAACACTGGTTTTTTGGCTGTGAATAGGAGATGAGCACTGCCCCCCTAGAGTTGGAGAGCACTGGCATGAGAAACCTTTTCTTTTTTTATTGTTGAGAAACAAAAGCAAGAAAGGAGGAAAGATGTATCTTAACAACAGTAGCGACAATAATAAGTAAAATTACATATTTACATCTGTGTTTACTCATTTTCAAGACACCAATGTTTGAAATACTAATTCATGTAGGATATAACTTGTGAATTCACTTCTTTATGTTTTATACAACACCATTAAACAGTTAAAAATTAATGTAAATCTGTACTGCACTAAAGCACATCAACTTCTAGGAACATTATTCAAGTTTGAATTGCAAACATCATGACTGAAGTTATTTAGGCAAAAAGAATAACATTCTTTTTCTATTTCACATGGAGTAACTGTAAGAAATTGCACTTATAGCATTTTACACCATGCCAGTAAATATATTTTATTGTTAACAGTTCCAGTAACATAATACAAAAATGTCTGAAAAGCAGGCATTCTTCTTTATAAAACATTGTGTGGAAATACTAGCTTATTAATTTAGTATAGTTAGAACAGAACCCTCTTGGGCGTGGGGGGAAAACAGTGTCTTTATTGTCAGTTGAACCACTTGCCAAGTTCTTTCAAAACAGAATTGAAAATGGAAGCCATGTTGATTCCTTTATGAGGAATCATACTCAGTGATTATGCTAATGAGCATCAAGCTTAAAAAGCAGCAACAATAAAAAAACAAGGCTTTAAAATAGACAGTTGGTCCATTTTCCAGTCTATTTAACTGCATGACAATGTGACTGTGTTTCTCACAGCCAAATAAAGCCATGCTTTCAATATGCCAACTGCTTCAAGTTTGTGGAAAAAGACTAACAGTTGAGAAAGAATTCAGGTACGTCAAGTATTTTGGTGAAAGTTCTAGGGGACATTTAATTTTCCAGCTAAAAAGATGAAATTCATGATAGATGAACCAACATTGCTAACTAATGAAATATTTTTTATAATAAAACAAATAACAGGGATAAAAAAATTGGTCACAATAATATTACCAAACAGAAGAAAAGGATTTATAATCCATTATAATCTCAGAATTATAATGCCAGTGTTGCAAACTTCAGTTTATCACAGTATCAATTTAGAGAATTTGCAAACTGGGTGTAGGCAAGCATTGCACTAATGGGGGAGTCAGCTTTTCATAAAACCTTTAATCAGAACTGGGGCCAACAAACTTTTTTTACTTTGGGAAGCTGATTTGGGTTATTTCTTCAGTATAGTCAGAATATTTGAATCTTAATGATTACCAAATTGACCTGGGAGTAATATCTTAGAATTGAACTGCTTTACCAGGGATTAGATGCATTCTCCACTCCCAATCTGCAAATTCTTTACACTGACAGACTGAGATTATCCCTAGATAGTGACTGTGTAGATCATTTTTTAAAGCATACTCTTGGGAAATAAGTCAAAACTCCTAAGATGTCACATGAGGTCTCATGACTTTGGGGCTTTGTATGTTGAAAATGTGTACAGGTAGTCCTTGACGTACAACCACAATTGATGCCCAACATTTTGTTACTAAGCAAGACAGTTAAGTAAGTTTTGTCCCACATTACAACCTTTCTTACCACAGTGGTTAAGTAAATCACTGCAGTTGTTAAGTTGGTAACACAGTTGTTAAGTGAATCAAGGTTCAAGGTTCTGGCACTAACATTCAAAGTCCCTCATGGCGTGGGTCTGGGACACTTGCGGGAGCGTCTCCTGCCGATATTAAATACCTATCGCCCTGTGTGTGCACACAGGCTGGGACTCCTCTGGCTGCTGTCCGCACGACAATGCCGGCTGGCGGTGCCTCGGGGAAGGGCCTATTCTGTAGCGGCTCCCGCCTTATGGAACCAACTACCTGATGAGCTCCGGTTGGCTCCTGATCTCTTTCCAGCGTGATCTAAAAACCTGGTTATTTTTACAGGCTGGGCTGGACTGACCTCCTGGGGGATTTTAATTGGGTTTTTATTGTTATATTTGGCTTGTTAGGTTTAATCTCTTTTTAAATTATTTATTGCTCTATGTTTATCTGTGAGCCGCCCCGAGTCCTTTCGGAGAGTGGCGGCATACAAGTCAAATAAAATAAAATAAAAATAAATAAAATAAATAAAATAAATAATTTTCTCCTTGACTCTGTTTGCCAGAAGATCTCAAAAAGAATTTATGAGAACCGTCATAAATTCATGCCAGTTGCCAAGCATCCGAATTTTGATCACAAGACCACAGGGATGGTACAATGGTCATAAGTGTGAAAAATGGTCATAAATCAATTTTTCCAGAACTGTTCTAACTTCAAACGATCACTGAACAGATGATTGTAAGTCAATGACTACCTGCCTTTTTTATATTGTTAAAGCCCACAATATACAAAACAATTTACAAAACAATTTACCCACCAAGAAGTTACTACCCCCTATTCTATTAGTGCAGTAATACTTGAACCAAAACCAGACATGCACTTCTTTGAAATTGAAAACAGGGAGTTTAGAAGTAACAGGTTTTGGAATAAAGAATATTATTTGGATTTTTCTAGTCTGTATTTTTATACTCTGCTCATTTTTAAATTGTTGAGAATGATGTTGAGTCAACTTCATTAGCATAGCTTGCAATAGTAGGGCTTTTTATTGCCCAATATGAAAGTTGTAAAACCAGTTATGGTAGAATTATGAGTAAACTTCATTGTGTTTGACATCTAGTAAAACTGCTACTCTATATACATCCACACATAGGGATTACTTGATTTAATATAAAGTAGTAACTCTAATGTAGTGTTCTCATTAGATTTTATAACTTCATAGTTTCATGATTCTTGAAAAAAATGTATGCCTACAAAATAATTGTGCTAGCTCACATATACTGTGTGTCAATTGGATCATATTTGCTCTAGTTTATTGTTGATTAATAAGTGAAAGAAAGCAAACCTTGAACTTCAACAGAAGATGTCTTCATTTCTGTTGATATAGCTGCTGATATATAATGTGCATTCATTTAATGTAACCATCAGTATGTTATTTATATATCCCAAACAGCACTTGTTAAAGTCACTGTATTGACATTAACAAATATGGCTATCCTATCATTTTATTTGTTCTTTTCCCTCATTGATATGATTTGATTATTAAGTAAATTTGGTTGGTAGGCATGATTTGATAACAGGGAATGTTTTCCTTTTCATGATTTAAACTAGATTAAGTTAAGGCACTGCCATCACATCTGATGTAATCATGAAAGGATCACTTTTGTAACAGGACAACAAAGAAAGAACAATGTAAATTGTCATTACAAAGTTCAAAACTTAACTAAGATGTATCTTTGTTAACATTTCTTTAAAACATGGCAAAAACATTTAGAGATAATAATGTTGGAATTCTTTCTTTTCTTTAAAAATGAGTTAAACAAGGTTATCCTCTACTAATGGGTAAATACCTATAAATATGCTTTGGATTTTCACTCAGATTCTTAAGTAAGGTAAGGGCAGCTTTCAAGATAATGACTGCATTTGGTAAAACCTGTGTTCAGTCTTGTTTATTACAACAGCTTTGTAAGTTAGTTCCAAAGTTATCTTTTTGTTTCAGTTCTCTGTTGGGTTGAGAAGGAAATCAACTTTCTGCATATTTGCCCTAGATTTAAAGCACATTTCTTGAAAATCATCTTCCTTGCTACGTTGTCAGAAAGTACAAATTAACAAATCAGAGCTTTGTTATCCAATGCAGTGTGATAGTTATCTTGGCTATGCACAGCCATTGCACATAAAGAATTAGTGGGTGTATATACGGTACACTTGGAATACTACATCTAATTCTGGTCACCACATTAGATCCTGCTGTGTTTTTCCCACAACAATAACACAGTGAGGTGAGTTGGGCTGAGAGAGTATGATCAGCATGATGCACTCTTAGAATGATGCTATCTTGTTTAATAGCCGGCAAGTTTCTACAGGAACTCACTAGGAACAATTTGACGTGATTAAATCTCCATCAAATTTAGTAATAATGACAACTCTTTAATTTGTGTATTTATTTATATTTCTTATTTCTAAACCGCCCATATTCCTCAGAGAGGGGCTCTGGGCAGTGCACAATGTAATCAATGTATAAACAAATAAAATAAGCATTAAAATATTAAAATAAATTATAAGATTATTTTTTTAAAAAAATATAACATTATAACATTTCAAAACATTAAAAAATTCCAAGATGGGCATTTAATATTAGTTAATACAGGAAGAAGGGAGGATCTCACGGGGCTGGCCGGCCCCATGGCTGTGTGGTCCTCTGTGCCCTCCATGCAAGGTCACAGAATGTACATCTGTTTCTGGCTTCATTTTTGAAGCTTTAACGCTAATAGCCTTGGTATTATTTTCATTGAAATGTTAGCGCTAATAGTCTTCAAAACTTGATGTCTCTTTGATACAGAATTTCTTTTGGCATACCCTGCTGTCATATATTCAGCATTTTTCCAAGTCTTCCTTCAGGGTGGATCTTCCAAGCCATAAATCCCTTATCTTGAGTGTGTGCCCTATATTTTTTCCCATAAATGTAATTCCTTAACCTATAAACTCCTTTATGGCTTGGTGCACTTCGAGGCCTCATCTCTTGACATGGGTTTTACCATTTCAACCCTGCTTGAAGAAATGTCAGGTTGTCCTATTTCCGTGTGTGTGTGTGTGTGTGTGTGTGTGTGTATGAAGCCTGGAAGTATTGGCCTTTGAGATTTGCCACCAATATGATCTGTTTTCTGCAAGAACCTGAAGATAAAGCTGTTCTGGAGGATTTGAGGGCTTACTGACGTATATTGTGTTATTGGGTTAGGCTTTTATTTGTTCTATGATTTTTTATTTCATTGCTGCCAAGAAGCCTCGGGGTTAAAATATATATTTGATTAATAAAATAAATAAAAAATAAACATCTACCTGTTGAAGGAGTGTTTACTCCAATCTCTTCATATTGATTGCAGTGCCTGGGTGTTAAACTAGTGCCACCAAATACCAATCAAGAGACATCGGAGATCTGTGGTTGTCTTTTTTAAAGTTGTTTTAAAAAAACCAGATAAAGAGGAATAATAATAAGATTGATGGTAATGTAAAAGATAGGCTTAGATAAATGATTTCAATGTCTGGATTCTGAGTAAATTTCCATGATTGAGATTGGTTTCTTCTTTTAATCACCAATTTCATTTTGCCAAATGAAATAATGTTGTAGACCAGAAGACCATGATGGAAGCAGCCACTTTGCTGCATGCTGACCCTGTGTTTTTGAAGTAGAATGGAATGAAGAGAAGTGTTAAAGATTAAGAGCAGATGTACCCATCATAAACTGACTTAAGTCAGCAATAGAAAAAGGAGAAAGAATGATGTAGTAAAATGTTTACTTTTCATGCTGGGTTTTATTTTTTTTAACAAGGGATTATGTTCAGCAAATATTCTCAGTTGCTCATATAAATCAAAAGTTGAGGTTCACAGATTTCATCTTGATCCTAACCATATTTGTTCCAGGGATCCGTTTTATGAAACGCTAGCCTGCGTGATGTAGCCCCCAAACTGAACTGAAAACCCAAATAAAGCAACTGACAGCAGACAAATTAAACCTTCCCTTTATGGGGTGTCACCACGAGATAATTAAAAACTTTAAGGTTGTCCAACAACATATTTTAAAATGAATATCACTGAAATATATTCCAGATTCAGCTACAGAACAAACAAGCTTGTCAGTAACAAATTGCATGAGGAAGGAAGAAAAAAAAGATCTAAGTTTCCCATAAAGGCTGGATCTTAAATAGTTTAGAATATATAAATAAATCTAGGCTTGCAATCTATTATGCATCAGTTATAGTTGGCTTCTACTTTGAGAATAACCTTTTCAGTTCAGATATGTAATATCAGTATGTGCAGTTTTGCAGTAAAGCAAAACTTGGATTAATAAAATTGGATTTTTTTTAACAATGAGAATTCTATATATAGAATTAGTTTAATATAATGCATTTTCCTGCAAGCAGGAAAAAATATTCCTGATCACCTACACATTCTTATTTAACTTGAACATAATTGCAAATGTTTTTTTTAAAAACAGTGTTATTGCTTTAATATATTTCAATTTCAACTTCACAGCTGTTTAAAAAGACATTCTTTATCAAGTCCTTATCAGTCAGGAAGAAAGGTTCCTTCCAGCCCCATTAAAAACATAAATTGTGGCTTAGCATACTTCACTGAGTAGAAACCTTGGAACAAACGCTATTGTATTGCCATCTCCTGTTATTATAACGTTGTATTAAAGTGCTTGTTATTTTACAATCTTTCTTGATTGGTGAGCAGCTGCCTTCCTCTGAACAATGCCACTTTGAGTACATACCTTTTGTTTATAATTGGTTTTCTGACAGCAGCAATAAAGCCAACGTTGGATGAGGCTTCATAAGACACTATTTGCTTTCAGATAAGCCTGCATCCTGCTCGGGTTGCAAGGACAATGGAATTTCCCTGCACTTTGCATGCCATGTTCCTTTAGTTTTGAATGAGTTCATAAAGTCTGACCTAATGCTGTTGAGAGTCAGAAGGGATAAGAAGAATGAGGGAAGAACTCTTTTACAAAACCTGTTTTGCTGTAATCTTGCAAACATGTTGTTACTTCAAAGACAGACTAGCCATTTCACAGTAATGTGAAGCTTCATAATCGTGACAGGACAGGAATATTTATATGGGCACAATGAATATGTTTTCTTCATTCACGCTTTTCAGGTTTCAACTGTGGCAGTTGAAATTACTCCTAAAATTTTCTGTTAGCTATTCTTCTTTACATATAAGGAAAACAGAGTTGTTGGTGTTAAAGGTTCTCAAGAGTGTGATGTTCTTCACATTTCCTCTAGATCTTAGATCATTTTCACATTAGATATTAGTGAAACTGTCTTGTGCACTTAGAGCTTCCTCTAAGTTAATTCTGCCTAATATAGTTCAGTTCATTATTAAAATGTAATATGGAGAGTGTATATGGTAATTTGTTTTGAAATAGAGCTGTATAAAATTTTGATACTTCATTATCAACTAGGTAGTATCAACTAGGCAGTAAAACAATATTTTAAAATATATGCTGTAATTCCTGCATATTAAATTTTTCTCACTACCGGGAATGGAAACCAAATAAAACTTTCTTCCCGTAGATTACTGCAGTTGCTTTGACTGGGTCTTTTGTCCATTTGTTTTTGTCACCTGTTGCTGCTTGTCACATGCTAAGCTGTTAAGATCTTTAGAGCAGGAATGGATTTTTTAAATTTAATTGCACACACAAAACCAAAGCAAGAAGGCAAATGTAGGTATTTGCACAGACCAGCAAGTCCTACTTAGTGCATGTGCTTTTGATAATACTGCCTATGCATAAATATTTTGCTTGAATGTCTGGATATTAATGTCTGTGTTATCCTTGATCCAGATTTTCAGATACAGTCAGCCTAGGTTTTCAATAGGTACTCAAGGAATAATGGATGTTCCCATAAAAAGAAATCAAGCCTAATGAAAGTTGCATGCTTTTATTAAAGCCCTCTCGCCAACTAGAAGGTTTATGAAAAATTGAGACTACTATCTTTTCAAGATGATTGTACTGACTACAGGCAGAGAATGCAGAAAGACCTATAATACCTGGAGGAATGCACATTGGTTTTCTGTGTGAGTTTGCAATCCTATTGGTTTTGGTGAGAGTGAGAATGTTTTTAATATGTCTGCCACTGAGTAGAAATGTCATAAATAAAAAAGTGTCCTATTTTTCATAACTACTACACAGGTAGTTCTCATTAAATAACTGCCTGGTTTAGCAAATACAATGGTGATGAAAAAACAATTTTATTACCAGGCTTTGCATTCATGACCTTCCCAGATCTGTAAAGCAAAGGAAACCTGAAGTAAGATCATGCATGCAGATGCAGTTTCACTTACCGACTATTTCACTTAATGACTAAGCTGCCAATGTCAATTGCCGTCGCTAGACGAGAGCTATTTGTAATTAGATCTTGATGTGTAAATGATTTATAGACTTAATTCAGTCTGTGGCTGACTTGATGATTTGAGTTTGCTGAATAGCAACAAGCAAGATTGTGATTCCTCTAAGGCAGAGGTGGGAAGCTGTGGCCTCTTTATGATTAATGGACTCAAAATCCCAGAATTCCTGCGCCAGCATGGTCCACAAGTCATAAAAGGGCCATAGTTCCTCACCCCTGCTCTAAGGCAAACGTTCTTTCTAATTGAAGAAAGCAAAATGGAAACATTTACTACAACTCTATAAGTCAGAAATGTTGTGGTGCGCCAGCAGAGCTGGCGGCTGACTTGGACAGTGAGGCGGTTGGGGAGGAACACAGGCCAGTCCTAGAGTCTGGGGAAGGCTCTGACAAGTGCTGTGCGTCGGAGGCAGAGATGGGGCCAGGGCTGTCTGACAGTTATCAGCTGCCTTTGGAGTTGGACATCAGTGGGGCAGAAGAACAGCTGGAGCCTGTTCCTGATGTGTGCATGCACAGAGCTGCCAGGAGAAGGGAACAGCTAAGGAACAAGGGTCGACTCGGGAGTAAAGGCACAGGTGGATGGTGAATGGCCCCTCCCATAGGGAATAAAGAGCAAAAGGGGAGTGGTGTTTGCAGGAGACAATTAGTTCATTTAATTAGGGTGAAGATTTGTTCGTGACTCCTTGCCAAGTATTTTCTTTTCCTTGCACTTGGAAGCTATCGGCCTGGCAACTCTTCAAGCCTGATAAGGTCTGTGGTTGTAAATCACTCTTGAAAGACTGTTTGCTGGATGTGAATGATAGAAATTCACATTAGCCTAAATAAAAGGGGTTTTGTCAGGACGAGGAGTCTGCTTCATGATTTTGTGAAGCCTAGGTCAGAATTAGAAATTGGTTTACATAACAGATGCATCATTAAAAGTATTACCAAAGGTGTATTACAGGTATGCTACCAAATGTACTACATGAAGTATAAAGGGCCTTGGTGGTGCAGGCTGCTAAATGCCTAGCACTTAAGTTCCAGCTGCCTGCAATTATTGTAGGCTCGAATCCCACCAGGCCCAAGGTTGACTCAGCCTTCCATCCTCTCGGGGTAGGTAAACTGAGGACCCAAGATTGTTGGGGGCAATAAGCTGACCTTGTAAAAATGCCACTTAGTAATAAGCAGGCATATACAATGGAATGAAGGCTATTGCTGAGCACACTGGGTTGTATCCCAAAAATTGTAAGCCGCCCTGAGTCTTGGAGAAGGCGGCATATAAATCTAATTAAAAAAAAAAATGAGTGAATGTTCCCAGTCTGCTGGTGGCCAAGTGCTAAGGCAGGACTACCCTTCCTTCCTTCCTTCCTTCCTTCCTTCCTTCCTTCCTTCCTTCCTTCCTTCCTTCTTTTTCCTTTTCTTTTTCCTTCCTCTTCATGCTTCTTTCTTCCCCTCTTTCCTTCTTTTTCTTTCCTTGCTCTCTTCCCATCTTCCTTTCTTTTCCTTTGTCCTTTCCCTTTCTCCTTTCCTGTCCCTTCTTGGATGGTCAAATGCAAAAGGGGAAACATTTCTTCTTTTGTTTTGTTTTTAGTTTGTTTTGCTCGCCCTCCGCCATAACAACGAAGCCCGGAGGGCATGTGTGTCCCCCAGGGCCCGTTTTCAGCATGGATGATTTCCTGAAGCCCTCTGCTATCCCCGTTTTTGGCCTGGATGCCCTCTGCCAGTGAAAATGGAGTCTGGGGGTTGCACGGGCTGCATTTTTGCCTGCACAAGGCTGCAGGATGGGCCCCTGGGAGGGCTGCACAAGCTCCATTTTCGCTGGCAGAGGCACCGCCGGTGATCCTAGATGTTTCTATGGCTGCCCAGCAGGCTAGAATTAAGCACTCCATGGGCCAGATCCAGCCCGTGGGCCTTGAGTTTGACACCCCTGCTCTAGAACATGGGCGTCCAACTTTTGGCTTGCCTGAGTCAACAAGAATTGTCTTGGGCTGCATATACTGGTAGGTCTCAATTTACAACAGTTCATTTAGTGATCATTCAAAGTTACAACCATTGAAAAAAGTGACTAATGACTATTTTTCACACTTATAACCATTGTAGTATCCCCATGGTCATGTGACTTACATTCAGATGCTTAACAACTGGTTCATATTTATGACAATTGCAGTATCTTGGGGTCATGTCATCATCTTTTGCAACCTTCTGACAAACATAGTCAATGGGAAAGCTAGATTCACTTAATAATCATGTTACTAATTTGACAGCTGCAATGATTCACTTAACAAATGTGGTAAGAAAAGTTGTAAAATGGGACAAAACTCATTTAACAAATTTCTCACTTAGCAACATTGTGCTCATTCAATGTGCTCATTCACTCATTCAGTTGTGGTCATAAGTTCAGGACTACCTGCAAAACATGCAATATAGTTAATGTATATAAATATAATAACAAGAGCCGTGGTGGTGCAGTGGTTAGAATGCAGTACTGCAGACTATTTCTGCTGACCAGCAGCAGGCTGCAGTTTGAATCTCACCAGGCTCAAGGTTGACTCAGCCTTCCATCCTTCCGAGGTCGGTAAAATGAGGGCCAAAATTGTTGGGGGCGGGTGAGATTCAAGGTTTTGGTGTTAACATTCAAAGTCCTACATGGCATGGGTCCAGGATATTTACGAGAACCACTCCTCCCAGCATCAAATACCAACCGCCCTGTACGGGCGCATAGACAGGGTCTCCTCAGGGTGCCGTCTGTGACTCAATGTCGCTTGGCGGTGACCCGGGGGAGGGCCTACTCTGTGGCGGCTCCCACTTTATGGAATCTTCTTCCGCTGGAGCTCCGACTGGTTCCCGATCTCTGCACCTTCCGCCACGAGTTAAAAACCTGGCTATTTTTACAATCCGGGCTGTGCTGACCCTCTGGGGGTTTGTTTATTTTAACTTCGGGGTTTTAATTCCAATTCGGCTTGTAATTGTTTAATATGTTTTTAAGTAATTTATTTATTGTTGTATTTTTAGCTGTGAGCCGCCCCGAGTCCTTTCGGAGAGGGGGCGGCATACAAGTCGAATTAATAAATAATAAATAAATAATATGCTGACTCTGTAAACCACTTAGAGAGAGCTGGAAAGCACTGTGAAGCGGAATATAAGTCTAAGTGCTTTTGCTATTAAAAGTTTGTTATCTTTATAGCTGTCTTAAGGCTGCCTGCGTCCTGTAGGCTGCACATTGGACATACTTTCTCTAGATTCTAGAACATCTCAGATTGATAATCATCTAACATGTATAAAAGAGGATTCACCATATCATGTTGCCACCTTTTCCACTAGCTGACAGTGTGTGTGAAGAAGTTTGCTTGTTCATCCTTGGAATTCAACAGTTGGACCGGGTGTTTATTTGCAGTGGTTTTTGTCATTTTGTCTTCTGTTGCTTTTTCCACTTTGAAATATTTTTTTCATCTTTAGTTATGGCACACATTTCAGCTTAGCTATTCACATATCAAATCTAGTCCTTTAAAGGTAATATCTCCCTAATCATATAGAATATTGCTACAATATTGTTGGTCCAGTGATTTTATTTGTTTTCTACAGTTTAAGTTGTAAATTTGGTAGCTCTTGTGATCTGTTTGCGGTAACTGAATAGAACTTCTGCAGTTTTGCTTGTAGAGTTTATAGTCAGATCAATACTGGCATTGTCATCCAATGATGACCCTCTTTAGAGTGTCTTTTATCTTGTTGGAAGAAATTGTTTGCTTTTCTTGCAGAATTTTATTAGTCTGCTTCTGTTTTATTTCATATATACCAATGGTGAGTTTCAATTTTTTTTACTACTGGTTCTGTGGGCATGGCTTAGTGGGCATGGCAGGGGAAGGATACTGTAAAATCTCCAGTCAGAGGTGGTATTTGCCGGTTCTCCGAACTACTCAAAATTTCCACTACCGGTTCTCCAGAACTGGTCAGAACCTGCTGAATACCACCTCTGATATATACTAGAGACCATTTCCCATCATTCCAGATGCTATTTTACTTCCAGCTTCAGTCCTTTAGCCTCCTATAATTTGTATGACACCTCTCTTCGTTTTTTGGCGTTGTGTTAAAAGGTTGTTGCAGGTAAACTAGCTGGCAACTCTCAAAAGACCATAGAAATGTTTTATGAGTTGACATTCTTTTACATCTGTGGTCAGAGCCGAGACATTGATTATTGTAACATTGATTAGTTTGAATTATTGTAACATAGATTAGATTTGAATCAGGACAGTCACTCAATTGTGTTGTATACATACAGTATATAGTACCAGTGTTTATAGTGATTTTCACTAGAAACAGACCTAAATGTAAAAAAAAATGGAGTATCTTGGAACATGATTACCTTTTGGATGAGAATCAAGTAGGGTACAAGCTTCTTCGATGGGGTATAAAATTGCAGTTACATGTTCAGACTGTGTTGGCAGGGATTTGGACTTTTAAATAGGATAGGCAAAGAAAGGGTTAGATCTTTTTCATTTGCATCTCAATGCTTCAGATCCCAGTTTCCCCAAAGCAACTGTTTTAAATAAAAAGTGTGTAGGGATATAATCCTAGTAGATATGCTTACTAGAGACTCTGGTAGATTTGATTGCTAGAAACTCTCATTTGTAGGTTGCTGGGCTACTTAGTACTGTGTCCCTCATAAACAGTGAATTCTTGGTTGAAACATGCTTTATGCTTCATGTTTGGTCTTGTAAATACATGTCTTCAGTATCTCTCATGTAGTAATAAAAAGGGAATTGCAATAAAAGGGAATTAGATAGTTTTTTCATTTTTAATTGGGATGAGGTTGTAAGTTCTTACCAGAAGGTAGAAGTAGAAGCAACACCCAACCATTTTGAGACTCAAGATAAAATGCATTCTGGAATTCTGTAGGTACAAACATGAACTGGCACATCTGAACATTGTGTTTTTAATGACAGAGTTATTACTATTAAATGATGCAGTTTTTTTTAAAGTTTTATAAATATGCAAAGATGTTTGTCTTTTGTTTTAAAAATATGCTTAATTTTAATAAACAATGCCAAATGAAATGTGAAAATGCAATCTCACTGATCACAGAAGAGTCTATCTATGTTTTCTCTGCACTTTATTTATTATTTATTTATTTCTTCTTTTTATTATTTTAAAAAATAACTCAAGATGGCAAACATACCTAATACAGATTCCTCCTCCTATTTTCCCCACAACTATCCTGTAAGGTGGATAGAGTTGGATTGAGTTGAGAGAGGGACAGACAAAAGTGTCTGGATGAAAGTTACCCAGTGGCTTTTATACCTAAGGCATATGTTTGTCTCTTTGTGGTGTCTGTGTGTTTGTGTGTGTACATATTTGTTCATCTCTCTCTCTCTCTCTCTCCCTCCCTCCCTCCCTCCCCTCTCTGTATGTGTGTATTGTATGACTCAGAGCTGTCAAATACAATCTTTTAAAGATTCCACATGTCTTCCTAATTCTTGTAGTATGATCTTTTACTCATGAATTCAGCCACAAAGAAAAATATCTAGCATGGGATTATTTATATGAAAGAAAATTTAAAAATAAGAGCAGTGATGGTTTCTTTTATTATTTCATACCACTCTGTGATATAATTTAAGATAATTTTTACTAAGGAATTAGTAATTATGCTTTCTCTTTTTCTGAATACTTTGCAATATCAACAGCTAAAAGGCAGCTAGCAAATCAGGATTAACAGTCTGACTATTTAGTAACTAAATGAGGTTCCTTATGGTAGTAATTTGCTGAAAGTTGTTGCATTTATAGCTTTGGTAAAGATACCATAATCAGTTTGCTACTCCAGGAGGTAGTCAGTCATGTTGCTAAATGACCATCTGTAATTTTTTGTGATATTTACAAAGACAAAAATATGTTTCTGGATTCTCATTTATGTGTTTGCTTAATTAAGATTTCTACAGGTCCTCAACTTACGATCCTTATTGCATGCTCAGTTGCATATCATGATAGTGGTTAAGCGGACCACCCACATGATGGCATCCGATTTTGTGACCTGTTTTGCTGCAGTCATAAAGCATGTGCCATGGTTGTTAAGTGAACCTATTTTTCGGTATGGGGTGGTTTGCCAGAAACTAGAAGTAAAAATCAGTCATGTAACGGCAGGATATTGGAAATGGCCATAAATGTGGACCAGTTGCTAAGCAACCAATATGTGACCATGTGGGGGCTGGCCATCAGAACTTTGGGTTGTAAATAGCTTTTGGGGGTTCTGTTGTAACCAAGTTGAGGAATTCCTGAATTATCAAATAAGTCTTCCTTTACAGAAGAAAAAATACTGACTCACATGCAAGCTAGTGGTGGTTATATGAGGGAAAATGAACGTAACACAAAACATACTTTGCTTGATTTCTTAGGTTTGTGAATTATAGCGGAGATATTTCTTATATATACTTTTTTCTAGGTTCCCTTCTGGGATGGTTTATATGCCTTCCTTAGGTCTATAATAACCAGACTTCCAAAATATAGAAAACAACTAGATGGCAACAAAGAAATACTACAAATGAAAACAAAACCTTTGCTGGTGTGTAGTGTATAGTCAGGTTTGCAGCCCAGCTCTGATTGCTATACCTTTCTTTATGACTCCCAGAATCTTTGCTCCACCAGTTGCATGCAAGGTCTAAAGGTGATTTGTTTTCACATGGAGAATGCTCCTCAACTCTGTATGAGAGATGTAGTCTGGGTAGAATGGAGAGGATATTTTGTGAGGTGGAAAAAAGCATTGCATTTGCTGACTTCTGAAGAAAATACTTTTATGTGATGTGTGTTTCAAACTTGTCAGAGCAGTTTTATCTCTGGCTTTGCATTCTTGTTAGCCCCAGGAGGAATTCTGACTCAGCTTCCTTGTGGGTACCCTGTTGTTGCTACAGTAGAGCCCCTCCCTGCCTTCCCTGAAGTGCTCTAGGCTTCAGGATCAAGAATTCAGGTTGAAGATTTCAGTAGTGTTATTTTTTTCCTTGTGTCTTCCAAAAGCAACATTTTAAAAATGCATCATAATTACTTCTGCTTTTTAAATTATAGATTAGATCCCACATGTTCTCTCATTTTTGAAAGAGCTTTTTTGTTTTGTTTCTCAGCTGTTTATATTCCAGACACTATAAATCGTGGTGGTGAGAGGAGAATTGACAAGAACTAAGGAAGAGTAATGTAATAAAAGTTCTAAGTAGGGATGTGTTTTAAATGTGTCTGGGTATTAGCTAAATAATGTTTGCAAGAGAAGTGGAAGGAAAAGGATATTGCAGGAAAGGAGGATTTGTCTCTGAAATACCATTTGGTACCCTGAAGTACCATCTAGAATTGTTTAGACAGACATGCACCAGCATCATTGTAAGCTGATTCACGATTTGGTATCTTTTAGTTTTTCAGTATACTATATCTTTACAGGTCAGACATGTTCTAATACATGAAAAGACTCGTGGATTGCTAAAGTATTTTAAATGGAAAGCAAGGGTGTGGTATGAGCAGAAACTGGTGAGCAAGCAAATAACTTCCTATAGCCATTCTCATTAGTATACATTTTCATAATGTTTCCTACTTTTGCCTCTGCAGAAGAGGTGGTAGTGCAGATGGTATCAGCGTCTTAGAGTAATTGTAACCTCTTCTTTCTGAGTCAAATTTTGACCTTGTGTAATTGTGGTAATTCCTTGGCAGCTATTGGAGGGCCCACAGAATCAGTATTATATGCTCCAAATGCTAGGAACCAGTATGTACATAGCTGGAGTGGACCCTTTGTATCTTTCAAATAGCCCCATGTAAAGGATGTTGCAATTTTCTGCCTGACGGTAATGAGGCATGAGTTACTGTTGCTAGGTCCTCCTATGGCATGGAAGGTCACAACTGGTGCAATTGCACAACCATTTTGCACAGACAACTTAGTAATACATATACATAGAGCTCCATTATTGTCTTGGTATGCCTTGGGGAAGAGCAGTTGGTTCACTGCCATCCACATTTCATGGAGGAGGCTGTTTCACAGCCAGGGCCACAAAGAATGCCCACTTTCTTGGTCTTGCTTCATTGAAGGAACCTGGAATGGGTCCACTATTGCTCGATTTTGTGGGACTGGCAAAACCACTGGAAGCAGGGGGTCTGACACTATGCCATGTTGATCTTTAAAGGTGATAACAAGAATATGAATTGCAACAAGAAACTTATTAGGAACCAATGAAGCTCACATAACAATGGTGTTACTTTGGTATACTGAGAACCACGGATTGTTTCATATTCTGGATCAACTGGCTCCCACATACTTTTTAAGAGCAACGCCATATAAAAAGCATCGCAATGGGCCAATTTGGACATGAGTAAGGGCTGGACTGACTGAGCATTGCCTCTCAATCTAAAAATGGGTATAACTCTGCAGAGTACCTTAGATGCCATGAGTCCAAGGGACTGCACTGATCGTAGTTCTGGTTAAGGTCCTTTTTGAGGAGTGAGTGTCACTGTTTAGTTTTCATTTATGAGCAACTTCAAAAGGAGCCTTATTATAGCTGCCTGTTTTTAAAAAATCTTCATATTATCCAGAACCATCATTGGCCCCTTCTTTTTTCACATTATAGCTGTATGATCTACTGTATATTAGTGGGGAAGTGATTTAGCAAATATGCTTCCTATTGGTCAGATTTCTGCCACTTTAATTATCTAATAGAATTTATACTGTGACCAAGCTAGAAACTGAAATACGGAATGGTTAAAGAAAATGATATTAGTAATTCAAAGACAAAAGTGGCCATCTGGGTACATAGCTAACTTTTTCTAGATGAATGTAAAGCAGCCAACTTTTAACAAAATATCTATAATTTGTAATAGCATGCACATGTCTTCAGCATTGCCTGTAGAGGACAGTATTGTACTAAAACATATTTGGAAAGGTACAGTTTTTTTCAAAAAAAAAAAATCCTGTGCTACACCAAATTACAGCTTTCTCTTGAGTGGGAGTATATTTAATTATACAATGCAGTGTTGGCACTCGGGCTTAGTCACATAGTTGCAGCCAAGAAAAATTCTAAAAACCTAGGAAATCTTAAGATCTACTAAAAGTCATTATCAAGTCTAATGTAATAAGGAGAGACCGAACCTTGTGCAATTTCTCTTACCATTATTGTTTTGTCTTATTTTGTCTTAAATACTGTTATACTGTGTTCTATATCATTGGGTACAAAGCACACAACCAATACTACAAAATATTCAGTGGTCGATTCCTATAATGAATGAAAATTATTACTTAATGTAAATAATGACACATGACCATGTAGTGGGCAAAGTTTGGAACAATACATGTTTAACATTGATTGTATTTCAAGCTGAACTTTTCTGCAATGGTTACAGTCTCATCAAATTCTTTTATGAGACTATAGGGAATTACTTCTTAGAAAAGAGTTGTAATGTTTTAGTACTGTAAAAGATACTTTTTGGAGGTGATTCACATTTTTTTCATGAACATTTATTAATATATGTGTATGAAATTTGGCAATTATGGATGCCTTTAATTGATACATTTGCTCCACTATCTGAAATGTAGTGTACTAATCAAAACCAGATTCTTAAATATTTCATGCTATGTAGTACTTCTCTGTGGCAGTGAAAATAGACACTTGAATCTTATTGTAAATATTTTCAAAGTAGAATAATAAATATTAATATTTAATTAATAAAATAAAATAAATTATTAATATAATATATATTAAGTAGAATAATGTTAAAACAACAAATGTAGAGAGTTAGTTTACTAGGCTGTTTTCATCTATTTTCTTTTTTTAGACGAGTCTAGGTTAAGCAGATAACCAATATATCCTAGAATTACACTGAAGGTTAGATTATTCTCCATGAAATCCTCCCTCCCTCTGGCTCTTTCTTTCTTTCTTTCTTTCTTTCTTTCTTTCTTTCTTTCTTTCTTTCTTTCTTTCTCCTTCCTTCCTTCCTTCCTTCCTTCCTTCCTTCCTTCCTTCCTTCCTTCCTTCCTTCCAATATATTAGACTAATGGCTCACTATGAGCAGTTCATTTCTGGTTTCATCAGATGGAATGACATTCTTCTTTGTAATTTGTTCATTAGTAAATTGTTTAGGTTGTCAAAACAATTCAGTATATAACTGTAGGTGTCAATTGGTGTCATTCAGTTCACCGGGAATGAAAAAATGGACAGGGCCTGCTTGGCAAAGGATGTGACTTTTATATGTGAGAGAGTGGAGGATTAGTTCTACAGTATCATTACAATGTGCTTGCTGTTGCTACACTTTGGTACAAATGTTTGTGGTTCCAAGCTGTGATTGATAGATCAGTTATAAAGCTACAAGGAAGTTGATTTTAGGGTGCTGCTGGAGTACAGAAAATTGAGGTGGATTATATGTTGGTATAATCCTGGTATTGTAGCTGCCAGCATAATGGGATATTGGACTGCTTTATATCACTAAAAATAAGTGAAACTAAGTTGAGTTAAAATATAGAAAGATAATAATTTGAAGAACTTTACAGTTTTAAGATTTTCAGAATGAAGGAAACTTTAGTCTAAACATGCAAATTTAATCCATGAATTATATCTTATTTGTTGGAATACATAATAAACATAAAACAAGACAATTTAATTCTCCTAGACATCATTACAGTCACTTAGTTTCAATCCATTTGTGGCCAAGTCTTGTATCACAGAAAAATCAAAAGGTAGCTAATTAACACACATTTGATTTGATTCTAAGAAGAATTGAATGGAAAGAGGATTTCAAAAGACTTTTAGATATTATTCTGTGTGACAATAAATTGATTATATAGTGAACAAATGTTATTAATAAAGAATATTATAAAATCAGATAAAGGAAATTTCTCCTTCATGTTGAAGTCAGCTCTGGAGAAGTACATGAAATAGCATGGAAGTGGCTTGCTTTCTTGTGGGATGCTTTTTGACTTCCCAGTCTTGCCTATAGCTCTGAGAAATCCTGGTGGTCTCCCATCCAAATTGTAACCAGGCTTCACCTCCATTTGGCCTTTTAGAGATCAGCTAAGTTTGCTTGATGAAACTATATTTGAAAGCAATTATTTTTTTCATTGAGAGGGATAATTTTAAACTGCTGTATATTGCTTGCTGTTTTATATCTTAAACTTCTATTCTTATAAGCAGTCATCATAAGAAAATTATTGGGGTAACTTCTAGGTGTAAGTAGTAAATGCAGATATGATTAAACTCCCTAAATTATAAATCTGATAGAATCTGATCTAACATGTAGAAACAAAAATAAATTATAAATAATTAGGAGTTTTGTTTCAAGTCCTCAACACAATATTGTCTCCAGCAGATTCATGTGTGATGTTTCTTTAAAAAAACTGCAAGAGGTGGTGGTGGGGAATCTAGCAAACTAGAAACGTTTATTGCAGGATTGTTTAGAATAGAATAGAATAGAATAGAATACTTTATTGGCCAAGTGTGATTGGACACACAAGGAATTTGTCTTGGTTTAAATACTCTCAGTATACATAAAAGATACATTCATTAAGAATCAAGAATCATAACGTACAGCACTTACGGATAATCATAGGGTACAATCTGCAATCAAATCATACTAGGAAACAGTTTCTCAAAATGAAAAAAAACAAAAACCGCAGCATTCTGTGATATCCAAAATAAATTTATCTTGCTTTAACTTCAACATGACTATTTGGTTTCCCCCCCATCTCAAGGGCCCCTTGTGATGAGCTGTTCTCCCTCTTCTATTTGGCACTTTTTAATCCTGCTGTCGCAGTCCAAATCTCCCTTTCTCCAAAAGTGCCATTGCTTATTCCAACTCATCATAAGAAAACATTTGCTGTGTAGCAAACCAAGAATTAAACAATGCCTAAATGTATCTGAAGCAAGGATGCCAGGTTCCCGTGGCTCTAACAACTAAGTTGGGAACTTACAACTTTTAACCAAATATTGAAATATTACAACAATTAATTAAAACATCACAGTATATTAGTCTTTTTCTATGTGCATGGTTAATTGTAGTGCATATGGAATTAAATAATGGCAGTTGTATTGCAGCCAACTAAGTTTCGTTTGTAAGCAAAACTCCATCATTTTTGTTCTACAGTGTGCAGTGTTTTGGATTGAGATTAGTTTGGAATTAAAAATAGATTAGGAATGTGAAAATGGGGAGAGAAAAAAAGAAGCAAAGGTGTCAGCTTCTATTTTCAGAAATGAATCCACCCAATACGTTGATTTAACTTTCCAGCTTAGACTCTGTCAAAAGCAGCTTGGTGTTTTCTTTTTCTTCTCCAGTTCTGTAGTGGCAGCTGTGCTTCCTGTAAGGGCAGAGGCTGACATGGCCCCTTCTGTGCCGTCTTCAACAGCTCCTCCTCCTTCTCTGTCTTGCTTTCAAAACTCCCTGTGCATTTAGAGCCTGATCTTGTGCAGAAAATATCCCTGACATTTGAAGAGCTCCAGGGATTCAGCGAGCATGCTCAGTCCTAGCCGACTGCTAGAAAGAGGAAGCTAGTTTACATAGGAGTCATACCAAGCATAGCCTGCATGTCAGCGCAGTTAACTTGCAGCGGGCTGTGAGGAGAATTAGCATGTCTTTGTCCTAGGAAGCCTGAGCTCTTCCAGGCCTTACCCTCCCCCAGCGCAATCTCAGTGGCGACGGTGGGCATAACCTACTCTCCACTTTCTGCCTCCAGATCTTGAGCTTCCGAAGGGGGATTATTTTTTATTTTGCCTCCCGCCCGCCTTCCCCCCTCCACTCCATTTTTAATATACTTTTGTTTTGATTAGTCGGAGGCTGGGCCTTGAGGCTGGTGGAACTTGGGAAGGAGCCTGGAGCATTTATTTGCCTGTGTTCTCGCTGCTGTTGGCGGGGTGAAAGCAAGCAAGCTGGTCTTCTTTGCTAGCCCACTAAATGCTATTTATGAAGATGGACCTGTTGAATTACCAGTACTTGGACAAGATGAACAACAATATCGGCATTCTCCGCCAGTATGAAGGTAACTTATGATGCCTGTTGCCTGTAGCTCCCCCCCTTTCCTTTGTAAAACCTCTGTTGAATTTCCTCTGACTTGGAACCTTTGCTGTGGGGCGATTCTCCTTCCACGTCCCTACAATTGTGTCCAGAAAGCAAAAATCATTTACAGTATTGACTCTTTTCAATTAGAAAGATTGGGGTCTTTTTTCTTTGCACTCTGTCTCAAAGTGGGCACAAGTTGCATCTTGCAAAGGCAGCGAAATATCATTATAGATGAAATGTTTATTTAGTTGTGTCAGAAGACTTTGATTTTCTGTTTCTGTAGCTTCTGAAAGCTTTCCTTTGCCTGGATGGGTTTTTCTTGACGATATACATGATTTCTACATGCTTCCTTTCTACATTAAATACAGATGAGCGGCAACAATGGCTGTATGCTAGGGTGGCAAGTTGTTGTTCTCTCATATCAGTTGCTGGTTTTAGGGCATAATAAAGTTTTTTTTTATTACTCGGCTCCAGGGATTGAAGGGTGTCTGAATTACAGAATACAGAGTGGCCCTTTGTTTGACTTCTCATTTCCTGTACAGCTCTGAGAAAGCTCTGACATAGAGAACCGACTCCCCTCCCCTTCCCTGGTCCCACATCTCCTCCCTCCAGGTCTGCTCAGCAATCTGCCCCGCACCCTTAAAAGCTACACAGCTGCAGGAAACCAGGCACTCTGGCCATTTTCTAGCTGATTCTGCCTCTCTCTCTTTTAATCCCCATATGTGTGGTTTGCTGATACGGAATTTTCTCCTCACCAATATACAAATGCTACAGTGGCATTACCCAACCTCATCCCTATCCCAGTTCTGGTTATACAGGAGGCACAATTTTACTGCTTTTTAACAAATTCAGTTTTAGTTTGAAAAGGCTGTAATAGGAAAGGAAAGGAAAGGAAAGGAAAGGAAAGGAAAGGAAAGGAAAGGAAAGGAAAGGAAAGGAAAGGAAAGGAAGATAGGCATCACTAGTTTTGGTTGGCAGTAGGGCTGCTTTTCTGTTGGCCTATGTGCAAGCACCAACAGACAAGCTGACACACAAACATTGCACAGATCTCTCGATCTTTCTTTTCCGGTTTTGCAGTTTGAAAGTTTTCCACTATTGTTTGGAGAGTTCTTTGTTTAATAGAGATCTGTGAAGAATTTGTTGAGGATAGCAAAATATAAATCTGCTAAGAATAGGAAAAGAAAAACAAATGAGAAAGCTGGCACTGAAATGCTGGCACTGGAAACATGTCAGCTGAAATAACAAGGCCTTTTCAATAAATTGATACTCCTCAGAATGTATGTCTTCAAATCTCCTGTTTTAAAATAGCAAATATTAGAGATGACTATGAGAGAAGACGTTATCCTAGATATTTTCAGAGAATTCTTGTTAAAGCCTTTCTCAGCCTGGTACCTTTCAGATGTTCCTGGAAATTCTGAAACCTGGAGCCCCAGGACATCAGTTGGGATACCAGGTTGCAAAAAGTTAGGCTGTCCTTTACAGGTTTGCCAGCTTCCTTTTTTTTATAAAAGTTGATGCCGTGGCAAGACTTGCTAATAGCATTTTCCCTTTAAAGAGCCTATTGTTTGGGGCGAGTGTTACTGCTCTGTAATACTCTTCCTCTTGATTAAAATCAAGAAAAATACAACTATGCTTAAACGTTTAGAAAATGTAAATAAAAACAAAATAAGTTTATAAAGCTTCTGGGGGTATGTACATTTTCTTCTACTTTATAGCACTTAGACTTATACTGCTTCATAGTGCTTTACAACTCTCTCTAAGCAGTTTACAGAGATAGCATATTGTCTCCAACAATTTGGGTCTCCGTATAACCAACTTTGGAAGGAGGGAAGGCTGAGTTAACCTTGAGCCATTCAGAATCCAACTCCTGGAGTGAGCGGTGACTTAGCCTACAGTACTACTTTCTAACCACTGTGCACCACAGCTCTACTATGTGTTCTTAGAATAGGGAAGGATCTTCCATGCTGCTGTCATGTATTGTACATGTACATGGTAGAGCCTTACAACTCATCCTACTGCAGTTGACAGTGTATATATGTACAGTCAAGATGAGTAAGATCATGAGAAAAATGTAATAATTTTTTAAAATTTTAAATTTCACTGTGTTAGTAAGAGACAATTGATTCTCTTATTGGAACAGAGAAAATAATATGCACTTTTTTTCCCTTCCTTAGACAGATGTTCTCCCAACCTGTTGGGCTGCAGTTCCATTTGCCATGCCTAGGTACTGTTAGTTGTGGGCCAGTGCATTTGGAGGGTATGAGCTGGGAAAGTTCCCTCTTAAGCAATTAAAGAATATACTTCAGAAATAACACTGCCCTTATTTTTCTTAACTTAAGAATTATTTTTGAGTTTACACATTTATTATAAAAGAGGATTATGATGAAAAATCAGAATTGCAAAAATTTTTGAAGGAAAAGTGTTTCCTAAAACAAAACTAAACATTTGAATATAAGCTTCTGAGGCTGTTTAATATCTATTCTGCTCAGTTTGAAAAAATGTCTTTGAAAAGGAACATAGTCTATTAGGTTATTATTAACACAAACACTTCCAGAATAGGTCCTGGAACATTATGAGACTTTCCAGAAGAGAGATCATCTTTCTACTAGAAGAAAATGGAGTAATAGAGTAATGGAGAAGTCTGGAACTCTTCAGATAACTTTACTGTGTGGGATTTTCCTTGTGGAAAATATACTAATATACATAGAAAACACATGAGGACCATAAAAGTGAAACACACACTTCTGGATAGTATTCCTTTATGAGCTTAGATTTTAAAGTTGCCTCTAACTGGGAGATGAGCAGCATATAAATTTAATAAATAATAATAAATTGCAAGTATATTTTCAAAGACTTCCAAGCAATCCATCTTTTTTCTTGCCTGCTGTCTATGCAGTTGTTTGCTTGAATTAGGGATCCAGATGTCTGAAAGAGCACTTTTATTGTAGGGATATTGTAGTAGTCCACAAGTAATAGATTGCTTCCTGTTGGAAGGTATTTTCATCCCTTATCCCCACCTCCACTTAAGTAAACTTTGTAAGTATCAGTGCCATAGGAGGGGAAAAATAGTACTGCAGTATAGAAGGTGAATGGGGACCAGTGCCATACTTCTTAATACTCGCTGAGCTATTTTTTAAAATATTCACTTTTATACATATTAGTGGAGGGCTTGTTGGTTTTCCACTTCGAGAGCAAGACTGCTCAATAGGCTATATGGCAGTTTTCTTCTTTTGTTTTTCCAGTATTGCAATGCAGGCCCAGTCTTTGGTATTCAGCTATATAGATAGCAGGGTTTAAAAAATAATAATAATAACCAAGCTATTTTTTGCTCTGGTCCCATGTTGTTATTGCAGGTCCTCGCAGATCCTTCACAGGATTAATAGATTGGCTATGATAATAGAGGGACAAGCATACTAAAATATAGTGGAGACACAGTGAACTTTTGAGCACTCAAGATCATGTTAATAGTGTGTCTAGAAATAGCACCAGATTTGAACCTTGCCAAGTCTTCTTTGATGACCTTCCTATGAACTTTGTATGGGAGTTAGATAGGTAGTGGCATGTGTTATAGGATATAACTCCAAGAAAAGGGCCGGGTGAGGTTGTCTCCCCCTTCCTAATTTCTCCAGAATTTCTCAGGATCAGGAAGGGTTTTTTGGAAGTTAAAATGGCAGATGTTGCTGCTTTGGCCTGCTCTTTGTTCTAGGATATAGGAAGTGTTACTGCTGAAGTCAAGACTGCATAGTTCCAGTTATTCTTTTGTTTCAGTTTATGAAGTTATGCCATGCTACTTTGTAATGACAGAAATGCGCACTACCGGCTTAATCTTTTTTGAGATATGAGTTCAAATCAGAATCCAGTGAAAAACTTGTTGTGTAGCATTAGCTGTGTAGGTAGAACTGTTACATTTATTACACTTATCATCTTTAAAATGGACTTCGTTGTGAGAATACAGGTTTTTGGGAGGGATCTCTACATCTCAGTAGTAATTTTGATGAATTCATTCCTACTGCTTTTTATCCAGATTATAGGTAAAAACTGTAAAACACTGAAAATTTTGTGTGCAGTCCACTAGAAAAAGATCTGTGGAAAGAAGTGGGAACTGGGCAAGGCAATGGGGCATACATGCTATATTTATTTTCATTCACCTTAAATGGCACTTAAGGTGGAAAATGTGCTAGATTTTGAAGTTTCAAGGGTCCATACTACAATACATTCATTAACTTTGATTTTATTTTATTTTTTGCAAATAGAGCAGAATTGGAGGGATGGTATTGCTTCTTCATCAACTCATGGCATTTTCTGCTTCTCTGTCTGTACTTGGGCCCTTCCACATGGGGCTTTGGCACTGCTCCTAGGTTGCTGCCTTATACCAGAATTGATACCCTGTTATTCACTTTGGGAAACCATGTTCATTTTCTTCTGGTTTGGCTGTGGCATAGCTTAAATTGCAATAATTCCATTTGGATCATTGTTATTCATTAGTAGGAATTCCTGCCAATCCCTGCCTTGTGGCTTGATGGCCGTTTTGCTCCAGAGTACCATGGAATCCTTAAATCAGAATTCCAGGCGTTTTACAGGAAGTCAGACTTCATTTTTGTCTTCATCTTGAAGATTCTTTATTGGAACAATTTATATCCCTTGTATGAATGCAGTAACTTAAAATAAAATTTCACATCCATGAAATTTTAAAATACACCATAAAGCAGGATAGATGCAAAATAAATGTTACAAGAGATCTTTTCTATCTGTAACCATGTAAGTGAACTTCATAAGCAGGTGCCATTAGACCGAACCATTCCTATATTTATGTCTGTCCTTCTTTATTCCAGTTATTTTTTGTAGTACAATATTTTGGAATATGACTTGAGCAAGAAATAAGAAATGTGATAAGTTGAGACAATTCCCTTTAGGCATGTTTTGAGGCCCCAAATAGTGTTATTTCTAGTACATTTTATATAGACAGACTAGAAAACTGAATTTTATAACAAAAGAAATTAGATCCATATGTGAAGACCAGAACCACTACTTTTCCCTCCATTTTTGCATGATAGCTCATATTACTTAGTTGCATATTACATAATTGCTTCGCTTACTTCCTGTAAGGGTGAAGCATTAGTTGGCTGCAAGCAACATTTGGCAGAGCTATATAAATTAAACAGTTTTGTGTCTTTCTTCCAAGGCAGCCCAGCATACAGATATTTGAGGAGGAGAAAAAGCGTGAGATCTAATGTGCATTGAGTAGTTTGTTTAAAGGCTTGTGAATTGCTATCTTGAAGTCTAATTTGTTAATAGTGTTTAGCTTCTTTGTATCTAAATTGAATAATTTTAGGAGATGTTGGATGAACTTTACATTCAGGAATTGCCTTTGTGGGTTCAGATTTACACAGGGAAATTAATGCCTGTCTTTTCATTGCTTTAGTGACTTAAACAGTGCTGTTGCTTTTAATACGGGAGGGGGGGGAGAGGGAGCGAGGGAAGATTCACTCTGGTTGTTTTTCATATTTAAAATACAAAGTAATTTCGAACATTTAAAAATGTTGTTTCATTATGAAATTTTATCCTTGTTTTCCTATTATAAGCATTAACAGTTGTCATTGTTCTCTAGAACTGATTTTCAGTTGATATATTTTGTTACTATTCCAAGTATGTATTTACATAGAAACTAAAAGTTGCAGTTGAATTTTTTTGGGTCTGAATTTTTTAAGTTAGGTGTCATATACAGTGTACCAGTGGTGGTATTCTACCGGTTCGGCCTGATTCTGGCGAGCAGTGAGCAGCGGAGACCAAACCAGTTCTCTCCGCTGCTCTGCTGTTGGGCCCACCCGCCCACCTAGGCTCCCATACTCACTTTTATCCGCTGAATTGGAAGTGCAGCTGCTTTGCGCGGCATAGAATAGTGCCGTGCAGCAGCTGCTGAAGCAACCAGCATTGTGCAGGCTTGCAGGAGGCGAGTTAGAATGCCTCTGTGCCTGCGCAAACGCATTTGGCATGCACGTGTGTGCACGCAAAGTGTGTGCACGCGCGCAAAGTGCGTCCATCAAGCCACGCCCACCGAACCGGTGGCAAAAATATTTGAATACCACCACTGCAGTGTACATGTACTTCTAGTTTTAATGTTTTAATGCTTGTAATTGGGGTTCTCTTATTTCATAGTATTTTAAATTTTGTATTTCTGTTTTTTATTGTTGTGAGCTGCCCTGAGTCCTTCAGGAGATAGGGCGGCATAGAAATCCCAATATTAAATTAAATTAATTAAATTAGTTGTGCATAAAAGTTGCCTGTTGAAATATTGGAATTCTTGTTTAGCGCACCCACATTGTTGGGATGAAAAAGATGTGTGGCTGCTTCTAAGTGAATGTAAGCATCCTAGCTCATTGAATTAAATGCAAATAATTATAGCATGGAAGGAAATTCTTTCTTGGATGCTTAATCTGGCTAAATAATTTTAGATGTTCTATGCTAACATCTGGTGTGCATTGCTTCTGTTTAGTCCCCCCATCTCATCTCCAGCTTGCCTGCTGTGGCATCTTAGAAAGCTATCATAGTCATTCTGTGGTTGGCTTAAATTAAATCACATGGAGCCAGCTAAAAGAATGCTGACATATGCAATTTTTATACTGAACGCAGTAAAACCACAGGTCAGAGTTAAAAAGAATTTCTAACTCTTCGTGTCTAGACTCCAGGCTACAAAATTAAGAAAAATGTTGTAGCATAAAATTGTATATGTTGCAAAAAGATAGATATCAAAATTTGAAAAATGTGAAATGTATTTAACAAAAATGTAACATGGTAATGAAGATAAATTATACATGTCCCAGAATAATGTTGAAGGATCCAATCTGAGTCAGTCACCAGGACCAAAGGTTTATTCTTCCAAGCTTTCGGGTTCGTGCTGGAGCCCATCATCAGGGAACTTCTCTCTCTCCAGAATATTCCAAAAACGTGGAAGAATAAACATTTGACTGATTCAGATTGGATCCTGCAAAAATATAACATTTATAAGTTCCCTGAAAGTTACAGAAATTTAGTGATTTTACCCCAAGCAGAATCACCTATTCACAGAACTGGAAGGGACCATAGAGATCAATGTAACTAATCCTCTCGTCAATGCAAGAGAATGCAGCTGCAGGATCCCTGGTGGACTATTCAACCAGTGTTTTTGATATTAAGGCTGGTTGCACAATCAGCCAGATGTTTAGATTGAATTTAGCATTTTCGTCTTACCTACCAAGTCCTTCCCAAGGACTTGGGATAATTTAATAATATTAAATATATTGTTGGAGGATGTAAACTGTTGCAACTGTTTTGTCAATGCTGATGATGTTCAAGTGATGGTCCAGATACTTTGGAATTGCACCCAAGAAGCACTATTGGCACTATCTTTGCTTACTTAGGCCACAGTTGTTCTACTTTTGTTTGCAGGTCTTCTTTATATTTTGTGACTTTCTCAGTTCTTTTTTTTCCTATTCTGCTGTCTCTAGGTATTGCAGAATACATTATCCAGACTTTTTTTCCCTTTGTTATTGACAGTTAAGTCTGGGTAGTTGTGTGTTTGTTTCTTTGGTTTCTAAAATCCCAGAGTATCTTAGTTTCCTTTGATTGTTCTACCAGTTCTTGCTTGTAGGCAAAGGGTATTTCTTGCAATTGTTTTTATTATTATGGTTTGTTACACAGTCAGCTAGATGTTCAGACAGGATTTGGCATTTTTGTCTACCTATCAAGTTTTTTCCAAAGACCTAGGATAGGCAGATCTGGATGTTGATGATGTTACAGATATCCGTTGAAGGATGGAAGCTGTTCCAAGTAAAAGTCACCTTGGCAATTGACTGATGGTGCATTTGTTGATGCCAATGGTATTCAAGTGGTGTTCCCGTTGTTTTGGATGATGATGATGATAATCAGCAGCAGCATAACAATGCGAAAGCAAAGCTGCCAGTTTTTTAGTTGGTAATGACCTTAATATGCATCAAGCTCTTCCCAAGTACCTAGGATGTCATGATGTATCAGTTTTGTATGTGTGGGGATCCAAGCAGTGTAGTCTTTTATAATTAACAGGTGGAAATTTTGTCAATGTGCAGATTTTCTAAGTGCTGTTCAAATTTTTTTTTGGTATGGCAGCCATTGTGCTGATAATCACTAAGACCACCAGAGCTAGTTTATGCCATGTGGTGATTATTATCCATTAACCTTTTTAATCTTCTTTAAAATTATTAGATGGCAGTTAAGCTAATTTTAAAACAGCAAGGGTAAATACCGTGTTTCCCCGAAAATAAGACACTGTCTTATATTTTTTGGCTCCCAAAAACACACTAGGTCTTATTTTCGGGGTAGGTCTTATATATTTATGGTGCCAAATAGTGGGTGTGAGTGTGTAGGGGGGTTTGGGGTGCACGGTTGCTCCCTGAAAAGTCTTCCTGGAACTGGAGATTTACACTAGGTCTTATTTTCGGGGTAGGTCTTATATTAGGGCAGGTTTAGAAAATAGTGCTAGGTCTTACTTTCGGGGTAGGTCTTATTTTCGGGGAAACACGGTATGTACCATCCTTGGATACATTTTGAGTCTTGGGGATTTTTAAAATTTATTTATCAAATATATATTTGATAAATTTATACATCTGACCCAAAGCAACTTTAATACTGCTTTTTGGTCATTGATATTCAAGTTCTTTTTCTTATTTGATGAATTACTTTATAGATGGTTTCGGCTTTGTTTATATGATATTGTATAGAATATTACCTATTTATTCTGCTTTATATTTCTAACCTACAACTTGGTGTGTGTAATTAATGTTATAAAATGTGGTGATAGAAAAACAGTAGTGACAGGAAAAAACAGCAAAGACATCCTAAATGAATTAAGAGCTGTCATTAGCTGTACAGTATATCCTCAATAAACTGGAATCATTCTTTGTTTTAGAAATACTACCTAAAACAATCACTAAACATAGGATTTATGTTTTGGGAAAATGAATTGGAAGTTCCAGGCAAGACTTTTCTGACTTTCTGCTGCACTTATCCTTAAAACGATTCTGGGTATTTCTAAATTAATTATTATCCATTCACCATATAAAATGTGGAGAAAAATAAAAGCCCATTTTTGGTCATATAACTTACTTGATACTAAACCCCTGCTCAATACATGAAGCAAAATTTAGGAAAATCAAAGAAAAGAGCCAGGTCTATTTCCCATAATTCCAGATTTGAGTATGAGATTAAACCAGTTTCTATGCTATCAGTTTCTTGCCATGTCAAAAATCAGGCTTGCCTTTTCTTATTCCAGTGCCAACCCCTTGACACTGTTTATTGTAGGTACCGCGGCAAATTCCCCGCAATCAATAACACTTGGCAGTCACAAAAAAGACAAAAAATGGAACAGTCTCAGACACAAGTTATTCACTTCTTCTGCATGTTTGACAAAATAAAATCATAATTATAGAAAAGCATATTGTAATTCTTAGGTCACATGCGAGAGGATGAGGCAAACATCTTTTTTTTTTCAGACAGCATGTTTTGTCTAACATAAATTAAATATGACTCATGTGCAGCTGACTCAGTGGCCAAAACTGGCATCTTCTATCACCTTGCATTGCTGTGGCCATTTTCCATGAAGTTGGATTATAAAATTGATAACCTGAGGCTGTAACAAATTTCCATTGTTCCCTTTCTGTTGCCATCCATGAACTCAGCTTTCTCTGGCAGTGGCTGGGACTGAACCAAAATCAGTCCAAGAACACGAATTCCTATTCATAAGATTCATTAAGAAAAAGATTTAAAGTGACAACTCTTGATTTCTGTTCTATATTAAGTTTAGGAGCAGGGGCTATTTCAAAAAGTAAATTGGTACATCTTAATCCCCCAAAAGGTGTTGACATAAAAGATGTTGTGGTCTTTCTTAAAGACCACACAGTGAGTTCACAAGTCTTATTTAATTCCATAGTTTGGGGATCTAATATTACTCATATATGATCTGGTGAACTTGTAAGCTGTAATAAATATATGTTGCACTCTATCTTTAAATTAATTCTATTCATGTGATTTCACCTTCTTTCTTCCCTGCTCCTAGCACGAACAAATGGATGTTTAATAACATATTTTGGTGACCCAGGCATTAAAATTAACACATGAAAATACATTCCCAGATCCTGCTTATGTAATTCCATCAAGAAAGCTTAAGAAATTGCCTACATAGTGTATCATCAGCTGATATCCATGAATAATCCTTAAAGCAAAGACCTAGTTTTATACATGTTTATCTATCATAAATTTTGGTGAAAGCAATCCATGAAATAAATCACAAGGAAATGGTCCCTAATACAGATAGTCCTTGATTTACGAACTCAATTGAGCCCAGAATTTATGTTGCTAAATGAGAAATTTGTTAAGTGAGTTTTGCCCCATTTTATGACTTTTCTTGCCACCTTTGTTAAGTGAATCACTGCAATTATTAAATTAGTAACTCAGTTGTTAAATTAATCTGGCTTCCCTGTTGATTCTGCTTGCCAGAAGTTTGCAAAAGATGGTCACATGACTCTTGGACACTGCAACCGTCATAAATATGAACCAGTTGTCAAGCCTCTGAATGTAAATCACGTGACATGGGGATTCTGCAATGGTCATAAGTGTGAAAAATAGTCATAAGACACTTTTTTCAGTGACTTTGTAACTTCAAACACTCATTAAATAAACTGTTGTAAGTCGAGGACTACTTATAGTCTGCTTATCTCATTGTGTAGTAGCACTTTTAACTTCATTAGTCACAGAATTTTACTTTTTGATACATGGTAAAATGTGCTATAGGAAAAAAAAGTAAATTCTTTCATATCCTAGATCTGAACATTAACTTTTACATGTTCTTTTTTACAATCTTCCTTATTTTTTTATGGTGTTTGGATTTTCCAGTGTAATAATTTTCAAATTGAGAACAAAGTGATTGGTTATAATTAATTTCCTGCTCTTCCTATCAAATTTAGAAACCATGTAGAAAATGTAAATGTTCCACAAAACAAAACAAAACAAGATGACATGATAAGTACTGAGTCTCAATATAGGAATTTTGGTTACTTGAGTAGCCACTAATAGCTTTCTCACTTTTTAGAAAAAATCTTTGTAGCTTTTGTTAGATCCAAGTTAACTTTTATCCTTTAGATTTGCATGTGGCTGTAAAACAACCTACTTGTTTAATGCATGTAACATAGTATCCATCATACTTGTTAAACAAAGAAATCATATCCTTTCATATATCAGTTTGCTTTTACAAAACAGTTGAGAGAATTCCCCTTTACTCAGTAGAAAAGTGATAAATTTACCCTTCCTTTCAATAGGCCTATTTTTAAATAGCCACTACAAAGAAAAAGTCTGAAATAGAAATCAGTAATTTATGTTAGATTAAAATTTTAGCATTTTGTCTAATGCTAATTTCTTACAACTTTGTTATTGTTGGTTTCATGATTTCTTCCTTGTAGAAACATCATAATGGCACAGAAGAAATGGTTCATTTCAACATACAAGAGTTTGCGGCTGGTTTTGACTTTTAGCTATTTTTTACTCTTACTTAAGTATTAGTTTGAATATTATTTAATTGACTTTTCATACATTAAACATCATGCCAGTCAGGTAGATGTTAGCAATATATATTAAAGCTGATCTGAGGAGTTACAAATCTGTATTTGTTCTTAATAGTTTGTAACTGAACTAATTCTCACATCTGCTGTCTTTCTTTTCTTTCTTTTCTTCTGTTGCAGTAAAATAATGTGAAGTGCTTTGAAGTTCACCTTCAAAGAGGTGTGTTTAAATGACTTTGATTTAGAAGAAATTGTCTAGAAAATGATGGATAGTCTTATTTTCTAGTGTTGTTTTTTCTATAAAATATTTATAAAAATGATGGTGATGGAAAAAAGTAATCTAATGCACAATATTGTGTTTCCTTCAAAAACAGCAATTCACATTGTTAATTATCTATAAAAAGGACTCATTTAGTTTTCAAGAATACAAAGTGTTTAAATAAGTACTGTGTTAGATGTGGCAGCAAGTGTGATTAAAATATCTTTTGAATTAATATATTTGAATTTGATTCCAAACTAAAATTTTTACAGAATTTGTCCTAGGAATGATTCCTAAGGCAATATAACTTAAAAAGCAATTAAAATATAATAAATAAATGGATAACTTAAAATATGTAACATTTAACATACTTTGATTAAAAGAATGTTGTATGATAATATGAAGAGCTTTTGGAAATAGAAATTACTTAAATATAACAACACAAAATGAATATAAGGTGAAGGGAGATTTCATGAGAGAATGAAATGATATTTGCTGGCAATGTAAAACAGATTTATTGTCAGGCCAGTCTTTGTAGGACTTCCAAAAGTGGAGTGTGTGTGTTGTGTGCTGCTACTAAAAAGTGTACTACTCAAATAATTTAGTATTCAAGGCCTTTGGTGACTATTTTGGGGCTTAAATTGGTTAGACAATTTGGGCCCAATTCTTGAAATCCTCCATAGGTTGCTACTTACTCCTTTTGTTAGGACTTGAAATAAGTTGAAAGTGAATTTTTCACTGGCGTTCTGTGACCTTATCTGCCATAATATCTGTATTAACATGAATGTTATAAATTAACTTCAATAACAAGATAATATGCACTAATATATCTGATGCTATAGAAACCCAAGTAGAGGATCACTGGGACATGGTTCACTGAATTTTAGCCCTTTTAGTTAAATAGAGTTTAAAGGATACTTGCGTTCTCAGGTTATAAATGTAATTCCTTAATAGAAATAAAATTTGTCCCAGAACAGGTTAAACTCCATGCATGAAAATTAATCAACTGTTCACTAAAGGTTCTTCCATGTTGTTTGCAATTGGCTTCACTTTATTGGGGAAGCCAATTTTATCCATTCCCATGGCCAGACTCTGATGAAGCACTTCTACTGCCTCACTTAAATGTGATTAAAAAAGAGAGAGTATATAATTAACATAGTGATGTTGCTGCACTTTAATACACGCGCACGCGCGCACACACACACACACACACATACAGAGGTGGGCTTCAAAAATTTTAGCAACCGGTTGCTGGGTGGGCGTGGCTGTGGTGGGCGTGGCTTAGCCAGCCTCCTGCACTGGGGGATGTTCTTGCCCTCCCTGGGCTTCAGAGGCTTTCCTTGAGCCTCCGGGAGGGCAAAAGTAGCCTCCCCGGGCTCCGGAGGCTCTCTGGAAGTCAGTTTCTGGCCTTCCCGAACTTCCGAGAGGTTCGTTTTTTGCCCTCCCCAAGCCTCCGCGCACACCCTGCACTTACCTGCATCCAAAATGGGCTGCGTGGGGACTCCTGGGAGGGGTGGTGTGGGCGGGGCCAGCCACGAGCGGGATTTGGGCGTTCTCTGAAGTGTGCATAATCTTAGCTAGAGGATCTCCCGAACCCCTGCAAACCCCCAGCAGCCCACCCCTCTCTGTCTCTCTCTCTCTCTCTCTGTGTAACCTATTTCCTTCACAACAGCAAACCTGGCTGGAGAGTAACTGTCCGAAAGTCACCCAGCCAGGTTTCATGCCTAAGGCAGGACTAGAACTCACAGTCTCCCAATTTCTAGTCTGATGCCTTAGCCACCAGACCAAACTGGTCCTATTTCTGTTATTTTATGTGGATGCTAAATATGGGAGATAAAATGCATACCTGTAAACCATATATCACTTGATATAATGCATAAAACTTACAGAGTAACCAAGTATGAATGGGATCCTCACAAAGCTCTAATGCTCATAGCTATCTCAGACAGTATCTTAAGAAAGAATAATGCAGTTGATACTGTCAAAAGCCATTGAGAGTGCCAGGAATAAAAATAAGGTTGTATTCTTCCTGACTTTTTCTCAGTAAATGGTCTTCCACAGATAACTGATAGCTGTCAAAACCAGGTCCTAAGTAACAGCTGAAGTAGATTTGAAAATTTTACCCAGAAATACATTCTTGTGGCCATAGATCTTAAATCCACTTAAACAGCTTGCCCTGGAAGGAATATTCAATTGAAACGTTTGCTACTGGGCTAGAAAGAAAGAATATTGTAACATATTTATCTGTGGTTTTACAATGGTAAAGCCAAAGTTAATTTCATCTTGGCATCTCGGCCCAGTCAGTTGATTCCATCTTTGGTCATAGGGGGAGATGTGTTGCCCCCTGTGGACAGGGCTCAGAACCTCTGAGTCCTCCCGGATTCACGGCTTAGTTTGGAGGAGCAGGTGGGGGCCGTGACCAGGGGGGCTTTTGCCCAGGTCCGACTGGTTCGCCAGTTGCACCCGTATCTGGACCGAGATGCCCTTCTCATGATCACTCATGCACTTGTGACGTCCCGACTAGACTACTGCAACACTCTCTATTTAGGACTGCCCTTGCATACGATCCGGAGGCTTCAGCTGGCGCAGAATGCGGCTGCGGGTTGTGATGGGAGTTTCCTGATACTCCCATGTTACACCCCTCCTGCGCGAGCTGCATTGGTTACCGGTTGCCCTCCGGGTGAGATTCAAGGTGTTGGTGTTAACATTCAAAGTCCTTTACGATATGGATCCAGGGTACTTGCAGGAGCGTTTCCTGCCAATATCAAACACCGATCGCCCTGTGCGTGCGCACAGACGGGGACTCCTCAGGCTACCGTCGGCTAGACAGTGTCGGCTGGCGGTGCCCCAGGGAAGGGCCTATTCCGTTGCAGCCCCCGCCTTGTGGAACCAACTCCCTTTGGAGCTCTGTTTGGCTCCTGATCTTCGCTCCTTCCGCCGCGATCTGAAGACCTGGTTGTTTGAACAGGCTGGGCTGGACTGACCTCCGGGGGTTTTTAAATTATTTTAATTGGGTTTTTAGTGATTGGGCTTGTTTGATTTAATTTTTCTTTTAAATATTTATTGTTTGAAGTATTGTGTTTTTAATTGTGAGCCACCCCGAGTCCTTGTGGAGAGGGGGCGGCATACAAGTCCAATTAAATAAATAAATAAATCTACATTACATTCTTCGTTAAAACTGGAATCCAAGGTGGCTGGCCTTAAAGAACTATACTAAGTCACCAAGCAGTGGCCTTGATGCTACTAAAATACAGGTTCTAACTCGCTGTTAATTTTGCAATCTTACTCTTGCATAAATTTTCTTTGAAGTAGAAAAGGCTTTGATTACTTTCACTTAATGACAGACAGATCTTTGATCAGTTTAGCTGTTCTGTATCTCTTGTTCAAACATTTTCTTGGAACTATACAGAAAAACCCAAGGAAGATTCAGGGCTGTTTAAATTCTGGGAAAGCTGAGGTAATTTGGATTCTATTGCTATATAATGCATACTTCAATGAATAAGCAGACTTGCTCACCTGTGATATTTTACTTTCTAAAACGATAGGCTTAGAGTGTTTATACTGAGATCATATTCAAAGACCAACAGAGAAATCCCATAATCTGTATTTGTAACTGCACCGATCTAAAATGTAATCTAAAATAATTTAACTATATATGCAAACAAACTAGGTAAAATAAACTTCCATAGAATAGCCACCATTAGGTTTTTGATAGTCTCTTTAATTTATCATGGCCATCAAATAAAATTGAAAGATAGAGGCCTGCCTCATGGAATGGTTGAATAATGATTTTGATGTGCATTTTAATTTAGGCCAGTAGATACTTGCATGTTTCTAGTTATTCACTGATGGAAATTTGTATTCATTGTCTGCCCCTGTAAAAAACAGGCACTGTTTCTGTATAGAATCTAACATTTATAAGAGCATCAGGAATTTCCACTGAATCATAGAATGCACAAGGTTGGTTACAAAGCATGTTGTAATAAAATTAAAATATATTTTGAAATACATTTACTGTGCAAAAAAAAATCCAAAATCTCTATTTAAAATAATTATAGTCTAGTGGTTAAAGCTGCAGGCTAGAAAGCAAGTGATTATGAGTTCAAGTCCTGCCTTATTTATTTATTTATTATTATTTTATTTATGAGACTTACATGCCACCCTATCTCCCTAAGGACTCAGGGCAGCTTACAGTGATAAAAACAATAATACAAATATACAAATATTAAAAAAGTATTAAACCCAAAGTCTCATAAAACCATTACCATTAAAACTACACTAAAACCCTCCCCCACTCAGTCCGGGTAGGCTAGTTGGAATAGCCATGTTTTTAGGCCACGGCGGAAGGATCGGAGGTCAGGGGCCACCCGAAGCTCTAGGGGGAGCTGGTTCCATAGGGTGGGTGCTCCCACAGAGAAGGCCTTACTCCTGGGGACTGCCAGCTGACATTGCCTGGCCAATGGCACCCAGAGAAGGCCCTGTCGGTGGGAGCGTACGGGACGTCGGGAGACCGTTATTGGCAGCAGAGTCTCCCACAAATACCCTGGTCCAATGCCACGAAGGGCTTTATAGGTCAACACCAGGTCTTAGCCATGAAAGCCAGCTAGGTTTGGACCAGTCATTCTCTCTCAGCCCAATCCATCTCAAAGGATTATTGTTGTGGGGAAAATAGGGGGAAGGAGTATTAGGTATGTTCACCACCTTGAGTTGTATATGAAAAAACAATAAAGGCAAAATATTAAATAAATAAGTAAATTTGCTTTGAAAACCATTTCAAAATCCAAAGGCAATAGCTTTATTAGGACAATGTAAGTTTTATATAATAGTTGCAAGGTTTTAAGTTTTGAAGCACTATAAAGGATGTGGATTATTGTTTTATCTTTATAAGGATGAAGTCACTGTATTTCTACTGTAATAAACATGTTCCAAAATTGCTTTCATGGCTCAAGAATCCTTTACTTAGTTTCTAAGCATAGATAACAGTAGTCATTATATTTATGTAATAGTTCAAATTCCAACTAATTCTTATAGAAACCCATGAGAAAAAATACATAAATCTGAATATTTTTTGAAACATAACCCTGAAAAAGGAAGGAATAGCAAATGTTTGGAAAACAATTTTATGTTTCTCAAATACAAACACCCACAATGTTAACTCCTTTTAAGTTAAGCAATGTTATTCAAAGGGCAGAAAAGGAGTAAGAAATGCAAGGTATATGATAGGAAAAGAAAAGGAAATATGGATAAATCTACATTAAATCAATACAGTTCATTGTACCATAGTTTTCTGTTGTTGCAAACTATTTTTGCTTTAGACATGCCCGTACATATGGCAAAAGCAAGAATATTTGGCAAAACATTGCCTTTTGTTCTTTAAATCCCTCACCTCTTTTTAAGGATCTCCCTAATTGCATTCAGCCATAACTTTTGCAGTCTTCTCCATCCTCTCAATCTATTTAACTTTTTTGGTGTCTAAAGACAATAATTTAAAGTAAATGAAAGACATTAGTTTTCCTGTGGTTTAAAATGGAATACCATAAAGCAAAAGAAATGTAGTTTGTTGTACATTGATCTACAGCAGTAGTCGCCAACCAGTGGCCGGAGACCACTGGTGGTCCACGAGAAAATTTTGGTGGTCCACAGAGAAATGTCACCCCAAAGCACCCCCCAAAGCAATAATCCAGGCTGCGCGGGAACACAAGGCTGCCCACATGGCCCACGGGAACACAATGCTTGCGTTGCTTGCATTGCGAAAAACAAAGTAGTGAGAGGAGGGGCGGAGGGGGAATTTGCCCCATGCGCCTGGCCACGCCACCAGACTGCTTCTTTCCGCTTCTTTCTTTTTAAATTTTTGACTCACACAAGGAAAGCAGCAAAGTCTTTCTCTTCCCCAAACTACACCAGAAATAAGTCTTTGGGAGCCTGCAAGGCATCCTGCTCCAAGAGTCTGCGCCGGCAAAGATCCATTTGTGGCAGAGTTTGAGGGGGAGAAAGAAAGACTTCTGCTGCTTCTGCTGCTTTCCTTGCATGAAGCCAAAAGTCATCGTTCCCCCCCCCCCAAGAACAGAGCTGGAGACAGTATCCTGCGATCCCAAATAAAGAATGATCTATTGGTAGGAAAATGGGGTGGAGAATTTTCCTGCAGACTTTTTGGGGATTTTCCCAGGGTCTCTGGTCCACGGGATTTAAAATTATGAGTTTGGTGGTCCCTGAGGTCCAAAAGGTTGGCGACCCTTGAACTACAGTACTATGTTTGCATCTGAAATTACTTGAAATTGGATGTAGAAAGGGTTGCAGCTGAAGCAATCGGCTTTGTTTCTTTTGTATGTGTCAAACAGAATGCCATGGCCATCTCAATGAGCACTGAATTAAGTAAGAAAATAAAGTTCACTAACACTGTGCAAACACTTGGATTTAAATATTTATCTAGGGCTGTACATAGCATTTGAAAGGCTATCTAAGCACTTGTTATGTATGCACAGACACTTCATTGGCTATCCCAATGGAACAGTTCTCTGTCTGTGCACAGGCAAACAACTGGGATAACCTTATAGACCCTACCAAAGAACATGCTTGCTCTAATGAGTAAACACTTCCCAGTGCTTTGCCCAGTCCTAATATTATATGTCATGCGGCAAAAATGGAAGACTACAATAAATACAGATCTATATTTTACACTACCAAGTTTTGATGTTGGTAGTAATCCCTTCATAGAAGTTTGAGCTGCATCCATCAGCAAGTGATAATGTTTAGCTTCATCTCCTGATTTTGTCATATCAAATGATCATTATTATTAAATTATACTCATTATACTATACAATTATACTAGCCTAGCCTGTCCTAACCCTTTAATAATCACTACTTCATTTAAACTTGGGAGTATATTCCTGTAACGTAGTCATTTTCAAATGGGGCTTGCAGCAAAATTTAGCAACATCATGTCTGTATCTCCATTTTGAGTTTATTCTGCACACAGGGTAAGTAGCCAAGTGAGAAGAGTAGGATGGGCATATTGTTGGAGTATTATGAACAGTTTTGCCCACTATACCCCAAAGGGCAGAAACTTTTCCCCTGTACTGAAAAGTCAAGGGCAAGTCATGATAAAAGTTTATAAAAGTGTACATAATTTGATGAATAGGCAGGAAGGTATATCAATAGGCGACATGTAGTCAATAATTAATTCTCTTTGGGAATTAATTGTTATGGCCCAGGATCTTTCAGTAAAGTTGAACAATTGAAGATTAAGGTGGATAAACACTAGTAGCACATTTCAAAGTAGATATTTAACAAATAGAATTTGTTAACACAAGATGTAATGTTAGTCCCAAAATGGAATGGCTTTATAGAAGTATAAGGTTATAAATGATTACTAACACATCAGTTAGGATTTAGTTCTAATGTATACAGGTAACCTTATAACAATCACAATTTGGACCAGCAAATTGACATAGTCACCAAGTGGAAAATCACGTCCATGACTGCTTATAATTTAATTCAGCTTTCCTGTTTTCCCACTCTGCATCCTTCAGAATGCTTATCCCAGTACTGGAATAATTACCGGTAGCAAGAAGGAAATTAATATTTGTATGTTCATTGGAGAGGAAGAGATTAAAAGAGAGTAAGCATTAGTATATGTATAGGTGGGCAGCATAACTGCATGTACTGTACATTTGGTAGAAGGCCTTCCCATAGGCATTTGAAATTAAAAAGAATCAGATATCTTTTTTATTTACTAGTCTTAACCATTTAACTAAACAGAATTAGTTTTGTGATGTTTTTACTATCACAAAGCCTCAAAAGAGCCTTATTATGTTCTTTAAGCAGGGAATACTAGAGTTTTGGAGAGTATTTTTCTCTGATCTCCCATCAAACATTAAAATGTGGGTTGGAGAAATAGATGTCTCTCAATGAAAATTCTCAAACATCTAGGTAGAATTGATTTGAAAGTTGAATCATGGCAACTCGACTTATTTTCTTGGGGATTTGAGATGTTTCACTGCTTGGGGAATCTAAATAGGTAGAGAGTCATTGGAAAGTACCAACTCCTAAAATTCTTAGGGGTATTCCCACACCAACCTCAGGGTTTCTTCCCCAAAATGTGTGACAATATGTCAATGAAGATTCTCAGTCACCCAGGTAGAATTGTCTGAAATTTGAGTCATGGCAACTCAGAATAGATAACAATAGATGTACATGTGTGTACCAAACTGAGAAGCCCTTCCCTTATAACGTTAACTTCTAAAGTATTTTTAAAACTATATAATTTCTGGTATGAGAGCTAATCAGGAAGCAGGAAAGTGCTTCAAATAAATTCATGGAACTTATCTTTGAGGGTTCTCCTTGCCTGCCTGGGCATTTTCTTGTCTAAGCATGAAAAGGCAATATACAAATGAATAAATAGCAATGCCCACAATACATTTAATTTTATATTTTATCTGGGATAAGAGAGGAGATAAGAGACAACCTCAGCCTGACCACATATGTGCCATGCTGGACCTTTTAACCTGGAAATAAGGAGCAACTTTCTGACCGTGAGAACAATCAACCAATGGAACAGCTTGCCCTCGGAAGTTGTGGGAGCGTCATCACTTGAGACCTTCAAGAAGAGATTGGACTGCCATTTGTCCGAAATGGTGTAGGGTCTCCCACTTGGGTGGGGGGTTGGACTAGATGACCTACAAGGTCCCTTCCAACTCTGATTATCTGTTACAATCTGTTACCTCTGCTTGACCACTACCTATTTTAAATACAATAAAGGTTTCTATAGACAAAAATACGGCTGTGCTATGGGTTCACCTGTGTCCCCAATTTTAGCCAGTCTCTACATGGAAAAGGTAGACATCAAAGCCCTAGGCTCCTTCTCAGGAATTCCTCCCACTCACTGGTATAGATATGTGGACAATATTTGGGTCAAGATCAAAACACAGGAATTAGAAGCATTCACCAAACATATCTGTGGACAGATACATCAAATTCACAAGGAAAGATGTTAAGGAAAATAATCTAGCCTTCCTGGACTGTGCAATACACATTAAGGAAGAGAGAAGCTTTAACATTGAAGTTTACAGAAGATCCACTCACACAGATCAATATTTACATTTTGATTCTCACATTTTGAAACTCACTATTTTGAGCACAAAATGGGAGTCATCAGAACTCTACATCACCGAGCTGAAGGACTGCCTACCAACAAAGATGGGAATGAAAAAGAACAAAAGAAACATCAAGGAAGCCCTCAGAACGTGTGGTTATCCCAAGTGGGCCTTCATCAAATCTCAAAAAAGACCCTACAGGAGCTCCTCCATAACAGACAATGAAGAGAACAATAAACTAAGCAATGTTGTCATTTTGTACATTGCAGGCATATTGGAAAAGCTCAGGAGGATCTTCAGCCAACATAACATGTACACTTCAAACCCAAGAATACACTAAGGAAAAGCTTGTCCACCCCAAGGATAAACACCCAGACATGAACTTAGCAATGTGGTATATGCAGTACAATGCAGTGAGCCATGTGGAGATCTGTACATTGGGGAAACAAAACAACCACTTCATAAGCGCATGGCACAACATAGGAGAACAAACATATCAGGACTAGATTCATCAGTCCATCTGCATTTAAAAAGACAACAGCCACTCTTTTGAAGACAGCAAAGTCCACATTTTGGACAGAGAGGACCGCTAGTTTGAAAGGGGTCAAAGTGGCCATCTATGTCAAAATTTAACAGCCCTCTCTCAACAGAGGGTAACGGATATGACATCTATCTCCAATCTAAAACACAGTCCTTTCAACAGTTCCAAGAAGGCTCCACATCCATTTGCACCACTCAAGTGACCGTGATGAAACAGATAAACCTCCAGGTGACCTTAACGACTCGCTAAAAGAATGCAAATGACCAGCTGTCCCCAAGGAGTATAAATCCTTTCATTTCCCACCATCCAGTCAGAGCTGAAGAAGCTTCTTGGATGAGAAGTGAAATGTCTTCAAAGAAAAACCAGAAAGTCCAGTTGCTTCTTGAAAAAGCACCTTTAGGACATTCCTGGAAGAATTAAATCAACTACACTGGAAGACTCAATACAATGGCCTCAGTGGTTCTTATAAGTGTTTTCTATACATGTGGATATACAATTGGACAATCTGGGAATGAAATAGACTGTAAAACCTCTGGAAAATACCTCTGGAAAATGCACCTGCTTTAATGCTTCAAGGAAATACACTTCATTCTGTCCAACATGTTTTGTTGAAATAATTTTTATTTAGAATTTTTATACAGAACAATGCAGTACTCTTGCTTCTACATTGATAGCTGCTAGTACTTAACATTATGTGAATACAATATTTAACATTTGTCCTTAATGGAGGTTTGATTTTCTGGTAAGGATATATTAAAAAAATGAGAACGTAATAAATAAAAGATAATAGCCTTGTAGATCACCAGTAAAATTTCATGAGTTTTCACAGTGGTTTTCAGAATAAAAACCTCATCTAAAAGAACCTTTTAAATAGAGAAATCAATTATGACAACATTCAAAGGTTTTCCAACTGCCTTTTTAGAGTATATTACTGTCAATTATGGCACAAGAAAGTATTGATTGGGTTAAGAGGAAAAATACAAATGTAGATGCACTTTCTTGTGTGAAAGGGAAAAAGATCTCTCAAGCATTTACAGACTAGCAGTTAAATATAATCATAGAATCCTGAGCAACTAGGTAGAACTGTATTGTCAAATAGATGGAGAAATTTAACTCTGCTTCTTAGAAATGATTAAATCTAGACTGCAAAGCTTTGTGTTGTGTACATTTGTAGCTATACGGCTGCACTGATGTAATATTACAATAGAACAATATGTCACATTATCTCTTGTGTTTTGTTTGTATTTCATCATGTTGTCTAACATTCCAGATCTTTGCAAGGAAAGTTGATGAATAGGGCTATAAGCACAGGTATTTGAGAGATAGTCTGTGTCCCTGCCCAGTTGCTTGCTGAAACAAAGAGAAGTATTCTGAGGATAAATACTCTCAGTGCCATAAACCAGACAAGGCAACAAATTTGGAAACCTGGGGTATGGCTCTTTATTTAAAAGCTTATATCATCATCTAGGACTGGTTTTTTTTTTCAAGCTTGGCAACTTTAAGAGGTGTGGATTGATTGCTAGAATTCCCTTAATTTTAAGATCCAATTTTATTGCATCAGCCAGTCTACAGTAGATAATTTGGCTTCTTAGCCATTAACATGAGGCAAAAATCTGTTTATGAAAGTGCACATATATTCATATCCCAAACCAATGACACTTCAGGCCTCCAGTCATGCGCTCTCAGCCCAGCCCACCTCACGGGTTTGTGGATGTGAGGAAAAGAGGAGGAGGAGGATGTGTTAGATAAGTTTGCCGCTATGAGTTTGTAAAAATAATAAAGACAGGATCCAAATAAATAAATAAATAAATATCTTACATGTTTATCTCTAACTATCCATCCACATCTTACTCTCTGGTCAGTGCTGAACCATCTAGTAAGCTTCCATTCATTGATATACCATGTATATGCTATATCATATATTGTTCTTAGAGTATTCAGCAACAGCTGTCAAAATCTCACAAAATATCCTTGAGGTTTAAATATCTCAAAGATATTTTGTGAGATTTTGACAGCTTTTAAATGTTTTTTAGGACTTGTAGATACCACTTGGCAGTGTGGCAGACAACATCATCACATGTGTGAGTTGCAGCATAGTCAACTCTTGATGTAAATGGTAGAATCTAAGAAAGCACACTACACTGTTTTCTAAACTTTTTTGCCTTCTTTAAAGTAACAGGTAGTTGTCTGTTGACGAGCATTTACTAACTTTTGGTGTTGGGAAGGGATAAAACAGGAAAGTGGGAGAGAAATTTCAAAGTTAATAATAACTTGTATATGAACATGGCAGGATATTCAGATGGGAAACTTGTTTGCCATGCAGTGCACCGTTTTTCTTTTAATGTGTACATAGAAAGTGGAAAGTTACTGTTTAGTTTTGGTGCCAGAGTCTTGAATAGAAGCCATTACTTGTGGTATGTTTATAGACCACAGTGTATTTGCTAGTTTATATCTTGCTGGCTAAATTGGCAAATGTTTATTTTTACTGGTAAACATAGTGGAGATTAGTCCTGAGTGGTTTCTTTCACAACAAAATTGGGTTTGTTGCGCTTATTAAATAGGGTTCTTTTATGTGAGCTGTGCATTGAATAGAATATAAAATTGTGGAATTGCTTGTGCTCGGGTGTGATGTGCTGCTGGTCCAGTTCACTTCAGTTATATTTTGGACATAATGAAAAAGAAAAGTGACATTATTTCATGTTTGAAATAAGGCTGTAGTATATGCCACTGTCCTCTGGTCCAGAATATGGTTTATTTGGTTTTAGTGTATTAGGTTATATGAATTGAACTGGTTGTAGGGCTTCCGGTGATGTCATCCTTGTTGAAGGACCAAAGATCATGATCATCCGTGGCTTTTTTTAAATTACATATATATGCCGCCCTTCTCCGAAGACTCAGGGCGGCTTACAATTTTTGGGATACAACCCAATGCGCTCAGCAATAGCCTTCATTCCATTGTATATTCCTGCTTATTACTAAGCGGCATTTTTACAAAATCAGCTTATTGTCCCCAACAACCTTGGGTCCTCAATTTACCTACCCTGAGAGAATGGAAGGCTAAGTCAACCTTGAGCCTGGTGAGATTCGAGCCTGCAGTAATTGCAGGCAGCTGGAACTTAAGTGCTAGGCATTTAACAGCCTGCACCACCAAGGCTCTTTTAATCCATGCTTTGATCCATGCTCTCCCGTCGGAGGGCCCTGATCGACCACATCTGGGGCTGGAGCCACCCTGTAGGGTTGGTGAAGAAAGGGGAGACCTCCAGCTGGGCTGAGGGGAGCCGCATCTCCCCTTCTTGGCTTGGCAAACACTCCCCTCCGAAGACGGTTGTAGCAGTGGTCTAAAATGGCCACCCTGAAGAGGAAGAGCTAACCGAGATAAGATTGTGCAGGAGGGTGAAGAAGAGGATAGCTTGAATAACTGGGCTAATCTGGTGCAACATCTGAATACAAGGTACTCCAAAATTAAATTTTAAAGAATTTCTAAGAGAATTAATTAAAGTGGTGGACAAAGACAGGAGAAAAAATATTTTTTGACAGCTGAAAGTGGCAAATTTAAAGCTGAACTTGAACATACCAAAGGAAAAACAAAAATATATTAACTGATATCTGGACTTATTGGAACTTTGAATTTAGAATCCCTAAATAGAGAAAAACGGAGAAAAAGGGTGGAATTTGGACATAACAGAGAGTGCCATCTAGTGGCAAAAAAATACTCTATAACCTGGATCTTTCAAAGGCTGGATTAGATACAAAATAAGTGAAATCTTGCTATAACAAAACATAGCCCCTGGAAAGCAAACGGAATATTGAACTTTGGGGGAAAAAAGAAAGAAGCAGGAAGATTTTGATTTGGGATTGTTTGGCAATCTTGGCATAAATATAAACTTATTGATATTGGATTACTTGATGGAACTGAAAAATCTAAAGAAGAATTAATAAAAGCTAATCGTTGAAAACAAATCTTTTAGACATTGGCTGAATTAAATCACTGGATAGAAGTGATTAAAGATGGCAAAACTTTTTTCAGAATTAAAAATGGAACTGAGAAACATGAAAGAAAAGCTACAAGAAAGGCAAATCGTTTGGCTTTGCTTTACAATTTTTAGAAATGGCGATTTCAGAGTATGATGAACAACAAGGAGTGCCAGAAGAAGAGGAGTAGTTGATTAATAAAGAGGCCATTTTTAATGAGCAATTGGAGCAACGAGTTTTAAAGCGAAAAGGGAAAAGAATGGGAATTAAAAATTTGAAATTTGAGGAGGTAATTAAAAAGGGGAATATTTTGAAAACCAAATAAAGTAAAAGTAAACAGCAGAAAAGGGAACTGCAGAAGGAAGTCTTAAAAAGGGAGGGGGATAAAAATTGGAGTAAAAAAAGGAGGGGAAAAATGAAGGGAGAAAAACAATAAAAAACAGAACCAGGAAATAAAGAAATATGGAGATCAAACAAAAATGAAAAGAAATTGAACTTCCGGGTTGAGCCTTCTCGAGAACAGGCGGCGGTTTGTGATCGTCCACGACCGCAGCCTGGCTCTTGCGTCGGAGAGCCCCGATCCTGCAAGGTTCGGGGCTGAAGCTGCCTCGTAGGGGCGGCGGAGAAAGGGAAACCTGCCAGCCAGAGTGAGGGGAGCCGCATCTCCCCCCTTTTGGGTCTGGTCTTTTCCCTCCGAAGATGTCAAGAAGTGGTGGTCAAAATGGCCACCTCGAAGAGAAGGTCTCAACGGGATTAAGATTGGTGCAGGAGGAAAGAGAGAAGTCGACAGCAGAGGAACCGGGAGTATCGGATGGTAAGATCAAGGCACCCCGGGATTAAGATAAAGATGAGTTTTAAAAAAGAGAAACAGAAGCGCGCAGTTCCAAGTGAAGAAAAATAAGTAAAATATTTTGACAGCTATAAGGGGCTTCGAACCGGGAAAGGAAGAAGTCAGCGTAAGAACTTAAGTTTGGGGCTTGGAAAACTTTGAATATTAAAATAAAGGAAAGGGTTAAGACTCTGTGCAGAAAGTGCCACTTTGTGGAGAAAAATTGGAAGCTAAAGAAGTAAGAAACTATCTTGTTCCTTTGTGGATTGGAGTTGTTACATTTTAAAGAGACACAAGACTTATAGAAAGTGAAAGCCTGAATACACAAAGACGGATTGCGGACTAATTGGTGATACTGATATAGACTCTGGACCTGGGTTAGGATCATAGAAAATTTAAAGAAGAAGAAGAAATAAGGAAAATTAAAATTTTGGTGGTCATCCAAAGAATTAAAATGGAGTTTAAAAGTATGAAAGAACTGTTACAGGAAGTGACTGAACTAACTTGGCATGTTGCAGAAAATATGGGCATTCAAATGCTGAATAAAGAAGGAGCCTTGGAAAGGGTGGAGCCAGCACAAGAGAAAGCCATCTTAAAAGACAATTAATACAAAGATTAATGCAAATAAAAGGGAAGGAAGGGTGGCTAAAAAACGGAACCTAAGAAAGTATCTAAAAAGGGGAACATTTACGAAATTAAGCATGTTAGAAAGGTTCAGAAGGAAAGGGAACAGAAAGGTAAAGAGAGAGAGAGGGATTCAAACTGGATAGAGAAGGGGGAGAGCAGGATAATAGGGAGGAGAAGGGAGCCAGCACAAGCGAAAGCCATTTTAAGAAGACAATTAACACAAAGATTAATACAAATAAAAGGGAAAGGGAGGATGGTCAAAAAAATGAAACTTAAGATAATTAAAAAGGGGAACATTTATGAAACTAGGCATGATAGAAAGGTCCAGAAGGATAGAGAGCAGAAAGGTAAAGAGAGAGAGAGGGATTTAAACTGGATAGAGAGGGGATAGCGGATAAAAGAGAGGAGAAGGAACAAGAAACAAGAACAAAAGATAGAGAGACACGGAATTACATAATAAAGAAAGGAACTTGTTTGCATAGAGACAATGGTTAACGTATTTAAAAGGGGGTTCTGCATGAAGAAATGGTAATAAGAATATATTGTAATTATAAAAGTGTAAAACAATAGGGGTTACTGACAATTTTTACTGGTAAAAGGTCACATTTTTCATTTCTTATTCACAAAAGAAAGCTAAATGATGATTAGATGAATTGAATTAATTGAAATGATCTTAGAAAATGCCTAAAAATGAGATTTGTCAATAACCAAGATTAGCTATTTTATTATTATTTTGGAACTATAAATCAATCTTAGGGGGATATGTGTTGCAGAACCCGACCGATTAGAGATATATTGTAAGGGAGCTTTTCTCCTTTTTCTTTTCTTTTTTCTCTATCTTTCGTTTTAAAGAGAATGATTATGATTATGCTACTATATTAACCACTGAGGTGTCACTTTCAAAGTAGTAAAAGGGGGCAAGTCTAGGTTTTTTTTTTTCATTCTTTTAGTGTTAACATTGGTACGGATTTAGAATTATGGAGAGAATATGTGATGAAAGGGCAAATCTGACGGATAAAAGAATTCTGTAAATGATGAAAGAGTATTAACAATGTGAAGACAATTAAAGGATAGATATGGATGAACTTTATTTTTAATATGATGGGCAAATATATTGTTATTTGTAAGATTTATACATGAAGTTTTTAAAATATATATGTATATTTGCAATTAACTTGAAATGAACTGGGGGCTATACAGATTGAGATTAAGATTTGAGATTAGATTAATTTCTTTCACCCTTTGTCCGCTAAAATGGAATAGAAGTGAAGTCAAATGTTTAAAATGAATATAGATCTACTGTCATATTTGCATGTAAAAGTGATGACCCGGGAACATGCTGTCTACTGAAAAGAGTTGTTTTAAAAAATTGTTAAAAATTGAATAAAATTTGTTTAAAAAAAAAAATGAAAAGAAATTGCTTATTTAAAAGATAATGGTTAACTAAGAATTGAGAAAGAGGATACTGCAAGGTGTTAAGGTGTAGTATAAATATATTAGAAATACTAAACTATTTAGAAAGTAGGAAAATTTAGATTATTAAAATGAAAGATTGGAACTGATATTTTTTGTTATTGGAATACCGGATTTTTGTTAAATTAAATATAGAGAAATGGAACTACTGTGATAAAAGAAAAATTATGATAAACTTATCTAAGTTTGATAAAGTTATAAAATATAATTGAAATGAATTACGAAGGTAGTTGTAATGAGATTACAAGTGGGAGAGCGGGAAATGGAAGAATGTGAATAAAGGGGAATTATGATAAGTTTAATAACCATGTCTAATGAAATTATAAAAAACAGTTGAAATGAAATATGAGAATTGTTGCAATGAAATCAATATCAGTCTTTTACGATGAATTGAATAGATTGATTTTTCTTTTTGAAATTATAAATGTTTTTGATGTAATTGAAGGGGAAAACATGCAGAATCTGATATAAAAGATATATATGTTAGGTAGCTGTTAAAAGATGACTGTTATAAATGTTTAAGTGGATAATCAAATTAAATGATTGTTGGGATTTAAAAGGAAATTCATTAGATGATATATAAGCTATAGGTGTGGCACACTCTAACTGGTATTTGTAGGGGAAATTTTTGTATTAAAATGTTTGAACTAAGGTGGAATTTTTGAAATGATGAAATGAGAATATGCTATGAAATTGTAATCATGACAGATAAAAGTATAATGAATAAGCTAAAAGAAATAGGCTAAGAAAGGAATTGAAAATTTATAAATAAGCCTGAGGAAAGTATTTGTGAAAAATCATAGAAAATATGTAAAGTAGAGGTAAGATATGAACTAAATGTGAAAGATGAATATGTAATCTAAACTATATCTGTATGGAGATGTGAAAACCTGGAATCACACTGTTTACTAAAAAAAGATGTTTCTTAAAAAATGTGGAAAAATTGAAATAAAACTTTTATTTAAAAAAAAGAATTGAACTGGTTGTGACACTCATGTTGTAAGCCTCCCAGAGTCACCTATGTGTGAATTAGGAAGGGAGGGAGGGAGGAAGGGAGGTAGGTTGAGAAAATCCAACCTACAGTTCAAAACCTATTTGGTTAAGAATGTAAAAAATGTCCTTAAGCAAGTCAATTATCTCTTGGCATAGCTTGCCAAGTGGCGATGTTATTATGCTGTTGTTTAGTCACTGAATCAGGGTGAGTAAACTAAAACTTGTGTCTCCCAAAGTCTTCTAGAACCCCTCTTAACACTTTGCCAAAATGTGCTGCTGAAAATCAGTAAAGTGATTTTCTGCTATATTAAACTACAAATAGATAGTTACTACCATTCAGAGTTAACTGTATGACCAGTCCTTGGACTTAGAATGGCTGCAGATTGCCATGGACACATGATTGACATACAGGTGCTTTGCAAACGGTGGGCATTTATGATCAGTCAGTATCACATGGTCATGTCATTGTCTTCTGCACATTTCACAGCTGGCTTCTGACAAGAAAAATCAAGAAAAAGCCAGCAGAGAAATTGTGTTCCTGTGATATCTCGCTTAATGACTGCAGCGGAAGTGAGGTTGTAAGTCTGTCATGGTCTTGATGTTAATGCTTAGTGACAGAGTTGCCATTACCAATTGTGGTCATTAAATGAGGACCACCTGTAAATGATTGTTTCTATTTTAAATGAATATACTAATTGTAAAATAATAATAATAATAATAATAATAATAATAATAATTTATTTCACTTGTATGCTGTCCTTCTCCCTAAGGACTCAGGGCGGCTAACAATAAAACAGGACCAAATTTACATAAAACAAGCATTAAATATAACAAGTCAGAATAAATAACAATAAAACATTAAAACATTAATTAAAATAATTAAAACAGTAAAAATCCCACCTGGGTCATTCCAGGCCGGCCTGTTGAAATAACCAAGTCTTTAGGTCCCGGCGGAAGGAGCAGAGGTCAGGGGCCAAATGGAGATCCACGGGGAGATGGTTCCAGAGGGCAGGGGCTCCCACGGAGAAGGCCCTAGCCCTGGGAACCGCCAGCCGACAATGTCTGACCGATGGTATCGCCAGGAGGCCCCTCCTGTGGGAGCGAACAGGATAATCGGCATATGATGATACTGGCAGGAGGCGTTCCCGCAAGTACCCTGGACCCAAGCCATTTACGGCCTTATAGGTGGTTACTAGCACCTTGAAGCTAATGTATTTATAACTATAATCTCTGCTGTTTTTCCACAATAGGTGTATTTTAGAAACTGAATATTAGCAAGTCTTTGACTTACAACCACAATTGAGCTCAAAATTTCTGTTGCTAACCAAGACAGTTGTTAAGTGAGTTTTGCCCCCATTTTATTATCTTTCTTGCCACAGTTGTTAAGTGAATCACTGTAGTTGTTAAGTTAGTAACATAGTTGTTAAATGAATCTGGCTTCCCATTTGACTTTGCTTGTCAGAAGGTCACAAAAGGTGATCACATGACCCTGGGACAGAGCAACCCTCATAATTTTGCCGTTGGTCAAGCGGCCAAATTTTGATCATGTGACCACATAAGGCATAAGAACAATAAATGGCCGTAAGTCATGTTTTTGCAGTGCTGTTGTAGCTTTGAATGGTCACTAAAGAACTGGTTTAAAAAGATTACCTATATAGATTTTCAATTATCTTGCTTTAATTAAAAAAAAAGAATAATGAGCATATAACTATTCTTTTAAAAGACTGACAAATATAAAGCATTTAAAAAAAAACCATAAAGGAAGGTGATGACTTTATAGGGTGGCCTTTTGATGTTCCTGTTTTTGTTCCATCCATTCACCTTTGCTTTTTCTCTAGGTGAAGCTGCACTACGAGGAGAGCCCAGGATGCAGTCTCTCCCCATATCTGCTGCTGTGACCAACCATAGGACTGGGCCGCCCCCAATCAGTCCTTGCAAAAGGAGGTTCAGCATGGACCAAGGAGAAGATGATCTAGACTGTGAAAAGGAACATGTACCTAAAATGGGTCGATTATTCAGTCCTCATCTGTAAGTTTCTAATTTATCTGTCTCATTTCTGCTGCTCTCATTAAACCTGTCAATGCTCTTATTATTTAGAAAGCACTGTATTCAGGTTTGTTCGAATATTACTTTTTTTAAAAAAAGTGACAATGCAGCATGAATCATTTTGTTCAGTTGCATAGACGCAAAATATAGTTGCCTTCCAAAATTGAGGTTACACATTATGTTGTACTCAAATAAGTAGGAAACATTCCATTTCATTATGTTGCATGATAATGAATGAGGACACAAAAATGAGAATTTAGTTAACTGTAGCAGTGCTCTAACATTATGGTTCTTTCATTGCATTTTACTTTAAGCGTTAGTCTGAAGAGTGGCTGTGTTTTTCTGATGCAGTCTTATAATTGCTTTTAGTCGTGGCTTACATGCTAGGTTGAAAACCAAAAACTTCAAAATACCTTGCAGGGGGCCTCCTAATTTCATCATTCAATAAAGCATAAATTCTGTCCACCCTTTTCATCCACACCATTAGTTCTACTTATTCCTGCTGCTACAAAATGCTTAGCTGTGTTTTAAAATACTACTTCTGTTTGCTCCCGTGATCCCATAAGTGTTAAGTCTTACCACTCTGGGAGAAGGAAAATTGTGTGGGTGTTTGTGTGCACATGCGTATTCAGACACAGGCCAGGAAACTCAAGAACAGCTGCTGGGCAAGCTGTACACCAACAGCTGGTTTCATAAAGATAGTTTGCTGCATGCTTTCATTCTCCACATGCCAGCAGAGTTATGTACTGTTTTTCTGGAAAAGAAAAAGATGATTTTCCTTCCTGGGCACAGAACTGTGATTGGCCTGAAGAAAAAGCTGAGAGGATTCCTTTCATTCCTTACTGGAGGAAGTGATCAGAGTATTTCAGCCAAGCCAGCTTGATAACTATGTGCTTTCCTGGCTGCCTCAGCCTGACAAGCACTCTGCATTCCTTACATTCCACTCAGCTTGGGATTGTTGTGTTCAGTCATAAGATGTAGACTGAGTATTTCTTGGAGTATTTCTCTTCAAATAAATCGCAGGAGTCTTAGTCAGAAGCCTGCAGACTTCAGGCTTGGAATGCGTGACTAATAAAAGCTTCAGTATTTCAAAGAATACAAACTCACAGACAGTGAAAAGTGCTCCCCCTTTTTCCTGTTTTATATACAATCAGTTAATTGCTTACGGTTGTTGCTTAATTTCTTATCTTAATGTTTCTTTCAACTGCCACCTCATTTTATATAGGGAAATTTACATATAGTTGCATCATTGTAGAATCAGGTAACTTTGAAATCAATAAAAGTATAAAAATAACATTAAAAAGTTATACAGAATGTGTCATTTAATAGACATACGTGGAATTTGATAAGCTAAAAATCACATGATACTTTGAAGTTTGTGTTGAAGCCATGAAATTGAATTCCACTCAGTGACATGTATCTCATTTTCATGAATATTTCATGAATATTCATATTTACAAAAAAATCAAGTTTTATAGCACTTGCAGAAGTGATTGTAGTGTTATTATTTGTATCCTTTTGCTATGCCTTTGGCAGAGTTCTTTTAAACATAAGAAGGGAGGTAAAAAAATTAAGAGATCAGATCAAATGTACAAAAAATATGTAACAATACGCTTGGCAACACCCAGATAAACTTTGCACTATGATTAATATTTTTATGTTCTTTGTGTTGCATTTGTGAGAAATGGAGAAAAGCTATGCTGACATGATTTAAAAGCATTGCAAATTACAGGTGAATTTGAGAGTATTATTTTTATTTGGTCCTATTATAAGAAATCTTACATAGGACAAGTTATTTATTAGCACTGATGATATTACCTAGTTTGGGTAATGAAACATCTGCAAGAAAACAAGCAAGTTCAGAGAGCACCAAGAACACCACAAGTTATTTACTGTTTATTTTTTAATCTCTTTGGCTGAATATTTCATATTGAATTTATAAAAAATGCCTCAGAGTTAAATTTGCAAAAGTCATTGGAACAGGAAGAGTAAGCTGTTTGCTTCTTTGCATGTATTACTTTATTTAATGCAGGGAGTGGGAATTTTCATTGCTTATTTTTTTCTTGAAGGAGAAAAACAGAGTAAAAGTTAAGTTAGAAAATGTTCACTTAAACCCACAATTTGTTCATAAAGCAGTTGTCTTTTGAAGACTTGTTTTTATTGCTCGTGTATAACTTTTCATCTCTATCCTTGATTCAGTCTGCAAACCTCCACTGCAGTACTTTGGTGTGTTGAATCATGCCTATAGCTATAATGATATAACTTTATCTGAACGAAATTTCATTCCCTTCTTAATAATATACAAAGTGATCCATGTCTTCATCCAATATTTCAGCTATTTTAAGATGTAGGTTTGACCATAAGATGCATGACTTTGAAAAGGAATGGAATATTTTTGCATAATCTAAAATTGGCAGTAGCATTTGACTGTATTGGGCATATTCGGGATTAGGCTATTTTATGGTATTCAGACAACTCTCAAATATGTAGTTCGGTATTTAGCATTTGATACTAGCTAAATTATGATAATTAATTTATTAATTTGTTAGCAAGTTTGTCACCCTAAAGTGATAAAGACTAACCGACAGTTTTGTTGTGACCACTGAAGGAAAACACAAATTATCTAAGATGCTGGCCTCATTTAGGTACCACGTTTCATTTCCAATTAATAAGCAGGGATTTTCCAAATATTGACCCCACATACTTCTGGACTTTTAAGTCTTCCCCGATCTGATGCTCCACTGGTATTTGATGTTAGTGCCCCAAATCCTTAGCAACTATCGATACTGCTGAAGGGCACCAGATCAAGGAATATTACTGTAGATTTCAATTTATTTTCATTTATTGTATAGCCTATTATCCATCCCTTCTCCTACAAAAAGGCAAGCTGGAAAATGTTAATGATCTTTCTAAAGTATCAGAGTTTTCAGACAGAAGAGGACTTATTATGCTAATACATGTATTCCTTGAATTATGACAATTCACTTAGCAACAGTTCAAAGTTATCCCCCCCAAAAAGCACTTATAACCTAATCCCGAATTTATATAAGTTGCAGTACCATGGCCTTACAACTGACTGCAGAGATGCTACAACATGCCCCCTGCCTATTTCCCCCATTCTGCCCCGCCAGATCCACACGGGCACTGGGCCTGCTTTGCAAGTCCATAGGGTTTCACGTACTTCTCCCCACTCCATTGCCAGTCGTTCACTTAACATTCAAAGATTTCCAGAGCTAAAGATGTTAGGGTAGGAAAGAACAGGCTAGGCCACAAAGGCAAAAAAATGGCCATATTTTTTTCAGGTGCTGGTGAAGCTATTTCCTTCCATTGCTAAATGGTAGCCTTTCTTTCCCCTTCACCATTAGTTCCGTTAGTCTTACACTAGCAGAGCTAATGGTGCCTTTGCAAAAAGTGCACATCCTTACACATGCTTCTTCCCTTCACAAAGAGGGAAATGTGTGTGTGTGTGTGTGTGTGCGCATCCTTACATACACTTGTCTTTTCTGCCACATGGTCTATCCTATTCTCCTTTCCTACCCTGACATCTTGAGCTCTGGAGATCTTTAAAAGGTAAGTGAGCTATAGTTGATAATGGTTGGTGTGGAGAAGGCCCAAGAGCTATGGGGACCCCAAGGGGTGGGAAGTGCAGCATGACATACCTCAGTGAGTGAAGGAAGCCCTTGGGTGGTCAACGGCAGGTAATCTTGTTCTTGCACTAGCCTCCCCCCCCATATGGTCCTCTCTATCTCTGAGGTACCCAATGTGCACTTAACAACCTGTTTGTTCAATTAACAAATACCTCGAGGGAATAGGGATGGGGACTCGTTCACTTAACATCCTCCTGGGTTACTGGTAATGGACAGACTCCATTATGCTCGTAACATGAGGTCTACCTCTACTAAAAAACCTAATAATACCTACTGATTTTATGGTTAATTTAACTTGCTTTCCAGTTTCCATAATAAAACTTTGTGGTCCTATTAAACTTCCCCAACTTCTGAAATATTCTTCCTTTTGGTTGGTGGTTATGCTCTGTTTATCATGTGAAAAATTAAAAACCCATACCAACTAGCCTCTTTAGTTGCAGAATGTCTTTGCAGTTTTATACATCTGGTCCAGTTTATTTTAGGTTGAAAGTATCTGGATGTTGCTGTGCCAGTGGAATGCTAATTATGTGTTGTCCCTTAAAGTTTAAACTGAGGTCTCTGGCCTGACTTATATTGTATGCATTTTTCATTTGTTAGATCAGAGGTATTTTCTCCTTTTCATAGTTTAGCTGAAAACAAGGCTTCCTTTATCTTGGAGCTCTTAATAGCTGACCTCAGCCTTTTCACAGGATGTTAAGAAATAGACAAAAACAACAACAACAGCAAATGTAATGATAACAATATTACTTCATTTTTTTGAACTTTTAAATAGGAACTTTTTAGTTTATTGAATTATATTGTTTTTATGTTTTTATGTATTCATATGAATTTATATACGGGTCTATGACAACTCGCCACAGCCAACTTGCCATGACCAATTTGCTGCAGCCGATTTGCCACAGGACAACTTACCATGGCCAACTCAACGTAGGACAACTCGCTGCGGGACAAGAGTTACACTAATGTCAAAGAAATGGTGGAATAAAATCATTAAAGAAAGGATGCAAAAGGAGGGAGAGAATGAAATGTGAATGACAAAAATTAAAATACGTTTTATTTATTTTAAAGAATTAAATTGAATTGTTAAATTGTCCTGTGGTGAGTTGCCCCGCAGTGAGTTGGCTGTGGTGAGTTGGCTGTAGCGAGCTGGTCATAGCAAGTTGTCCCATTCCGAATTTATCTACCTTTTGGCTTCTAAGATTACACGTGGTTTGTAGTAGGAAATAGTTAGCTACTAATTTTAAGTAATGAGATTTATTAATCATAATGATTGTGTCAACGCAGAAATTAGATATCTATGTAATTTTATCATAAAATGTTTTGAATCCTTTTTATTAGTACCAACATTTTAATGTATATGAAACTTCGTAGCAATTCCTTGGAGATTTTTTTGTGGAGAAAATTTAGCAATGATCTAATTTTTATTCCCATATTTTCTGACATAAATGGATCATGACATAGTTTCCCTATTACTAGTTGGAAATTTGAAATGGTTGTACTCTGAACAAGGCTCTTGGGATACTGTTAAGGTAATGAACATAAAGCAGTAGTTTAATAAAGTAATAAAATCAAGTACTGTTTGTTTTATGTGTTTAAATGTTTACTCCTGGTTACTCCAACAGAACTGACTTAAAAGTCTACTATTATGTAATTGTTTTTATTATTAGGGCTATAGGCTGCAGAACTCCAAATTTTACTAAGCAAAGAAGTACATATTTTTGGAAGCAAAGAGATAAATACTCTTTGCTTCCAAAAATATTCGTACTCTTGCAGGGCAAGGCTGATTGCTGTTTTTCATCAAGACTATTAAGAAAATGAAATATAAACCTTCAAAATTTGCATTTATGAAGGCAGAAAGAAACATAGGCTATATTTTCACGAGGCTTGGTTTCAGTATGGTGCATTGGACACAATAAAGAGGCTTAATCTTAATTACACCATTAAGAAAAATCTACCCGTGTCAGGAAATCATAATTTCCTTAATTGTACAAATAGTAAGCATATTTTTAAATATTTTCTTTATTTGACAATAAAACATTCATTAGCTTATGAGGCCCTTAACATGATCAATATGGGCACATGGCTTCACAAATATATTCCCTCTGGCCTCAGTTTGAAAGCTGGAGATTTGGCGAATGCTTTTCCATTGTTCTTATAGAGATTATGGAGGGTAGGGAGTTTATATCTCATGAATGAATTGTGTATACAGTTCCTTTGCTTGCCAGTTAAGTGGATTGAATAGCATATACTTTCTACCTTGTTTATCCTCCAGTCTATTCATAGCTAACTGCAAGTGAAGTAACTTGAGTCCTATACACATTTTGGGCTACAGCTCCTTCAATTCCTTTCTGTTTGCCAATCTGATTGGCATTCATGGGGTCAAAGTCCAAAACATCTGGAAGACATCAAGTTGCCAACCATGTCCTACAGTGGTAAAATAAAGGGTCCTTGGGAAGATGGCACATGGATTTGGGGTGTGTGTGTATTTGGGGTCTCTCTCTCTCTCCCCCTCTCTATATATCTTTTTAATACGGCAGTGAAATATATATGATTTACTCTCTTCTCAGTGTATACTGTGAATGTAATAGAACACATCTGCTGGTTTGCTTTTTAATACAGCAGTGAAATCAAAAGCAAACTATTCAATTACAATATTTAATTTAAATGTCTAAGTCCTTACGTTATACCATTCATTCATCTATTATATAATAGATACATGTATACAAGAAAAAAATTACTATCCATAGTATTTAAATCAGTAAATGAATAACTATGTTGTTCATGTTCTCTGTAATAATCCATAATAAGGTTAGTAAGAATTTAGGGCATCACATATGTGTTCTTTTTATTTTTACTTAATTAGAATTCTTATATATAGTAATATATTAAATATATACAGAATATATTTAAAGAAAGAAGTCTAAAGAAAAAAGAAATGAAGAAGTTTTAACAACTAATCAATCACCTGTTCTTAAAATACAACAAAAAAGCCCTTTCATCCCATATCTCATCTCCTATCTGTATGTAAATCCTCATAATCTTGACATTCCATCCTGGTCAGCAAAAGTCTATTAAGGGTTGCCAGAAATAGTAACATATCTATTTTAATCTTGATCAATTAAATCCATTTCACATTCCTTTCCTTTATTTTTAACAATATTGATCTTTAATCTCTTCAAATAACATTCTAAAACTAGTTTTCCTTTCATTGTTTGGTCCCTTCATAAAGAAGATAAATAAATAAATAAACAAACAAACAAATAAATAAATATTGGAAATATTTTAAGGAGATCATAATAAAACGATAGATTATTAATATGTTAATTTTTCTACATGATAATTTATATTTTATCACATTAAATCGATGCTTTACCAGTTCTTTCTGAAAAGCATTTATTTTATCTGTTGCTATGATACAATTTTCTTTGAAACTGCTTTTAAACATCTACAAATCAGTTTTTCATTTCCTCCCAAATATGGAAAAATTGTGTTGTCTCTGCCATAACAACAGCATATATATCGTTCTTTGTGGTCTGATGGGTGAGCAGACACTGCAAAGTTTCTGTAACCCTGTGATTGAAAACTGTTTCCTTGAAGATAGATTTGACCAGTTCCCACCCAAACTTCTTTTATCACCATTAATATAGCTGGCTGTGTCTGAAAATGGCTTCCTTGATTTTATTTATTTTCTTTAAACTTAAAACTGTTGTGTCTGGTATTGCTGCTATGCCTTTTACCCTACTCCAATCTTCTGTTTCATCAACAAAAGTACTACTAATCCTTCTAGGAGCAGAGGGCCAAGAGGTCTCCTCAAATGGATAACGGGCAGAAATTCAGTTGGTACAACTTTACCTGGGACACCAGCATCTGTTTTGCATGGCTTCATCTGCCTGAAAGTCAGTACTTCAGCCAGTGAAGTTTCAAAGGCCTAGGAAGTTTTTCATTTAGATATTACATATAAAATTCCTCCCTTGTGCAGTTTCACCTCCTGAAAAAGAATACAAAAAAGGGACTTTTTTTCAAGGATGGAAAGATTAGACAATAGAGTTGGCTTTAATATTAATTTTGTAGTCTTGACTTTCCTCATCATTTCTTCATAAGCTTAATTGCTAATGAAAATATATATTGTGTAGGAAGGACAGATTTCCTGAATTTCCTTTCACATATACTTTTAATGAGTCAACGGAAATCAAGTCACAAATAACCCTCAAAGTCTGCTTCTTAGGCAACAGAAAGGAAGTGGAACAGCATGGATGTCATAACTGTCTCAACTAGGGATTATATTCTGCCAGGGAAATCTGAATCTCCTTGATCAAGCATGTAAAAAAGGAAAAAAAGCTCACAATTACTGGAGCTGCTCAGTGGAATAATATTTCACCAATTACCCATTTTCTACTGGAACTGTGATATGAGAAGAACTTAATTTAAATGACAGCCAAACTTGCTGTTTACTCATTGTGGGTCTTCTGTGGACCCCATACTGTTTAAAGAGAAGGCAGATGTTTTAAACAGATGGAGATAGATGCATACAACATTTAAAAAATGTCTTCAACTAAGAGCAGAAGTGAAATGTTGATGGATTTGGAAGAAAAATCTTGGCTTAGCCATAAACCTCAATTTAATATTCTTAGGGCAATCACTCCTGGAATGCAGAATAGATGGGAAAGAGATTATATCTAGGGGCTTCTGTAACTTTTCTTGCCATAGGCAGCTACTGACAGAAGTCATAGGAAAGAACTTTCTGAACTTTTGAGTGTAGTTATAAAAGTATATGCAGGATTACTAATACCAATGCCATCAGCCTTGGGATTATTTTATTTTACTTTATTTTATTTTATTCAATTTATTTGTCACCCATCTCACTGTAAGGTGACTCTGGGCAGCTTACATTATTAAAAGCAATAAAACCATGGATCACATCCAGGTTGCTCAGCAAGTCATTGAAAGGCACAAGTACACCACACCTCTGCATGGCTTTCATTGGCTACCAAAAGGCATTTGACGCAGTATTCCAGCAAGCAATAATTAAGGCATTGCTCAACAAAGGCATAGATCCCAATTACATAAACTTACTACAATCAATATATAAAAAACAATGGCAACAATTTGTCTTAATGATCTTAAAGTGGAAATTAATATAAAACCATGAAATTATGTGTGTATGTGTGTGTATGTGTGTGGGGGTGTTATTTGTTTCCTTATATAGGTGGGATCTTCTGTTGGTTCATTAACCACCTCTAGGATGATATTCCCTAATTGAGGCCTCAAGCCAACTGTTTGTGACATAAGTGAAAATATTTGTACTGCCTATTCTTTTGACTTCCAGAACATCTTCCAGATGTTGAGATTCATAATTCATCAATATGTGGAGATTCCCCATCCATAGATCCTTTAATGAGAATATCTAATTAGGAGAAAGAGTATTTTCCATTCTTGTCTTCCTAAGGACCCAGCTCCTTCACAAAGGAAATATCTACAAAAAGAAAGATGTCTCTTTTTGCCCAGTGGTGCAGCTTTGGAGAGACTTCAAAGCTCTGGAACCAGAGAAATCAGCTATGAAATCAGCAGAGGAAGCAAAAGACCCAGATGAGGCAGAAGAACTTGGATATGAGAATCCGGGATATCCATTCTTCTTAATTTTAAAACAATTTATGTTGACAACGCATGAAGCTAGACATAGCATTTCAGACACTTTATTATTTCCTTCATGAAGTATCCTTTTGTTAAATAACACAATGCTTAATGTTATCAGAATAGTGACAAAATTAATTTTTTAAGTCAGCTTCAAATATAAAATTTTGTGTACACAAGCGTTTTTTTTCTGAATGAATGCTGTTCTTCTATAAACTATATCTAAGCAATCTCCCATCCCAGAGAACTAAGCAAACAAGACTAAACCCAGTTGAGTTCATACATGTTCACATGCTCCTTTTATTTTAGTGGATTCAGTGCTTATGATCCTATGTGAGACCTGGGCATTTTACAGCCCTGGGGCCCACATCTGGCCCTCTGGCTGTCCCTGTCTGGCCTGCATGAAGTTAATTGGAAATTAAAAATCAAATGTAAATGCACACAGTACAACTGCATTGCTTTTATTTTGAAGTTGACTGCTATTTTTTTTTCCAATGTACGTATGTGCATGTGTTCCTATGCACCTTCACAGTAATGTGTTGGTTCTGTTGCTTCGGCCCTACACAACAGTTCCAGTTTCTCAGGTGATCCCTTGGGAAAATTAATTTCCCACCCCTGTCCTATAAGTACACGGCCTTAGCTAAGTAATTTCTTTTAAAATTACAGTTTAGATTTTGTGACTGGAGGAAAAGGTTTAAATTTGTTACTTTTGTTCAGCTATTTCCCAGATGTTTCCTGCAGTTTGACAGATGTACCATTTACCAGAGAGTTGTCCTCGTGAGAGTTAGAATGTTATGGACACGGTTGCTATAGACAATGGCTATAAAAATCAGTATCTGGAATAAATTCGTACATTTGCTTTTAGTTGAGTAAGGTTTCTTCCCAGACTACAAATGATTTGATTTTCTTTTATAACATTATAACCTGCTACATGCTTCTCACACAAAAATGCTACCATTTGATTCTTTTTAAAACTGCCAGTTATTGATATATTCAAGACAAGGGTGGTTTTCATAGTGCTACAAATTTCTCCAAGTAGTTTCGATTCTTTATTACAATAGTTGGGTTCAGCACCGCTAATTTTGGTTTTCTGATCAATATTAGCAGTTCTATCCTTTCATAAGTCCATCTGAAATTAAAATTCAGAGGCAATTACATCTGTACCTTTGTTGGCCTTGAAAGCTAAGCAGGTTTGGTGAATATGATTAATACTTGGATGGGAAGCCAGGAGGAAATCTCAGAGCTGCAAGATAGATTTGGAACTTGAAAAAAGCCATCCTGGAAGAAAGTAAATCACTTCCATACTGTGGGCAAGCAAACTACATGGAACTCTCTCGTAAAGGATTAGTTGCTGAGTTTGATCTGAAGTAGTATTTTTTTTCTTTATAAGTCTGCATATATACTAAAACATGGGGGGGATCTAATTATTAAGATAGATTTGGGAAGTTCAACTGAACAGAGATGTGTAAGTCCTTGACTTACGACCACAATGGCCCAAAATTTCAGTTGCTAAGTGAGATACTCATTTTACGACCTTTCTTGGCACAATTGTTGAGTGAATCACTGCAGTTATTACTTCAGTAACACATTTGTTAAGTGAATTTGGCTTCCCCATTGACTTTGCTTGTCAGAAATTTGCAAAAGGGTTCACATGACTCCTGCATACTGCAGTCATCCTGTTTATGAGTCAGTTTGCTAAGCGTCTGAATTTTGATTGTGGTCAATTTGACCATGAAGGTTATGCAAGTCATAAGTGTGAAAAACACACTTTTTTTCAATACCATTGTTAACTCTGAACAGTCACTGAATGAACTGTTGTAAATTGAGGACTACCTGCATTTTAAATCTTAATGTTCAGTTTGATCTCACAGAAACAGATTTTGAAAGGGATTCATAGTACTTTGGTTTTTTTGCAGATGATTTTATTTCCATATTTGCCTTTTATGAGCTTGTTACCTGTTTTACCTGTGATTTTGCTGCCCTGATACTTTCTTCTTTTCTGCTACATTTAATTCTTTTTAAATTGAAAGATGATGTGCTTTTATAAATTGTTCTTTATAGTGTGATCTTGACATTTAATTTCTGCTCTTTTATCTAATGGCAGCAGACTTACTGGGAATCAGGTAACTTATAAAATTATTGCACAGTCAGACAGATGTTTAGACTGGAGTTGGCATTTTATCCACGTATCGAGTTCTTCTCAAGAACCCTGGGATAGGCAGATGTTACTGGTTGCTGGTGTTAAAGATGTTACATCACAGGTTGTAAGCTCTTCCAATTACTGCCTTTGCAATTGACTGATTGTGATTTTGTCAATGCCGATTGCTGCCTTTTGCAATTGACTGATTGTGATTTTGTCAATGCCGATTGTGTTCAAGTGATACTCTTTTGGAATTGCATAGGTGCTTTACTTTGGTGTTGTCGGTGCTGTGTTGTTCTACTTCTGTTTGCAGGTCTGTGTATTTTGTGATTTTCTCCAGTTCTTTCTCTTCTATTCTGCTGTCTCCAGATAGCAATAGCAATAAGACCTATATACAGCTTTACAGTGCTTTACAGCCCTCTCTAAGCAGTTTACAGAGTCAGCATATTGCCCCCAACAACCTGGGTCCTCATTTTACCAACCTCAGAAGGATGGAAGGCTGAGTCAACGTTGAGCCTGGTGAGATTTGAACTGCCAAATTACTGGCAGCTGGCAGTCAGGAGAAGTAGCCTGAAATACTGCACTCTAACCACTACTGTGCCACCATGGCTCATACTGTCACATCCACTATTCATACTTTTTTTTAACCTTTGTTATCAACAGTTGTTAAGTTTGGGGTCGTCCCACTCACTCATGCCCTTGTCACCTCCCAGCTTGTAATGCTCTCTACATGGGGCTCCCCTTGAAGAGCACCCGGAGGCTCAACTGGTGCAGAATGCGCTGCGTGGGTTATTTAATGGAGGCCTCGGCATGCCCATGTAACATCTCTCCTGCGCGGCTTGCACTGGCTACTGGTGGTCTTCTGGGTGCGATTCAAGGTGATGGTTATGATCTTTAAAGCGCTCCATGGCTTAGGCCCAGGGTACTTGCGAGACCACCTACTGCTGATGACAACCTCCCACCGACCAGTGCGGGCCCACAGAGTTGGCCTCCTCAGGGTGCCATTGGCCAAACAATGTTGACTGGCGGCCCACAGGGGGAGGGCCTTCTCTGTAGCTGCCCCTGTCCTCTGGAATGAGCTACCGGTAGAGATCCGGATTGTCCCCGACCTGAGAGCCTTTTGCCACGCCCTTAAAACATGGCTGTTTAAGCAAGTCGATCTATCCCCATAAGATATTTTTAAATTTTTGGATTAGAATTATCGTTTTTAACCATTGTTCTTAAATTTTTAAAATTTGATATGGGTGGGGCTTAATTGAGTTTAATTTTATTTTAATATTTGTATTGTATGTTTTTAATGCCCTGCAAACCGCCCTGAGTCCCTTTGGGGAGAAGGCGGTATATAAAACTAACTAAATAAATAAATATGGCAGGCTTGAGTGTTTAAATTCTAAAGTAAGTCCCAGAACACTTTAGTTCTTCATTTTCTATGACTTTCTTTATTTTATGGTCTCACCAGTTCTTGCTTACAGGCAAATTATGTTTCTTGCAGACCTGCACTCTGATGGTTGCTAACTAGGTATCCTGCTGTTTCTTCCATCTCTTTGCAAAGGCGACACTTGCTGTCTGTTGCTGCCTTCTCATTTCTGGCTTTGTAGCAGAGGTGGTATTCAGCAGGTACTGACCAGTTCTGGAGAACCAGTAACAGAAATTTTGAGTAGTTTGGAGAACCGGCAAATACCACCTCTGACTGGAGATTTTACAGTATCCTTCCCCTGCCACGCCCACAGAACCGGTAGTAAAAATTTTTGAATCCCACCACTGCTTTGTAGGCATTTGTTCTTAAGGCTTGGTTTTTTGTGCAGCCAGAATTAGCGCCTCTGTCATTGTCGTCACCTTTCCTACACTTAGCCCTTGCCAGGTCTTCTTGTTATGTGCTTTGCCTGCTAATTTCTTTTTTTATGTACTCCTGTAATGCTTTGCCTTGCCATTTCTCTTTTCTATTACCATTATTATTTCTACTCCGCTGGAGTCCCTATCTTTTCAGGGATATGTACAATGAGTGAAACATATTTACCTTCCTCTGTTGGTACAAATGACTGGATAGGACCTTTCGATCCTGTTGAGATTATTTAGTTTATTAGATTTTATTAGTTTTAGCCCACCTTATAAAGTAATAAAATAAAGTAACTCAAGGTGGGGAACATATATAATTCTCCTTCCTCCTCCTGTTTTCTCCACATCAACAGCAACTCTGTGAGGTGAGTTGTGCTGAGAGAGAGAGAGAGTGATCAGCCCAAAATCACCCAGCTTTCATGCCTAAGGTGTACTAGAACTCACAGGCTCCTGGTTTCTAGCCTGGTGTCTTAACCAATAGACCATATTGGTTCTTTCCCTAAGATTTTGCAAGAATACAACAGGTTTGATATAAAACAGATAAATGCATACTTTGAAAAATGGGCATCAGATGAGAATAGTTATTCTAACAAATGCTATTCAGACTGATTATTTTCTGAGGACACTTACAACAAAATCAAATATTCTTCTAGAAATGCATAAAAACAATCCAGGGGAATAGACATAATGCTGAACTAGGTGCTACCTATACAGTGTTATCTATTAAGCTTACAGCTTCACATCTTCCCTAGATCAGTTTGTATTGATTCACTACTGGTAATGCTAGGTTTATGCCATTTTCTTATTTTTACAGAAATTCCCACAACTATACAGGTAGTCCTCGACTTACAACCATTCATATAGCAGCTGTTTAAATTTAAAACAGTACTGAAGAATGATTTGTGGGTGGTCCTGACACTTGCCACCATTGTAGCATCCCCAAGGTCATGGAATTGCAATTTAGATGCCTAGCAACTGACATGGGTTTGCGACAGTTGCAGCTTCCTGGGTCGCAGGATTGCCATTTGCAACTTTTCCAGCTGGCTTCTGACAAGCAACGTCAATGGGGAAACTCGATTCACTTAATGACCATGTTATGTGCTTAGTGGCTGCAGCAAGAAAAGTCATAAAAGGGTCTGGTCATGTGATGACTCACCCAGCTGTGCTTAGTAATGGACGTTCTGGTCCCAATCGTGGCCATAAGATGAAGATTACAGTGCTGTTCTGGTTAAAAAAAAAGTGGTGTAAGTGATTGCTCCCTTATGTACAATAAATTTATTTTGCAGTGAAGCCTGGGAGGACTGTTTGGTAGCAACCATCTTGGTAACTTACGTGCAAATTGATCCTAGTTAATATAGATTGCAACTGTGTACATTAGCTCTTCTTGGAGTTAATAGCTGAGCGAGCAGTGTCTTTAACTTGTTCTTTTTATCAGTGCTGTATTACATTAAATCATGCTGGAAGATATATGTCCTCAGCAAAATTAGGGCTGCCATAGTTGGACTGCAAAAGTCCAAATTGTGACCTGAGATTTCTGCACCTTTCCTGATATTTAAGGTTCATCCAATATATTTGCCTCCCAATCAAGGGTTAGGTCTAGGGGATGTAATGCCTAAGATGAATACTCATCCCATTTTTTTTCAAATTACCTTAATATTATTTTTGATAGGTTTTGTTGTTTATATTAGCCTTTTCAAGAGGAAGAAATAGTGCCTTGAATTTGCAAATATACTCTTAACAATGTAGGGCATTGCTTCCTTTTCTGAAAGTAAAATATCTTCCTTCCTTCCTTCCTTCCTTCCTTCCTTCCTTCCTTCCTTCCTTCCTTCCTTCCTTCCTTCCTTCCTTCCTTCCTTCCCTCCCTCCCTCCTTAAAAAAGATGCCACTGTGGTTTTCAGTTGGAGAACGGATATGGTGTTTAAGTTGGCATTTGAATTGAAATTATATATGAATTCGGAACATATCCGGAGCTGTGGCTGTGCTAGCTTTTTTTCTGTGAAAGGAATACAAAAGATGTCACAGGCCTTTTTGCTGAATATGTGCTGACAATACAGTGCCAAGTTACTGTATTCACAAAGGATCAGACAGACCAGCTTATGAATGGTATGTTGTATTGTCCAAAGGTAGTAGTACATTTTGTTGCCTGTTAAAATGTGTGCAGTTGCAGTGAATGTGAGCCTTAAAAAAAAACAGTGAACAAACCTTTCAGGGCAATTGAAAAGAAAGGGAAGAAAAAGTCACATGGCCACTCTAGGCAGAGGGCCAAATGGCCATTTTTCTCTCCGCCATGTGAATTACAGTAAAATCTCCCTATCTCTGGCTTGTCTCGGGACTGGAAGCATGCCTGCCTCTGGCTTGTTTCTCTCTCCCTCTCCCTCCCTCCCTCCCTCCCTCTCTTTTCTCTTTTCTCTCTCTCTCTCTCCTTCCCTATTCATCATCTTTTAAGCACTAACTAATCGGTCTCCATGGCAAGAGGGAGTACAGAGTTTTCTTTTTCCCTGGGAAAGAGAAAGCCCGCCTGACTGCCTTAGAGGGAGAGTCCCTGCAGCCATCCTTGCTCCGGAAAAGAAAAGGAAGGAAGAGCGGCCACTACAAAAGGACAGTGCCCATCCTCCCTGGCTTGCCCGCCTGCTTGTGCGCAGCTTTCCAGAGGGAGAAAGGCAGGGGCTCTTATTCTGACAGGGCCTTCTGCCTGCTGAGCTATTTGTGCGGGAGAGACCTTGCCAAGTTTGTGAGGCCCAAGGCTTTCTTGTGGGAGGACGCAGGGCTGTCTTCATGCTCTTTGGCAATGATTAAAGTGAGGTTAGTACAAAAAAGAAAGGGAGGGGCTCGTCGTCTCTCCCCGCTCTTTGTTTTTCAAACTAGATCTTGCTGTTTAAAACCAGATGGCAGTGCCATATTTTCATCTGCAATTCATTTAAACTCTTAAGTGTTGTACAAAGAAGTGTAAGAGTGGATCAGTAGCTTACTAATATGGGGGGTGGGGAGAGAGGGAGGAGCATAGGAGAGGCAGCCCTGCTTTTCTTCCCAAATATATACCAGCTTCATATTTCCAAGCACCTTTAGTTACCTTCCCCTGCCCCTGAAAGGAAAAACCAGGACACCTGAGAGCAACTTTGGGGCAGCAAAAAAGCTTGCTTTTCCCCCCCTGATTTAAAATACACAAAGTGATTGTTTTTTTCTGACTGGCTCAGCTGGCAAGGCAGTGTTGTTATTGCCATGTGACCATGTAATTCTGCATTTTTCAGGCTAGGGTGAGAAGCTGTGTGGTCTTTTGAACAGATTCACACACTACTTGTCCTGCCCAGAAGTTCATCCCTCTGATGGCTTCAGCATGGCTACAAATGTTAGGAATACACGGCTTGGCCCTGAAATACATACAGCTCTCCTGGGCCGTCACATGCCTCCCCCAAACCACACTTCAAACATGACTGTACATCTGATGTTCCCTGTGGGTGGGGATCTTATCTGGGTGGAGGAAGTAACTTGGATGGTGTGAGTAGGCAGCTGTGGGCTTTATTAATTCTCCATAAAGGACTTTAAAGCCCCAGATAAGGCCCCTCCGAATTGCTGAATGTAAAGAGAAGAAGAAAATACAAGTCTGCAACATGAGATCAGTACTAGGAAAAGAAGTTTATTTTTGATACTTCAGTATATGGGCTAGGTTGAGAATAATCAAAAGCAGACTTCGGAAGAACTTGTACAAACCCATTTAAATAATTGAGAAGCAAATGCAGTGTCGTCAAGAGGTCATATCAAATTTGAGTTACGGAGAGCAGCCCTTCTGCCACTGCGCTGCTTCTCAAGCTTGGCAACTTTCAGAAGTGTGGACTTCAACTCCCACAATTCCCCAACTGAAAACATGTAACTGAGTGATGTGAGAAATGTTTCTTTAAATATGAGTGAAATTTATTATTTTCTGTATTTGACCACTTCCCTTTGTGGGATTTTGAAGAACTTTTTTATTGCTGCTTCAGAGTGGAATAAATTAGCAACACCATGTTGGAAAAAAAATGCTTCTCTTTAGTGTTTCTTCCTTGTTGGCTGACCTCAAATAAAACATGAATGTACTAATTTGTTTAGGAAAAAATGTAATTATTTTATCTTTGCAAAGATTACATAGCTGCTAATGCTATACAGAGTCAAGTATTGCAGCTGTATAGTCCCATTGTTGCATTCCAAATACAGGATTGAATTTCATTTACCATTTTTATTAGTTCAGCAATAGCTGACTTTCCTTGTGAGTGTGTGTGTGTGTGTGTATTCACACTGATTACAATATCAATATCTGTCTGTCTGTCTATCTATCTTTCTATCTATATGTAAAAGCACAACTATTACGTGGGAAAATAATTCAAGAAACCTAAATACCATATATATATATATATATATATATATATAATATAATTAAGATCTACATATATATATATATATAAATGTAGGTCTTGGTGTATTCGGGTCTTGTCCCTGTAAGGTTGAATACCTTGGCAACGCTCGAATTTTAAATCTCATCCGTCATCTTCAGGCTGGTGTCTTCAGCTTCTTCTCCTGGGAGAAGTTATATACCATATATATATATATATATATATATATATATATATATATATATATATATATATATATATATATATATGGTATTTAGGTTTCTTCAGGTATTTTCCCCTGCAATAGCACTTTTATAGTATGTGTGTATATATATATATATATCAGTGTGTGTGTGTATATATATATTGTAATCGGTCACACGCACGTGTGTGTCTGTGTGTGTGTGTGTGACTGATTACAACCTGGGAAGAGGCATATCTTTGATATGCTATCACTTTTAAGGTTTTTATGGAACTTATGAGTTCTTTCACAAATTCTTCAGAAATTTGCACATGTAAAAAAACAAAAGTGAGCATACTCTGAGTCCCACCCATTGTCCCAAACATTGTCATCTGATTGGACAGAAGCAATCTTTCTCTGTCACAGTGTTTGCCCTCAGAAATAGGATTCCCCTCCTCCGATGCATGCGGCCCACCTTGATGTTCTTTAAAAGGCCTCTGAGACCCTGGCTTTTTCCAGAGACCTTGGGTTAATGTGGATGATGTGGCTCTTATAAAATGTTTGTTTGTTTGTATGTATGTTTCTTATTCAGGATATGAATTTCTTTTTATTGCTTGTTTCTGTTTTAATGTATGCCACCCAGAGTTGGGTGGCCTTCTAAATTTAACAAAGTTGAAAAATACAAGCAGATTTTCTAGAGGGTCTTTGGTGCTGTCTGAGCTTGCTTGTTTTCTTGCAGATGTTCCATTAGCCTAACTAGGTTACATTATCAGTGCTAATAAGGAATGCTGTTTGCTGTCGGTTTATATTCTGGTGCCTTGCCTTGTCCTTACTAACACTGATGATGTTAGCTAGTTAGGGTAATGAAACTTCTGCAAGAAAACAAGCAAGCTCAGAGAGCACCAAACACCCCACATTTCAACCCTGAGCTATAAATATTCTCCATAGATTTTCTAGAGTTCCCTGTTACATAGTGGTAGAGGATAGCTTTTTTCCCCCTTCCCATTATTTCTTTCTATTTACTGTAGGTAGTACTGGGGGCTCTGCTTCCTTCTATTGACATCCCTAGAACAATTTCTCAACCTCAGCATCTTTAGGATGTGTGGACTACAACTTCGACTCTACCATGCTGGCTAGAGTATTCTGGGAGCTGAAGACCACACATCATAGAATTGCTATGGTTGAGAAAAGCTGTGCTAGATGCTGATTAATTCTCAGAATTCTGTAACTACAAGATGCAATATAGGGCCCACAGTGCCTACACTCGGATGGATATCCTTAAAGCCTATACTCTGCAAGTAGGGTTACAAATTAGATTTTTGTTTTACATTTGGATTCTTGTACCAAAACACAACAAGAAAGGACAGTTAGAATTGACTTTAAAATAAATAATGGGTTTCCTTTCTGGCTTGATCCATTTGGTAGAAACCATTGCTGTGCATTCAGATGGCACAACAACATAAATTCAGACCCTGGGCTGCTGCTTACAGCTTGGAGGAAAAGGGCCTCAGCGGGTGACTGTGTGATTAAGTGCAGTTGAATCCAGATCTTCCCCTCCCAAATACACATGATGTTTATTTTGTATGCCAGAGGCTGCCTTTGTTCCCTCAAGACCCTTTGGCTTATGTTTAAAACCTTTCTCCAGCGAAGCTGCCCGAGCATCCAGGCAGTAGGAGGTGCTTAGTCTCTCCGTTCTGATAGGCTGGGCTTTACTGAAGGACGTTTGACTCCTCCTCTCCTCTCATTCGCCCCCAGTTAAGCTCAGCCTTGTTGGATAGGCAGCTCTCTCTTTCTGGTCGAGCAGGAACAATCAGAGGTATTCTTTTCCCAATTGGCTTCTTTAAAATTTTTTCCCTTTCAATTTGGCTTGCAAATTGTTCCTTGTGCTTGAGAAGCTGACTGCAACGATTGCAGCAGTCAGTCAGGGTGCGCTTGCAGCTTAGCCGCTTTGGGGCAGCTTTCTCTTTTTTTTTTCATTGAAGCGAGGCTTCGCTGCTTGCTTTCCTCTCGCAACCTCTACTTGCCGCTTTTAACCCTTGTGTGCTGCTACACCCCTTCCCTTGGGGTTTTTCCTCTTATTATTGATTCCTCCTCTGAGAACGCCAGAAGAGGAGTCCCGATTCCCCATTTCTGCCGCTTTCAAACGAAGCTAATTATGGGCGGCAGAGCTGTGCTGGCTGGCGCCGAGGAAGCAGCTGGCGCCGCTTTCCTTCCTTGGGGGTAGTTGCGCTTGCACGCGCAAGACTCTTCATCCAGGGCTTTTTTCTCCACGAGGCCTCGGGAGCCCAGACTGGCTGATGCCAGAGCCCTTGAGAGTTTTTTTTCCTGGTCTCTTTCTGTGTTTTTTTGTTTTTTTTTCCCAGGCTCTCTTTCTGAAGAAGCCTAGGGTACATTACTGTATTAATAATAAAGGATTGTTGTTGGTCTGTGTGACCTGTTCAAAGTTGGCACTCACAGGTGGTTTTTCTATAAAATTCTGGTCTACTCTGAGTAAATCTACCCTGACTTTCTACAGCACAGCAGTCATATTATTCAACTAATCCCCAGGCCTGGGCCTGTGGGAACGGTTGACACAGGGCTTATTTTGTATTTTATTTTATTTTTCTGCCCTATGAACTAGTTCTCAATTTGGCTTACCTGTTTTTCTTGTGAGACTCCTTGTTTATCTCATCTTCTAATCATTCCCATATTAGCAATAATTGTAATCCATATTGCTCATATATGAAGTCTCTATAAAAATTCAAAAGGGGAGAGTGTGTGTTTTCTATTGGGGTGCCTTGCCCAGTGACTGAGCGACTCCGGACGTACAACCGCCCAGGCAGCCACCAAATATTATTATTATATATCTATTTACAATTCTCTGGCCCAATTTTCTCTGAGATATCTCTTACCAAACATGGCAAGTAGGGGTGGCGACAAGTCTCATGGCCTAGACACATCTGTCGTCCTAAAGGTCCTTCTAAGGCAGACAAAGGGAGGCATCCCGCCAGAAGGCATTGGAGAAACAGATTCAGAAGAATAAGGGCTCTCTGGGGGCTCCCCAGTTACCAGACCCTACCCCCCACCCAAACCCTTCCATCTCCTAGGCCTCTAGACCCCTCCACGCCCCTAGACCTACCCTCTCAGTCACATCAAGCACACGCCCTTCACGGAGGGTGCCGAAGCAACCTTCACCCCTACAGCAGCTGGACTGCGACAGGAAGAATTCCTCCCACAGGAGGTCCCTGATTCCATGAGGACGGATGGAACTGGCGATTTCCAGGGGAATCACAGGGGGTGCAGCAGTCCCTGGCGGCCAGACATTCTTACAGATCAGAAGGTGACTCGCGCTCCATGAGGTCCTCGGTCAGAGCAGGCT